>OY365810.1:39967387-40293614 GCA_959347315.1 Bimastos eiseni
TAGCATGCTGATTGATGCTTTTTGTTAATTTTGTTGTAATTCATGTGATAACAACCGTGTAAAGTTAACGGTTAATCGGCGAATATGAAGATACGATAGTAATGAGATTCATATTTTATGAGCAGCCTTCAATTTCGATTGCACAACTTTCTGATTGGGGTGAAGTGATGGACGAGGGTCGGAATGGGTTGAATTGGGCGGGGAATGGAGATGTGTAAAAATGCATCGAGTGGGAAAAGATTGAGCATTGGATTGAGTAAATGGCATTGGGTGGCGTAATGCTTCAGGTCAATGTGCTGCGGTTTACACTCAACTAGTAGCACTGCACTTGTAATTCAAATCGGTCTTCTTGGATCCAAATTGAAACAGACAGATAGACAAACGAACAGACAGAGGGACGAACGGACAGGAAGACAGGCGGACGGATGCACAGAAACAGGCAATGAGACAAAGTACATTCGATCATTGCTCATTTCTGGGACCTTGAGGGACGTGGTAATGAGTCAGACGGACAGCGACCCAAAGAATCCTACTCAATCAATTCATGGGTAGCGATCAGGTACCAGGCCACGCAGGGTCGCTATAGAAACCCGCCTACATTTGCAATTACAATCAGAGAAACAAAGCCACTCATAGAGACAGCTAGACAGACATACTGAGACGGACAAAGAAAGAGACAACCAGAAACCCGCTTATCGGTCTGAATGTCTCCCTGATTGATTGACATGCAGATGGTCTCAATCGGGACAGAATTATCTAGAGACCAGACACACGATTAGACACAAACCATCATCCGGATATACATCCATCAAGACACTTGAAGTAGTATCCAGCCACAAAGCTGGATAAACCTCGGTCCAAATAGTTCCTGAGGTGGCAACAATTTTAACCTGGAAAGATTCGGAAGAAAGAGAGCTTTGTTTTAACTTGGAAAGATACGGAAGAGGAGAGAGTTTGGCATTTACCTGGAAAGATACGGAACAGAGAGAGAGAGAGTTTGGTTTTAACTTGGAAAGATACGTTAGTTGAGATAACTTCTGTCTAATTAAACAACTGTTGTCCTTATCACGTGATCATTGCTGACAGTGTCCTAGATGTTTAGAATGAATCGATTGATTAACAGTTGAAGTGAAACCAAACTGCATAACATAATATAACATAGCATAACATAATATAACATAGCATAACATAATATAACATAACATAATATAACATAACATAAACATAATATAACATAACATAACATAATATAACATAACATAACATAAACATAACATAACATAATATAACATCGCATAACATAATATAACATAACATAACATAACATAATATAACATAAACATAAACATAATATAACATAACATAACATAACATAATATAACATAACATAACATAAACATAACATAACATAATATAACATAGCATAACATAATATAACATAGCATAACATAATATAACACAACATAACATAACATAACATAACATAACATAATATAACATAACATTAACATAATATAACATAACATAAACATAACATAACATAATATAACATAGCATAACATAATATACCATAGCATAACATAATATAACATAGCATAACATAATATAACATAGCATAACATAATATAACATAGCATAACATAATATAACATAACATAACATAATATAATATAACATAACATAAACATAATATAGCATAACATAATATAACATAACATAACATAAACATAACATAACATAATATAACATAGTATAACATAATATAACATAATATAACATAGCATAACATAATATAACATAGCATAAACATAATATAACATAGCATAACATAACATAAACATAACATAACATAATATAACATAGCATAATATAATATAACATAGCATAACATAGCATAACATAGCATAACATAATATAACATAGCATAACATAATATAACATAGTAAGGGTTTAAACTGCGGCAAATTGAACTGGAATATGCTTAATGGACCACATTTCCTATAATCCTCTTAGAAGCCGTGATAGTATCCACTGAGACAGTGCTATCATCCCGACCATTTCACAAGTCTGCAACTCTTCCAATGAAGAACTCCTGCCCTAATGTTTCTTTCGGCATGCTATTGTTTTTATTTCCAATTATTTATCTTCCTCCTTCCATATCTGGTTTGTTCCAGCCGTGGGATTCTTTCCACATCAAGCTAAAAACAGCAGGCGCAACAATCACAATAACAACAGCAATAACAATAGTAAAAGCATTGAAAAGTCAGTCGGAGAGACGCGGTCATTCAGACTGATATTGGCTACATATGGACAAACAATCGCGTAGTTGCTGTGAGTTGCAGAAAAGTTGTAGTCGTAAATGTGAAATCAGAAATTTATATAGCGCCACCATACTCGATGCAGGAGAGCAGTTTATTCGCGAATGCTGAGTCAAGTCAAAGGATAAAAGAGACATATGCGTTCTAGCCACCAAGCACCTCTTTAAATAGTTTGCAGGCTTGCACGACCACAAACAGAATTTGTTTAGTTGTCTCTCTTATGACACGTTGTTGGGTAGTCGGTCGGTGTCCAGTTTGTGCTTAACGCAAGCAACACAATTCAGGTTTGTACGCTGGTTTAAAGGCGCAAATTGAGGCGTTTAATAAATGAATACTTGACCTCGCTTTACTTAACCTGATCTTTCCTAAGCGCTTGCTACCATATGCTACGTGCTCTTATCATTGTCATAAGCATGGACGCATGTGGCAGGATACTTAGACTGTCAAAGGACGTAAAATAGACATACTGGCAGACATACAGGCGAGTGAATAAAGGCAGACAAACAGGTAGACTTAGCACGCAAAGCCTTCATCTGAGCTATAGGTTGTAACATTAGTCTCATATCGATTAGCATGTGTGGATGAAAGAGACTGTTGTGATGTATGACGCTTCCCTTCATGCCTGATGAGTTGCTGATATTGAAAGGCTGGGCTATCATTATCGAGTTTCTGCCCTGTAGATAACCTGGTGTTAAATAACACGTGAGAAAGAGCGCTATAACATTTCATCCGGGCATGACTCGGTAGGTATAACATTCTACCACGTCTCGGAAGGATAAATGCAACTCTACCTCGCGTTTCCTCTATAGTCTACAAGAGCATTGTACTAATTATTATTAATTGTTGGTCCATAAGACTGGATTTGTGTGGTTCTGAGTGGTTCCTTTGTCTTTATCGGGCTGATTATCTGTTCCATGAAATGTACATTAAGTTTCGGCTGTATTAGCTTGGTAATTTGATTAAAAAATTTTTATCATCTTCGTTACCGTAATCTCCAAAGTCTATGGCGCCACTCGATCGCCAAGCGTAGGGCATAAGCTTATTTACTAACGCGGCTTCCAATCACATAGGTCGTCCAAAAGGATGATCCGAGGGAGGTGAGAGTGTGAAGGAGGAGATTGTGAGGATTGAGAAGAATGCGTTGGAGAAGAAGAAAAGGAGCAGAAAGAAAAAAGAAGAAGAAGTAAAAAGAAGAAGAAGTAAAAAGAAGAAGAAGTAAAAAGAGGAAGAAGAAGAAGAAAAAGAAGAAGAAGTGAAAAGAAGAAAAAGTGAAAAGAAGAAAAAGAAAAAGAAGTAAGAAGAAGAAGAGGAAGAAGAAAAAGAAGTAAGAAGAAGAAGAAGAAGAAAAAGAAAAAGAAGTAAGAAGAAGAAGAGGAAGAAGAAAAAGAAGTAAGAAGAAGAAGAAGAAGAAGAAGAAAAAGAAAAAGAAGTAAGAAGAAGAAGAGGAAGAAGAAAAAGAAGTAAGAAGAAGAAGAGGAAGAAGAAAAAGAAGTAAGAAGAAGAAGAGGAAGAAGAAAAAGAAGTGAGAAGAAGAAGAAGAAAAAGAAAAAGAAGTAAGAAGAAGAAGAGGAAGAAGAAAAAGAAGTAAGAAAAAGAAGAAGAAGAAGAAAAAGAAGAAGAAGTAAGAAGAAGAAGAAGAAGAAGAAGAGGAAGAAGAAGAAGAAGAAGAAGATAAAGAGGTAAGAAGAAGAAGTAAGAAGAAGAAGAAAAAGAAGAAGAAGTAAGAAGAAGATGAAGAAGAAGAAAAAGAAGAAGTAAGAAGAAGAAGAAGAAAAAAAGAAGAAGAAAAAGAAGAAGTAAGAAGAAGAAGAAGAAAAAAAGAAGAAGGAGAAGAAGAAGAGCGAGCAGCAGTTCATCGACCTCGAGAAGAGCCGTACATGTAAATATTGAATGTTAGAACCGTAGTTCTTCTCAGTCTTGGCATAGGAGATATGGCAGCCGTTCATCTTCCTCGCTGCGTGCTCTACTCACCGTCAGTTCATGGTCAGTGCGATCGTTTTACGACTCAGCTAGCAAGCACAAAAGAGAAATGGAGAGAAGCAGATAAACAATAGGAGGTCAAAACAATAGTCTACATGGTATGGAAGGGTCGATCTGAGCAGATGGGAGACAGTGGATGAGGCCATTGTTATCAGACCAGAAGCAGAGACGATTAATCGATGTATGAATGGCCTTTGGTTACTTGTTGACTTTCGCTGCCACGAACGACAGGATGGATGCTATTGAAACAATGGCATGTATCGACCGCAATACATAATAACCTATCAACAATTCAGGTATTTTCAGATACAATGCTTTCATACATAATTTAATATCCATAGATATATGTATATATATATTATATATAGGCCTATATATATATATATTGCTGCAGATAAATACACCGACCGAGCGCGCATTTACAATTGGTGCATTCATTGCGTAAACCTATATAGTATGTGATACACTTGCATAGACATGTATGTAATTATGTAATGTAATTTATATATAATAATAAATATAATAATAATATTTGCTTGATTTCAAGTTGACAAACCTGAGTATGATTACAAGTACAGTATGAGCGACTGCTGACAAGTCATTACGGCAAACGAATTAAGCCTTGGGGAGCCTTGCAAGGTGTCCATTATGCTATACATCCAATTTTGCCAACCATGCCGCCTAACGAAAGAAGAACAAGTCAGCCTTGCGGTGAATATATGTATCAAACTCGATTCTTTAGCTCTGAACCCAAGTGCGTTTGCCATTACTCAACGGCAATTAATGCACGAACATATAATCTCGATCTATCTCGAGGTCGTTACGCGAAATTCGCTGAGGTATACCATGGCATTCGCCATCGTTAGACCGCAGACCCGGCGTCCTATCCATCTGAAGTGGATCTTGACCTCTGTATAAGGTGTCTTCGCTGATGCCAGTACCATAGACAGGTTGTGTGGGCGTAATAAGCGTAACAAGCTGTTGATCACTTGGTTGTATACTTAGAGCAATATCTGCACATGGCAGAGACCATAGTGGCTCAGGACCACATTATCTCCCAATGACTACACGTTATGTGGCCATGTTCAACCGTTTCTGTAGGATAACAAAAGATTTTGAAACATGAACAAACATTCTATGTGTGACATAGCACTCGTGAATAAGCTGATGTCCTGCACTTCGCTTCATAACTTGGTATATTGTAAACTAACAAAGACGCTGTGGTACTGTGTTATATTAAAAAAATACATGTGCGAATACGCTTACGTGTCTGATGAGTCGGGGTAAATTGAATGTAAGTCATAAAATTTGCCAGGCGATTTGCTTAACTAATTTAATTTGCCCAACTCAAGCGTCAGAAACAGTTTGCATAACTGAATCTCTGGTTGGGAAATGGAAATCAGGGTTTATAGAAGTTCATGCTACAGCAGTGGCCCATCTCACCAGTGATTTTGTCCTGTAGCGTGGATTATATGTTTAGAGAAGAGGCAAGAACCGTGCTTTAAGATGGCGATGACTGGTGTAAGGGTGGCATTTGTAATCAGATGGTGTCCATAGCGAAGACCCTGACCGTAACAGTGGTTCTAGAAACACAGAGCAGATTCCCTGCATTCGGGTGCTTGATTGAAAAGCTGTGTATATTTATAACAGCGTGTAGTTAACATCTTCTTGTATCTAGCCAAGATAAGCAGTATTTTTGCTGGGAACATGTATCCGAATTTTTATAATCCCTTTACTAGGAAAGCCTCAAAGTCATTCCAAACGACAAAGGACAAGGACTAGTTTATCAGGACTTTATTGAAGGACACGAAGCTTATTTATGTTAAGCGTGGCATAGATTTTGTGTTTTATTTGTTTCTTATGTAGTTATTAAGCGCAGTATCTAATGCGAATGTATCGATGCACGACAGTGATCACTTTTTAACACAGACATTGTGTTCTGTTGGGTTTATTCTGTGGAGCTGACTGATTTGACGATGGGTTCACTTCAAGCCGAAACCGATTGATGTTTTGTTTATTTCAATTACGGAGCCAAATAAGTTATTTTTTATTAATTAGCGAAGATTTAATTTATTAGTTCGTTATCTCAGTGATTGTCTTTCTGTACACTCATGTTTCATATCCGAATGTATCTCTCTTTGTTACGATATCTCTTTTTCTCTTACTATGCAAGCCTGTCTGTGTCTACATCTGTCCATGTGCGTGTGTGTGTGTGTCTGTCTGTCTGTCTGTCTGTCTCTCTCTCTCTCTCTCTCTCAATCCGTCTCTTGTTCTACTCCTGCATAAAGTGTTAGGCAATTCTCAGGAAGATCTGACTAGATTGCTGCATTCCCTATTTTAGTACACATCTCTTCTTTTAATCTCCATGTAGCTCTCTGTCTGTCTGTGTGTTTGTCTTTGTGTCTGTTTGTCTGTCTGTGCGTGTCTGTCTGTGTGTCTTGTCTTCGGTAACTCTTCTATCTCGCAAACCCAGCTTGTTTAATTCATTTGGCAATTCTCAAGTAGTTCTGGTTAGCTTACTTCACTGCTTGTCTCCTGAATATCTCTCATCTTAACGTACTTCTCTATGTCTCCGTGCTTCCCATTCGTTGTATCTCTCTCTCTCTCTGTCTTATCTCCTTGTTCCTTTTATTTATAGGTTTATTAATGAACATTGACATTGCGTGAGATGCAAATGCGTCGTTCCTTTCGCCTCCAGTGATTGCAACAGATCGATCGAAATGGAGAACCCTTGTTCCATTCGCTCTGAAGTTGATACTGTTGAAATCGGGAAACGGAACACTCATCAAACGAGTTGACTCAAAGCTATTTTCAAATTGGTGCTATATGCAATGGATACTGTCTTCTGCATATGTGTGGTACGTTGGCCGACTGGTTCTAGTGGTCGGCCTGTAACGCGAAGAGTGCGGGTTCGACCCTCGTCCAAGGAGTTACTGTGTATGGACCTTGAGCAAGACCTTAGCGCACAATTGCTCTGCATTACAACTGCAGTTGCGCCGTCGTGACGTGTGGACTTCTGAACCAATTGTAAGAGGGCTGATATCAAATTGCAATTGCATTGTATTTTATTGTGTGTCACGTCGTTCTCTAGAGGCGTTACATAAAGAACTGTAAGTGTAGGACTGTATTTGATGTACTCGGCAATATTGTCTTATGTAGCTTGGACGATAGCATATCAACTATCAAGAACCAGAATATAATCCATGGTAGCATATGGTACAAAACAATACAAGACGTTTGTTATTGATAGTTCCCTTCTTGCAATTAGTTCAGAAGTTAATTATGTAGAAACATCAGCCGATAATCTATGCTGTGAAATCAACTGGTAATGTGAGTCTTAAGTTTAGACAAAAGCGATTGAACAAAACGCATAGATTCAGGGAGAGATTTTAAACATTTAGGTCTGGCAACTGATTCAGTTCGTTAATAACCAAAAAACTTTTGCTCCACGCCTTAATACAGGATATTTTTAGAAGTCGGTCGCAGACTGAAAACAACATAACGATTAAGATACTTAAACTAGATTAAGTTACTGGCCATTGACTGCACGGACCATTTTTACAGAAAAGGAATTTGAATACATGATAACATGCATTCAATTGCAGCAAATGTGTCTAATTCCTGTAGTTAAGACCTGTATGCCAACATACTTTTGCCAAACACCTAAGCCCTTCTAATTTCATTAGCAACATTCATGAAAGATTTAAGTGAGAAGATAAGATTTCCTCGGAGATGCTTTTATGAAACAACTCACGCAGAGGCTAAAGCCATATTTTAAAGGGGTGTTGAACTGTTGGTGATAAATACCCTTATGCTAGGCACGTTTACGCTTTTAGTGATTATTTTTTTCGGTACGTCTGTAATTTTTGTAGTTATTTATTTTCGTTTTGTGCCTCTTAGTGTGATTCTCTGTGATAGCGTCTCAATGGTTTGACACCCGTAACTTCAAAACTAGATTCGCCAGTTTAAGGAACCCAACACCCGTGGAAAATTCCAGAGAGCAGTGAGATCTGAATACGTGAATAATTGTCTGGCAAATGTTAATTCTGAGTGCGGGTTATCGACGCTAATGGAAAACAGTCTTAGAGAGAGAGAAAAAAGAGAGAGAGACAGACAGACGGACAGACAGACAGACAGACAAAGACAGAGCTCGGTTTCCGCCCAACAATTGATTCCTTCATTGTTCTGCGACTATTGTCTGTATATGCACCGCAAGGCAGCGTGTAGCCTAAGTTGCGGCGTTGAACCATGCACGCATGGGCCTACACGTGACAAAACACACACACAAATATCCATTACATATTATTGAATATATGGTTACACACTGGATATATAGAAACACTGTTCGTGCTCTGATAGTGCCAGTCTCAAGCCTAAATAAAGTAGGAGGGCGTTGCTAAAGATCTTTATTAACTCCACAGCGTTGTTAAACTGCAACTACCAGGCCTACTACTACCAAAAACTAACATGCATGCATGTATATGCACGCTCATAGACTGCATACATACAGTGCCTTTTTGCCTTTTTGCCTTTTTGCCTTTTTGCCTTTTTGTGAATGCTACACCACTAATTGTATCTCTGATCAGGGTCTGATTTATTAAAAACAGTAGCAGTGGGTCGGCTGAAGAGAATTCCTGAGTATCTGAGGAATTCCACTCTATGGGCCTATCAACGCCCTTGTAGCCAAAGCTGGGAGTTCCAACCCCTCTGACCTCCAGGCAAATCGAACACCGTCGCTAATTAAGCTACACGTAAGGCTATTACCGTAACACAGTCCGCACTTGGGAACCCTAAATGGCGTGGAACCCATTCTCACCACGAGCTGTGGTGTTGAAAGATCTCACCCACTGTTGCCACCGATCCACTGAAATATGAACAGGATAGCTGTCACTCTCTAGAAAAATTGAATGTTCGTTCATTTCGTCATTATTACAATCGCTCCCTATTCAACCCCGACAGATGTTAACATTAGCATCTGCTGTAAGGTTTCTTTTAATTCTTTAACCGACCAACATTATTGATTATGCCGTATGTATACCACGCGCTGGTCGTTAAAAGGGTTAAAGATATTGTTCAACTCCAAGTGTATGGAAAAAATAAAAGAGGAAGATCACATGAACAGGTGACATTGAAGAATGCTTGGGCGGAACAAGTCTTCGAGAGTTAAGTCACGCTGCAATAAACAGAGATATGTGGAGAGATGCGATCAGAAAGCATAAAGGCATCAGAAACATACGGGCGATGAGCCCATGGTTGTTGA
The DNA here is from genome assembly GCA_959347315.1 of Bimastos eiseni. Taxonomy (NCBI): domain Eukaryota; kingdom Metazoa; phylum Annelida; class Clitellata; order Crassiclitellata; family Lumbricidae; genus Bimastos; species Bimastos eiseni. The sequence goes on from OY365810.1 coordinate 39,976,946, forward strand.
TTGATTGATTGAAGTGAACATTTGGTTACTATCCCTACAACGCAGTGAAAAATAATGCGCTAAAAAAATAAGCCTACTATTAATACACGTCCTACTTTTAGAGTGCACAACACTGACAATAGAGCGGGTGATAACGAGGCGAGCGAACATGACGGCCATCTGTACCCAATTATCCGGTCGTTGAACTTCGAGGCTGCTTTTCTTCCCACATGATGCCATGGAGAGGAAACAATTCGAGTTTCAGCTTCACTTGATATCTCGATGAACGGGGGATGTTTTCCAAGATACAACTGAATTTTGAGATTACCCCTATTATGAAGTTCACATTGGCAAACAGGCACATCCATCCATGGTGCAGGTGTAATTATATATCAATGCGTCAGTTTGCCTAGTAAACGAAGATAATTATATATAAAACTGTGCACTAAGGACTTAATAAAGGTCTCTTACGCATAGTACATGTAACTTCTCGGACGGGAATCAAACCCGTACCTTCCGCGTTACAGGCCGATCGCTCTAATCAATCGGCCAGTTGCATAGTGGTTAGAGTGCTGGACTATCAGCCGACAGATAGGAGGTTCACATGGGCGTCAATCCCCCTCTGAGTGATGGAGGTAAAGCCCCCGGTCCCAAGTGCCAGGAAGGAAAGATATTCCATCCTAAGACGCAAAAAATGCCCTTTCTATCTGAAATTGGTGGCATTTGCTTCCGGATCCCCCTATCTGGACGCCCCTGGAGGTTCAAATCCCTGCCAGAGTAGATACTAGTTTAACGATTTCGGCTTCACTTGCGCTTCGCAGCTAATTCTCAGCTATAGGGCGTACACTGGCCGTGCACTGTCGGTGGAAAAATAAGACGGTGTAGGAATGTATTGCATTGTATTTTCGTTTATTGAAATAACTTGTCAAAAGACAACAATTTAGAGGAGAAGAATGATAACGCGCCCTCATATGCCGAGGTTAAGAAAACTGAAGTCGCTATCACTTCATACCTATGCCTGCGTCTCAAGTTTGGTTTTTCTGGTGTTCAAAATTAGTCTACGGCATTGGGTGGCGTAAGATTTTGTCATTGCTGCCGCATCAAACTTTTCGCTATAAATTAGGCCTATATCTTCATCCTAGGCCTATAGTACAACATTGTCTCTTCGAGTTAAATTGTTATGGCGTCATAAAAGTTGTATTAATAAATTTTGAAATCGTACTTTCTGAATCTCTGATGGGAAATTCTGTGGGCGATGGAATACGCGATTATAATTAATAGTGTCTGTATTCTGAACTCGAGAAAGATTTGTGAGCGAATTTCTTTACAAGTTCATTCTCAATCAGAGGATGACAGTCTCACTGGACGAAGATCTTATGTATTATGTAATGACATATCTTCGTCCTGAGCCAGCGGAGTAGAAACTTCTGAGTAGAATGGAAACATCTTCATTGGGAGATATTATAAAGCTGTGATGAGTTTGGTGGGGTGGATGCTCCCATTCGTCTCTAGAAGGCATTGAGGGATTACACAAGACAATTCGTCTTCAGAAGACTTTGTTCATCGCGGAACTCAATCCATGAATAAATTGTTCTGTTCCAACGATCAACTGGGGTCAACTTCAGTCGATGAGAGCAGTTCTTATGGACCAGAGATACAACTGAACTAACTGCTTCAATCTGTCTCTGGTCTAAATGTCTGCCTGCCTTCTTCATGCATGCGTAATTGCGTATTTGTCTGTACGTATGCACATAATCATGGCTGCATGTGTGTGTCTGTGCGTCACTATGCGTGGATTTGCGTGGATTTGCCTGCTACTTGCTTCCAAGATGCCTCTCTGTTCGTCTATCTGACTGCCTCTGTCTTCTTTCTTCTCTGCCTGTCTATCTGTCCGTTTGTCTGTCCGTCTGTCACTCATGGGCAATCGTACTACTTTTGTTCGTCGTGTCTATCATTTACAGTGAGAGTGGTTCCTTGAGATGCAGTTGCGATAGTTCGGTTGCTGCAACAGAGAAGACGAATGCTATGCATTTGAGAAGAACCTGGTGAAGATGCTGTGTGTGTGGGGGATGGTGGTGGTGGTGGGGTACACTGCATATGCAAATGCAGGACCTGATCAATCTGTTTATCTCCAAGTAAGACGGAGAGGAGAACGAGAGGAGAATGCCCTGAGTCGAGTCCTTCCTCTGCACCGCGAATTGCAATTGAATGATCTTATAGAAAATTGCAACGTCTACTAATTAAATCTTATGGGAGAATACTGAGAATACATGAATAATCAGTCTGATTGGTGTGCACGTTGAGAGGCGCTATATAAATTAATGGACGCAAATGTGTGTATTTGCTACCAAGGATTATCATCGATGTATCAACTCGTGCATAGGATGATATACGGTTTGTATTATGTATATTTATTGACTATATATATAATATTATATATATATATAATATATATATATAATATATATAATATATATATATATTATATATAGACTGTGTCTATATATTATATAGGCACAGTCTATAATTATATGGACATCGAAGCTCAGTTATCTTCCTTAAATATGGACTGTCCACTCTTGGAATCATAGTCAATATATATTATTATGGCGATATTCAATGATCATTGAGTATTATTGTATCTGCTGGTCAAATGCCTAGGATGCATTTGTTTTGGAATAGAACTTATTTGCTCTAATAATTTTTCAACAGGATGGTCTGCATACATAGACCTATATGTTTATGATTGTTAGTATAGGAGACATATCCTTATTTATTCAGGTTATTATGTGGAAATGAGCATTATACGAATCATTGTTGTATTTAGCATGCACTGTATGTACTATAGTTACATGTAATCACCCAACTGCTTGGAATTCAACAGTCAACTGAACAATAATCCAGATTTTTATCCAGTCTCCAATGCATAGTAGCCTACTACATATTATCCCAAAAAACGTTTCCACTTTAGATATCACCCAGAATCTACAGCCAGTTCTTTCCAAACGGCTTTTATCGTGTATTTATAGCAGTACTGAGCACACTATTTCACTCATCATAAAGCATATGCTTAAGTGGAGGTCGGCCAAATAATTGTTCTAAGTAACACGGTGTTTATAAGAAGTAGGGTAGAACAGGCTCGAAGCCTAAAACTATTGAATGTTGGATTACAAACACACAAACCACCATGCCATAAGTCATTATTTTAAACGATGTCATCAGACCGTGTCTTGACCGACTTTAATACACCAGATTTCAGTTAAAATAACTCGTTTAAAATATGACCTGTGGTGTCTAATGGCCCAGACATTAGATTCTTCGGTTATAACGTTTGTCGCATGCTGCGCTGTACGTTTCAAATGTCGGAACCATAAATGTTAAAGGAATTAATATAGCACAGTTTACACTGCAATACACCTACGAGTCAACCACGTATCAATGTATCATAATTACATATATACAATTATATAACTTAGTAGGCCTACTATATTCACATACAGATCTTTGCACGTTCCCAAGAACCATGACACTGGATGCCTACAACGAAGTCATTTATATTTCCGTTTCGTCAAACTACCAGTCAGCGTGTGTTCTGAAGCGGTTGTGTCTGCGAGTTAGATTTTATCTGTGTGTCTAGAGCTATTGTGCTTCTGTGTCTGCCTCTGTCTATGTGGTTGCCTTTGTGTGTTGTAGGCCCCATTCCTGCAATTTGGAAAACTAAACGAGGTAAGAGGATGTGTGCTGTCAATCAGAGTGAATTCCTGAAAAGATCTTGGTCGGCAGAACTCCCACACAATTACAACTAAAACGTGACCAGTAATGAGCCCTTGTATGTCAAATAATCAGACATAAGTAATTAGCAGCTGGCAACTTCTTAATTCCTACATAACTACAATCACGCTGACCTGTTAGACATCAATTGTCGCTTGATTATTTCTCTCTCAACATGATTCATATATATAGAAAACGTCAGCCTTCGCTAAGAGCATCCGGCTTTGAGAACCTAACATCATGCAGTCGATCATAATACTATTTTGATGATTTCATTTATAGTAATGACATACAGCATGATGTTCTTTGCGTTTGTTATTCAACATTCAAGAGTCCGAGGCTTCGAGCCTACTTAACCCTACTTAACCCTACTTAACCCTACTTAACCCCACTTAACTCTACTTAACCCTACTTCCTGTATACATACTCATTATACACCCTTCTAAAAATGCAACAGTTTCATTAAAATATTCAGGTTTATGAACATAAGCAATAAGTGGTTTCAGACAAGGCGAGTCTGTGGAAGATCGAAAAGCAATTAGCCCAGAGACCTTTTTCAATCCCTTGATTAGCATTACCTTCTAACCTAATGAGAATTATTCCCACCCCAATTAATTAATATCCAACGGGGATACATAGGACCTACATATTGAAATAGAGACAGTCGCGCATCCCTCGTGAATGCCACCATAGTCTTATATTGAAGGCCAATCAGGATATTTTCTGTGCCAAATGATATCCGGAAGAAAAAAACAACAGATATGGCATTCATTCATCTTACATCCTACATTTGGTGCCGAGTACATAATGCAATTCTTACATCGCAGGAAATCATTCTGTAAGTCTACTAAGAATCCCAATCTGGTTGGTTTTGATGAATTGCTAATGATACGCTGAAATCATTTCATGTCCGTTGGCCATGACGTAAAACTATGATTATCCAGACTATACTTTGACAACGGCAACGTATGTCTCTGTACTCAAGTCTACACGTATGTACGAATGCATTCTTTTATGTTTGTTTGTATGCATGAATGTGTGTATTATGTATGTACGTACGTGCATACGAACGTACGCATGCACGTAATCTTGATGTATTTACGTACGCATGTATGCATATGTGTATCAATGTATGATTGTATGCATGTACGAAAGTATGCAAGCATGTATGCACGCATGAATGTACGTATGTAATATGAATGTATGATAAACACATACATATTATATGTACAAGGAAACAAATTGATATATATTATAAATATGTATTTATATATAGGACCTATATCAATGAGTGCATGTATATGTATATATAATTATATTTGTATGCATGTATAACATTGTATATTTGCATAAATACGTGGTCAATAGTAATCACTGTATAATTCTGTGATTTCATAGTATTTTAATGTGTTTTATTGAAAGTATTACACAGAGTGGAACATGTGTGTTGCAACCGAATCCAAACAGCGTAGGCCGCGTTTATTTAGCGCCTTTCTTAAGAGCCCTTGCCAGCCGAATGATTGATACAACCTGATGCGAACCGCATATAAATCTCGACGATGAGTTGCTGATGGGATTTATCGAGCTCGGCTGCTGAACATGGTGATAGTGCAAATAGCTAATGGATAGTTTTCTGACGGTATATAGATGAGTAAATACGTCGATCAGTGGGCTGTCTATCATGAGCCAGTCTGACATTTCGTATGTAATAACACCTTAGGTGGCAATGAATATCGATTAGATATATCCGAGTCATGTCTGCAATACGTGACGGATTTAATGTTTTAGCAAGGATTAGATATGGGATTATAGTGCATCACGGGGAGTAAGGCCACCGTCGTTCCCATAAAGCACTGCACAACTGTGCATTGCTTTATGGGAATTACGGTGGACTTGGTTGGTGTCTTTGTGTTGGTATAATTTCTAGGGTTAGGCGATCACTGAGTTTGCTCTGTGTGATGAGAGTTGAGACGTTGTTTATCCATGTAAATATGTAGCCAACTATCTTTGTATAGCTCTTTATGTGCATAGTATTTGACTGTGATTTGTAGAAGACAGTACACACAGCGGAACAAATCTATTGCGTCTTTGTTGTCGACTAAGATTGTTGCTTTAAGGGTAGTAGAAATAATACAATAGACAATGGAAATAAAATGGTTAGAACATGAGAAAAGAAAGTTTGATTGTGTTATGGAAGATATAATGAGTCGTAAAAATAGCAAGTTAGCACTAGAGATATCTAATTGGTATTAGACATAGGCCAAAATAAATTTTATTTTTATTAGACGATCAAATGAATACACTGTCCTCTGTGAACATCCGCAGATCTATCTAGTGTCTCGTGGGCGTTCAAAGATTCCCATCGTAAAGGTCTTATCTTTCTGCTGAAGCGCAAAACTAACAACAGTAATTCGAAGACTGGATGACATTTCCCTTCGAGTGGCATCTCTCGCGGAGTAATTGTCAGCGTTAGGAGATCAGTGGGATTCGATTATTGGACGCAGCGTGTAGTCTCAATGGGAAGAACGCCGCTGTCACGTCTTAATGCCAGACAAACTGAAGATGTTGGATTACAATTGAACTCTCTTGCTGCCTATCTGCCAGTCTATTTGTATATGTTCATTAAGAGATAATTAGTTACATATCCACATGGAAATTGACATATGCACTTATACAAAGTGTATATATTACACAAACTGAACACAATACAATGGTGTGGCAAAGTGGTCGATCGGTTAGAGCGGTCAGCCCGTAACGTTCAGTGTGCGCTGATCGAACGGGTTCGACCCTCGTCCGGGGCGTCAGTCACTGTGTAGGGACCTTGAGCAAGTCTTTCGCGCACAATTGCTCTGCATTAGGCCTATGCAACTGCAATTGAGCCGTCGAGGCGTGTGTGCACTTCTGAACTAAACTGTAAGAACGGCGATATCAAATAATAGTTGTATTGTATTGTATTGTATATAGATCTATGCGTTTTCATTCCTGCATCAATTCATACATGCACATACTTATTCTCTGCATCTCTCCTTGTGTGTATATACGTAATATGCATATATATACATGCATATTTATGTATGTATACAATATATATATATTCAAAAAGAACGCACCCCGTAAACCTGTAATTGCGTCTGTTTTCCAAATACGTTATTTTTCCGGAACTAAAGTCAAGCATGACAGCATTCTTCCTCCGCTCCTTCTTTCTCTCCAAGCTTCTCATTTTTATCCGCTCCACTAGCTCCTTCTCCTCCTTTACCTCTCCTCAGTCTTCCTCCTCCTCCTCTTCCTCCTCCTCCTTTCTATCTTCGATAGGCCTGTATGTATTTCTCGGTGTGTCTGGCTCTCGCTGTATCTGCCCAGTGAATGAGGCTGCCTGTGTCCGCTCGGCACAGTCATCGCATCGTTGTGTTGGCGGGCTTACACGTCGTTCTCTATTCAGGCGTGATCTACAGCCGGGCACCAGCCACAGCAGCGCGAACGGACCAAGCTAATCGCACCGACTCATAATGCGTGAACCTCTGCTTATAATGGAGCGATCAGCAGCGCTATCTTTCAGTGATGCTCATTTCTTTCGCATCAGCGACAGTGTCTGCTGCAGTAGCCAAGGCTTGAAGGACAACTGACGTCAAAATTGATTTAACGGAGAGGAAATTTTTCGGTTAGAATCTTCATCAGTTGGTGCAGTTCATCCTCCGCCTTTGTAGAAGTCTGCGACTGTTGGCGCCTGAGAAATGTGTAACACGGCACATTATGCTATTCTGCGGTTACTCGTATTACGTACATCTGTGCTTTACATTACAACATGTTAAATGGATTAAAATTTTGCTGCATCGAATATGGTGACATGTCTAGCCACACGGCGCTAGATAAATGTCCTGTGTTATTTAATTAGGTTGTGTTGTGTTGTAGTAAGTCATCACTGTTATTGGGTAACATTTGACTGTTACCAATGACAGGATAGATATTCACATAAATAATTATTGATTGATGGATTGATCAAGCATGACTTCATCGACTCCTTTATCTGAGCGTACCCGGATTGCTACCTTGAAGGAGTGCTATATAAATTTACTGAATCACATTAGGTTGAGCATCACATCACACCGCTTGCATTGCAATAATTTACAACATTGCATAGCACACTGATGTACATTAACTTCACACCATCGTCGTTTTATGGTATCGGGTCTCTAGCGATTTTGGAAAATTCATCTTGATTTAAATTATTATGATTTTTCAATGCATGTTGATGAGGTTTTGTGTTACAATGGAACAGGTTGTGAGTACTCCTGAGGATGCTGACAATGACCGACTGTTCCCTCTTCTACTTCATCGTGTGGGGCATCGGAGGAGTAGCCCTCTGCTGCTTCGGCTACACGGGCAACCTCCTTAGCCTGATCGCTCTTCAGAGGGACAACCGCACCCCAGCGACGACTCTCCTTCAAGCCTTGGCGGTCAGCGATCTGGTCCTCCTTACCTGCGTCTGCGTAACAGACTTCGTGCCGAGGATCTGCGACTACACGTTGTCCTGCATTAACATCTGGAGCGTATGGCCACAGGTTCGTTTTCTCTGGTTTCTCATTCCCATGTCTCACATGTGCAGTATATGGCTAGCCGTGCTCATCGCTGGCAACCGATACTGGGCTGTCTGTCGCCTCCACGACATGGGACAGGTTTGGACGAACCGCCGGACGTCCATTTACATCGCCTGCGTCGTCGCTGGTGTTGTCGTTTTCAACGTTCCTCGGATGTTCGAGTATCAGATCGTTGCGACGTCCATCAACGGAACCAGACCGCCGTGGAACGACAACACCACCACTATCCACTCAACGGTGAAGCAGCTCTACGCCAATATGAAGGCCGAGACCGAGAACGAGATGGCAGGGGTGTACGATCTGAAAGATGTCGAGGTGACGTCGCCCAATCCGAAAGCGAAAACCGACAGAGACGCTTATGATTATTCGTTGGAAAACGCGCGCGATAAGGACGTGGAAAAGAACGGTATCCGCTACAAGGAATCGAAAACCTACTTCGGTGAGAGCTTTGGATATCGAATCGTCTATAAGGTCATCCTCGTCAACTGTCTGCTCATTCTTCTCCCGCTCTGTGTTCTCCTCGTCACCAGTGTCTGGGTGATTCGCTCCCTTCGTCTCAACAGCGCCAACAGCATGGTGAAAAAGAGCAAGAAGCCGAGTTCCCCAGGGGGCGGTGACCGGCGAGCGAACCCTTCGAGGGAGGTGACCTTCCTCTTGGTCACCGTCGTCCTAGTGGCAGTGGCCTGCCAGACGCCCCTAGCCGTGTTTCACTTCGTTCGCTACATGTACAAACACAAGTGCGGCGATACGATCTTCTATCTGGAAAACATCAGTAAGTTCCTCGTCAATCTTAACTGCTGCGCCAACTTCGTTATCTACTGCATCCTAGGACCGAGGTTTCGTCGGCTGTTGGTGCTTGCCTTGACCTGTAGTCCCCGAGGGCAGACGGGGGCCCGTCTGATGTCTGCCAAGGAAGCAAGTGAGGGAGAGATGCTCAAGGAACGAACCAATCTCGTCAAGTGAGAGTCAACACGGCCCTTTCAGAGGTCATCATACCTTGTGCCGCTCGTACTGCAGATCGCAATCAACAGATTCCTACTTTAGAAGAAGGCATTTCTGGAGTAGCAACGTGAATACCGATTTGTAAGATTCCTACGGAGAGGAATTTCAACTGAGTTGCGTTCGGCTGTGTTTCTTGGTGTGCTCTTAGAGGTTCATCTTGTCCAGAGTCCATATAATTTTAGAACCAGCGCTTAGGCCTAAACGTAGGGATTGAGGAATTTCTACGAACCCTAGTTGTGTGTATACTGACTTTTTGGAGGAGTTGCTTCTCAAATATTCAACAAAGTCATCTTAAAACAGCGAGTTTTGGTTGACAACTTCCAAACCATCGACAATGATAGGGAAGGTCAAGATTACGCCACCTTTGGCTACATGAAAATCTATGATCATGTGAACGGCGTCAGACTAATCAATGGAACATTGAAGGAACATAACATCAAAGGAAAGGAACATTAAAGAAACCGAACATTTGAGGAACGGAACTTGAAAGGAACGGAACATCAAGGGAACGGAGCGGTAAATGGACGGAACATTAAAGAAGCGGACCATTAAATGAGCGAAATATTAAATGAACTGAACATCATAATGAGCGGATTATTATATGAACTGGGCTCATTAAATAAGCAGATTGTATGAACGAACGTAACATGGAGCAAACAGAACATTAAATGAGCAGATCGTTAAACTACCTGGAATCGGAGGAAAAAGTAAACCAAACAACCGAACCTTAAATCAATGGAAATTAAATCGGCAAAGAATAAACTGCTTCGATGGTCTTCAGCAACGGTTTCTTGGTCTTCAAGCTGTGGTTGGAATTGGAATTATCTTTAGTTGATTATTACATATCATCATAGATGTAAAAAACCGAGGAAAAAAAATAAAAAACGAGGAAAACGCCGTTTTTAAAAAAAATAATAAAAAATGGTAATAAAACGGTAAAGTAAAACAAGTTACACCGCTTTTCCAAAGTAATAAGAAACCAAAAATGAAACAATTTCACTTTTTTACCTCTATCTCGTTACTGAATTTTCAAATTATAAACTTTGTTTACACAATCTAATTTTAATTAGCATGCACCACAACTTTCAGAGCAAGCCCAAAATAAAGGTTATCGACAAATATTTTTTCAGTTTGGGTAAAGAATTTAGAAATAAAAAAGCTGAAATTTTAAGATCTATTCAAATTTAAGGGCCGCTTAGACAAGCACAGGATTGGCAGCCTGCGTTGATCACAATGCACAGCAGACTAAGCCGTGTCAGACACTTTGTATTTGTAACCGAACACTTATATAGCGCCAATCGATATTAGCTAAATGGAGAAAGACCTTCAGGCGTCTCCGGAAGGCGTCAGAAAGCAGCTCCACCTGAAAGGGAAGGGGAAGCTGTTCCAGTTGTTGGGACCCATGCAGGCAGACAGTCAGAGCAGTCGGCTTGCACGCTGCAATCAGGCTGACTAGACAACGCGGAGGCTCATAGAGGTAATTTAGATAAAATTTATCAAAATAACTAGAGAAAGTTAATAAATTAATAAAATTGCATAAAAGTAAAAAAACGTAAAAAAAACTGGACGAAAAATAGTACTGCCCTTATAGAAGCACGGCTTTGTTACTGCGCTTAGAAATGGTCCGTTTAATAATACTGTGTTTTATCTCAGTAATTACTCAGCAGCTTAGATACGTGTAAACCTCACAGCACTCACCGAACCATTGGCATTGATTAATAGGGAAGCTTGTCTTATTTCTAGCTCTTCGGATGGAATGACACCCGACTACGCATGCAGAATGAATGATTAGGCCAGAGTAGACCAAACCGAGGACGTTGAGGCCATTAATGAGTTACTTGACAGGTGTGTAGGATTACTGAAAAATTGTCTGGTTCATTGGAGCAAGGAGTGCAGAATTTTCTAAGTGATTGTTTATTGCTATATTCGCAAATATAGGCCTGCTGTGAATCACGGTATTGTTATAATATGTCAAAGATCCTCGTGTTATATATATATATATATATTATCATATAATTATGTATCATATACGATGCTAGTCATTAGAGGTATAGTTGAGATTATTGTAGCATTGATTCTACATTATGAAGCGCTTTTTATTTTTAAAGCTGAATCGCTGAACATATGTTTCAGACCAGGCAGTTGCTATATATATATATATATTTGTTTGAAGGCTATGCAGTTGTTGTAATATATACACAGTCTCCAAAAACATCCAAGTTTTATACATGTAGACACTACAATCGTCCATTATAGGTCAATCTGCCATAGACTATCCGCAAACCGGATCGTGAAAAATCCCAGACTGCGTATGCGTGCACATCTTCTGGAAATAATGTTTTTTAGTCGGTAGACGCTGGTCTTCATTTGGATTGCAGCACGCGTTAGACAAATTATTGCTTGCGTGTTGACGGAAACATGTCTCAGAGTTAATACAGACAACAGTTTCACTAAACTGAGGTGTGAATACGATATATCAAGCAGCTTCAACGCCAACACTTTGTAGAAGAATGTTGTTGAAAGGTTGCTTAATATACCATGAAGATAAAGAGGAAGTAAACATGCATACACGTTGCATACATTGGCGTATGTTTATTTCCAGACATTAATGTATGTATGTATGTATGTGAGTATCATCTTTAGATGAGGCTGCGGACGATGTTTACGATGATAATATGATACTGAACAGATTCTTAAACACAAATAACCTAGCGACTAACTATGTAACTGTTATATCAGAATCAATGTGTGACCTACATACGTAAATGGCTTATATCCATGTCCCTATCCGTGTCTCTATCCATGTCCCTATCCCTGCATAATTTTTATGTGTGTATTTACATTTCTGTAGAAGAAGAGCCGTTTTGAGTTTACCAAGGGTACGAGGCGCCTGCGATATCATTTCCTTAGCCTCGGCTTATGAGGCTCATCGTCTCATCTTATTTATGCATACAAAGATCTACATGGATCATAATATATATATATATATATATATATATGTATATTCATCCAGGCACGTATTAAAAACGCTTAGGAACTTCGTAAGAACGCTGCACACTTGGCTATGTAGCTGATTGAAACAAATACGTTTGATGATGCTTTGGAAACGTATGCTGAACAATTTCATATCATCCGTTTTTACTTCACTCCCTTCTTCCCTTGGTGATGCTTTCTAAGAGTGATGGATCTCTTTTATTTTTATGTCAAGTCAATTTCCTCTGTCAATTTCCTGTTGCCGCCACCGGTGTCTCTTTCCCTGTCTGTCATTCTCTGGTTTCTGTTCTATCGAAAGCATTTCTTATTTGTCCTGGAAGTCCTTTTCTCCTTCTTTTTCCGCTGTCCTTGTCTCTGGCTTAAAACAAAACATAAACTCCGACTTCAGGTCTGCCTTAGAATATTGCAGCTGTTCTAACTTCTCGCACTGAGAAGATAATGACCACTGAAACCCATTTTATGTCATCCTATGCTATTTCATGTCATGCCATGCTGTGTCCTATCATGTTGTTTGCTTACTAGGTACGTATAATTATGTCATGCATATTTTATGCACATGTTATTTATGCGTTTTATGTGTGTTATGCACATGTTATGCACATGTTATGCACATGTTATGCCTATGTGATATTGGATTGTTTGGTGTCGTTGTTCAGTTGGGAAATTGCTATTGTCTTCAGAAGTTTGCATCGTAAATAGAGAGTCATTTGCATAATGCTGAAAGATATCAGTTTAAGCGCAAATGCTACATGTGACGCTATATTGTGTTATGTAATTTTTTAACACGCCCTCATCTGCATTACGTCAACCTATTTATAACTTAAGTCCAGTGTCAATAACAGTTATAATTAGTATTGTGTCCGGGTTATGGCTATAGCCTACGTTTGACTTCATAATAGTTTTCACTAAATTTCAAACTGACACACCACATTATATTTACACGTGTATAGGCTTAGTATGAAGGAATGATGACAGATTGCCATAGGAGTTGATTTTAGTTTTTGATAGTCATGCAAGGCCCTTATCACATTATACATCTGATTTAGCAACGCACCGCCTTTGCTAATGAAGGATTAATCAACCTTCGGGATACGGAAAACAAACTTGCTTCCTCAGCTCTGCAAGCCAGTGCGTTACCCATCACTCTACGGCCCACGGTTTAATGGCGCAGGTAATAGTTCGGCTGAAGAGATATAAAGCATTGCTGACTGTGAACCCTGGAGTATCGCTATTTGTAACCTTTTTTAAGCGTTTTGAGTCTTCCAGAAAAAAACTCTACGCTTGAATGAAGACCCTTGAATGACTTTTTCCCAACATCACAGTTATATTAGGCTATATCCCATGTAATTAAATAAAACCGTTAGTTTCATGAATTATTAATTTTGTTGCTCTTAAAATGTCAACTTATGAATGACTTACAAAGTCTCCGATGCACGGGTAATTTGATTCTATCGTGTTTAAGCTTTTCCGAAATGGATACACTTTAAAGTGACCAACACAAAGGACTCCATAAACTGAGGCGAAAAAAATGCTCCTCTGTTGGTCAAATTGCTCCCCATTAATGTTTTCCCATGGAAAGAAAACAACTAACGTGCGCTTCCATACAAATAATTAGACAGAAACAGCTGATATAAACGCAACTCCGCTAATGCCTCGTGCTGTCTTAGTGCCAGTCCCTAGTCTGGATTATGGAGGAGGGTGATTCTGACCATCCGTGTCATGACCCAGTAACTAGCCAATTGACAGTTAACTCCGCAACTGCCCGGACTGTCAGTCCAAAGTCTGGATGACGGAGGAGAGCGATGCTAATCATCTTGTCATTAACGATACAATTTCGTTAGGCCGCAGCTATTCAAGCCCATGATAGGCTTCCATAGTAAGCAGAGTTATAATAAAGCAAGGCGTGACCATTGTTTCCTAACGTAATCTACTGCAGCACAATGACATTTTACAGATGACAGATTATTATGTCCTGGACGAAAGCCATAACGCTTACACGTGACATTTATGCGGTCCACCCACTGCATGAATGGAGATGGGCGCATGCACTTAATGTTCGCACTAATCTCACTTCTGATGGAGACGCTGCGTCCAGCCATAAAGAACTTGAACGGATAATACTCGATGCAATGGAGGAGATCATTATGTCCTGGATGAACCGCAGAGTTCACTTGAAATTCACTTTAAAGGTCACAGCGACCTATATACACGTATAGTCATATACCTATATATATAGACATCATATAATATATATGTAATCTATATATATTGCATAGACGTATATATAATATATGTATATAATATATGTGTGTGCCTACACAGACCTGCCAACAGTTGTTCCTGGCTACTAGACAGAGCAGTCTCTGGCATGCGGCTCCACTTTAGGTCGTATGAGAAAATTGATTACTGACTCGGTCCGGATCCATAAAAAGTCGTCTGACCTCTGGACATTCGCCACCTCTCGGCGAGCCTGTTAATTTGCTTCAATAATTTATGTCCACTGTGAAGGATGGTCGAGTTCAGCTTTCAGTCAAGGTCGAGTCATTGCAGAGCGAGCGTATACTAAATTATTTGCAAGTCATTTTGTTTCATGTGCACTATAGGTTACGTGAAACAGAATAATGTATGAAATGCAACACAGATTGAACACCATGCTTACACAAATACTACGCAACGACCGACTTATGAACATAAGTGGAATCAGATGAGGAGCACCTCTGATGAGTTTTGAAGAAGCGTCGTACTCATAAGATCGCTTATGAAATGATGAAATGTAGCTTATTAAGCCTTTTTTGTTGAACTTATTGTGAACTTCCTTTAGATGAATGGAATGCATACAAAAGCTGAGGATATTTCTTGACAACATATAGAACTTAATGCAGGCAAAACATATAGATAGTTAGGACTTGCATCACGCCTGTATGTAGGCCTATGTATGCATGAGGCCATTTATACAGCGTCTTATAAGAACCTCTCGATGGCCTGTGTTAAATATATATATTGAACCATGATTGTATAATCAATATACAACCAGGGTAGAGTTATATGTGGCGTATTTTTATGTATGGGAACGTAACCCAAGAAGGACGCTATCGAGCGTGCACAATGATGGTCCCAGCGCATGGAGCCATGTAGATTATGGATGCACCCTGCGGTGTCATGGCAACGATTGCCATTCTAGATCTTGCGTTCCCTGTAGCAGAGCCGATCATAACTGGGAGAGAGGGGCTTGACCACGGCGACGTGATACATAGCCACAGAGGAGGGTTTAATCATGAGTTCATCAGGATTGTTGGGTGAGTGGCTGTTACGAGAATGAAAAATAGATGGCTTTGTTTTTATGTATTATTGAGTACATTGTCAGGGCTTCTCTCGTGCTATGAACTCATTTGAACCCGAGGCTCATCGCTCATTCTGCTTGTGATTTAATGCTCTCCGTTGTCATTTCATGTGTCTCAATGCCCATTGATTTTCGTCAGCTCCCAATTCCTCAGAGCACAAGTTTATTCATGAACGGAGAGACGTATTTGCTCTGATTATCTTTTATACTTTCCATGGTCGCTTGTCATACCTGGTGCTGTTCTCAATGTCAGTCCGAGCATTGGCATGCTTTATTGGATCCATTTAACACAATCCTGATCTTCCTTTCCCTGCCTTTCCATCGAACCCTGCATATCCTGCATTATTAAAATTTTGCGTTTCGTTCAACTGTCATTCTTTCCACTTGGTCAAAGGTCCGGTGTCCGTCATGCAGTCATGATGCGATAAGAGGAAAGAGACAACCCTAGCTCTAAGCAGCTTCAACCGATTCCGGCTCTCAAAGAAAAGGATAGGCTTATTCTCCGCTGGTGAAGAACAAGGCTGGCCATCGATCAGCAATTCTTGCTTGATCAAACTGACCAAGGGAACAAAGAGTTATTGGAATGCGGAAAGAGACCGACCGATCGAATGTGGTGGTCTTTAATGTCCCATATCAACATCGGTTGTTTATGTCTTCCACTTAAGTCAATGAAGCATGAGACAATAATGATTCCGGTGAAGTTGAATTGTGTGAAATCAATGTGGCGTGGCTTAATTTTAATCTGCTCTTTCGATTTACTTCACACAAATTACCTTTAGCACCATCGTTTTCGCGTAGCCGAGAGCTAAGGGGATTTTGTGTGTCAACCCTGGGACAATTATTTGCCGACGATTGCCACGGTAACCAAGCTGAAGACTCTGGTGTTGGGGATCAAACTTTGTGGTGAACGTCAAGCTCTGTAATACGCTGATACCAGACTCGTTGAATTTGGCCAAATCCTAGAACCATGGGATTCGCTAAATGTTTGCTCAGGGTCCAAATAGCTAGGCCCCCGTGGATTATGCGAAAGTTTTTCGTAAATTATGAGAAAAATCGCATAGCCGCATAATCGCATAAACAACGGGTCCTAGTCATCAACAATTACGTCGTCTGACGGTAACCTATAGCCCCCATAGGCCTATGCTAATAATAGCCTGGACAAGACTTTTAGAGCTGACACTGGCAAAACTTTCAGCACTTTATAAAATAATTTGCGAAAACCTTCCAGTAGAAAATTTATGCGAAAACCGCCAATTTATGCGAAAATATGCGAAATCGCATAATCGGATAAACGACTGGCCCTACCAATAGCTACACTTGCGTCTCCATGATCTTTAGGTATGGGACATCGAATTTTTACTTACGGGTTTGTCCAGCGCTGTTTTGGATTACATTACACAGTTTTTGCTTAAGTGTAAAAGAATTAACCGCAGTAGGCCTACGTAATTCAAATCCCCAATCGATGAAATAAAGCGATTACTCTATCCTGTTACAAATTCTTTTAATCGTTGAAGTATCGCCACATGGTAATCGCGTTGTAATTAATTAGTGCGTCTCCACATTTTAATGCCACAGACATTTGAATGACGCAATGATCAATAAGGCTAGATCTACTACACAACAAATAGTAACATCGATACGCAATTAAAAATTATAATAGGGGCCCTATGGATCTAAAACTTTATTGGACAGCAACGTTAATGCCTGCACAATGTTATATTTTACAATTAAACAAAAATAATGTCACGTTAACCGAGTTATATTTTACTTGACGGATTTTCTTAGGATTGTGGGTTACAAGATTTAGACATTCAGGGTTTACAATTACGATTAGGACCACAATCATTACGAGTAAATACATCACAGAACCAACTTATTTATTTCAAACGTTGAGCACAATTTTGCCATGACTTCCATTCTTGTGTTCAATGACTTCGACGTGACTTTGTTCCGCTTGGTCAAGAGAGAATTCTTGACCAACGACTGGACGCAGCCATCCTTGTTCTTGACCAACACGAAAGAATGCTCCCATCTCAACCCATTCCGCCTACATGATGAAAGCGGCAAAACAAAATTCAAGCGTTTGATTAATTTCATTCATAAAATATGAGTCGAAGGAGGCAACAATGAACGCATTGAATTCCAGTCATTTTACATTGCTGGGGATTTTTCTAACTGACGTTTTAGGTGATCAGAATATCTCTTGATCTGCTGGCTTTCACCAGTTCTCTTAGGAATCCTTAAAAGGGGGAAGGTGACATGGGTCAACCACATGCGAAAAAGAGATGAGAACCAGCAAGGATTGTGATGAATAAGAATTGGTGCGCTTATAAATCATGAATTAGGCGCATTTATAAATGCATCTGCAGTCTGTACCTTTCAATCCAGCTTCAGTGAGGCGCCAAACAGTCATGGAATCCATTAACTTTTTAATGGTCCATTTGCAGGAAGCAGTATAACCAACCAACTTGACACACTGAGACGGGTAACCTCGAGGAGTCCGAGGTCAGATGAGTAATTGGGTGAGTTCAGATGTCCACATAAAAGGACGACGACGTGCAATATTAAAAGCAGACAAGCAGTGGAAGGAGAGCCTTGAGTCCGGGGTTAGATGCCAAAATGCATCATTGAAATTCATTATTGATACCAGTGATTGATATGCAATATTCCGCTTTCATTTCTATTTCCTATTGAAATGTTCGGCTGTGCTTCGCATGTCAACTCCACGAAAATTTTTTATTGCATTTATTATAAACTACAAACTAAAGGCCTGACTTCAAGACTAATGGTATGACAGATATTAAAGGACAAATCTATTGCCAATTCAAAATATTATTATTGCTATCAGAATAATAATAATATTTTTCCCGAGGTACATGTTTATGTCATCCCTCGGGATCCAAAATTTGGGGTTTTTGTTCTGGAATGGTAGGTCTTCTCAGATACCTTTGTTGATGGAAAAATGCCACACAAAGCGATTGCATTAAAGCACTGGCTAACCATAGACAAGCGCTGACCGAGAAAGGTAGCATCTCTGTTGAGTGCTATCCAACTTAGAAACATGGATCTTGAATTTATTTAAGGATATAGAGATGAAAACGCAATACAAAACCTTATTATATCACGCTTGTTCAAATGGCGCATGCTATGACTATCTCTTTGTTAGCTTTGTTAGTAAAATAATTTTTAGATCAATGTATGAACCAGAAAAGACTTTTCATAATTTTGATAAGAATGAGGCAAAACGAAGTGCAAGATATATAATCGCATAATCACGAGAACACAAGGAATAATTCTAGAACACGTGAGCTACTGACCTATGTCTCAAATGCGATTCTTCACCACAATCTTATTAAAAGGATACAAAACACAACACGTGCCAGTTCTACATCACGGTCCTCATCAAAGGGATAGCACTATTACGTTAAAAGGTTAGATAATGTCCTCAGAAGCAGGAACTGACAAACAATGTAATCATACCTCAGTGGATTTGTACAGTTGTATACCAACGATGAGCACTTCATTAGTCATTATAGATCGAGGCGTTATTTCGATTTTGCCACGGCTGCCTGCAATCTACACATAAATTTGTCATGAAAACGTAAAATTCATTCGACAGACGCACGAGTTTTTATCTTAGAAATAGCCATGATACTAAGTTTCAGCAAATCATCACTGCTACCGGGATATCTTTGGTCAATCAAACGTTTGTATTGAATTGCAATGCATTGTGATCAACAATATTGTCATGCACTTCCTTTTGTTCGTAGACATCATCATCATCATAATCATCGTAAAATCATCATAATTTCAAAAAGTGTTTTAAATTGAAAATCATCCTAATACCGAATGATACATCTATATGATCAACTGATGCTTACCACAATGCGTCCTCGAAGTCCAGCCAATCCCAGATCTTTCTCCAGATTAACATTTGCCAGCATTTCAATGATGACATCAAAACCATTTACAGCGGCCTAAAACAGACATGTAAAAGCTGCATCCTTGTTATTCGCTAATAAATTTCTGACATGGATTTACACGTATTATTAATTTTATGACTTCGTTGTTCTTTGCCAAAACTTGAACTCACCCGCACAAGAACAACAATTCAAAGTTTTCCCAGCCTCTTGTAGCCTTCAAATTAGGCCTACTTATGACTAATCTTCACTATATCATGTTTGGGTTTATGTGAATTATTTAAATAAAAGTTGTCTGTTAATCAGTCGATCATCGCTGTAGAGAAAGATCACATGAAACATAGGAATATTTAATTGAATAGCAAAGAATGTGTCAACAACAACCTTGATCTTGTCGATGTATCCCTCCTCTCGATGATTGAAAGCGAGGTGAGCACCATTGGAAAGAATCAGTTTCATTCCTTCCTCTGTTCCAGCTGTTCCCACGACAAATGCACCTAAGGAACGGGCGATCTGACAGGAAGCCAAACCAAGCTGCGAAAAAATACAAACAAGGATCTCTACAATTCAATACGTAAAATCCAAGTCCTCTCAAATACGCATCTTGAAAATCCAACGTCAGCCTAGAAGAGAGAAAGTCGGTTCTTACAAAGTAACAAAGGAATATGTTGAACGGGTTCCTTGGCGCGATTCTAATCTTAACTAACAAAATAAGATGATGGAATCAATCAATTTAGAAATCTATATCAATTTGTTTCATTTAAAATTTATTGTATGGCTACTTAATTGTATACCAAAAACTGTGGCGCTGTAGCCCGCACATCACACGTCACATTCATAAGCTATAGCCAATGTGTAATTATAGTTACATAATCAACATTTAAATTCTCTCCCATATCTTAGCAGATGCATTTACGACTACGGTGCCATAACTAAAAGCAGGACATTTTTCTTATGCCTCAATAGATGTTCCTCAGAAGCAGGTACCAAAACCTATCTGCGCAGACCATTGTCTGAAAAATAATCGTAACCATGTCTTCGGATTCTGTTTGTTCGAAGATAATCGCTACCATAGGCCTAATTACAAAGATCTCTGTTTCATATAATTATAATCGTAGCCATAACAACGGATTCTGTCTGTTCGAAGACAACCGTTACCATTGGCCTATCTACGAAGACCTCCGTGTCATACATAATCGTAACCATAACAACGGATTCTGTTTGTTTGAAGACAATCGTTACCATTGGCCAATCTACGAATACCACTATTTCATACATAAACGTGACCATGACAACGGATTCTGTTTGTTTGAAGACAATAGTGTAACATTGGCCAATCTACGAAAACCTCCATTTCATACAAAATCGTAACCATGACAACGTATTCTGTTTGTTCTAAGATAATCGCAGCCATTGGCCTGTCTACGCACACTTCTGTTTGAAAGATAATCGTAACCATGTCTACGGATTCTGCTTGTCTGAAGATAATCGTTACCATAGTCCTATCTAGGTCAGTATAATAATTATTGTCTACATAGTGTGGCGCCGAAGCTGTCACAGCACACGTCACAATTAATAGCTTTAGCTAATGTGTTTTTGGTAAATTCAAACGCTCTGAAGTTGGTCAACAGATGAAACCCTTGATTGCTTGCAACGAAGATGCAACGCCACAGTTCACCTAAAACGGAATCGATTTGAACTACTCAATGAAAATCAAAAGCCCTTTTAGTACATCTTATCTGTCATAATGCAAGAAGAAGACATACTGCTCCACTGGCTCCATGTACAAGTATCGTTTCTCCTGGTCTCAATTTGGCTTTCGTTACAATTGATCTGTAGACCGTTGAGTAAGGCACACCAATGGCTGCCCCCTGTTGGAAGGTCAGGTCGTTGTGCAGAACAAACGTCTCTGTTTCGGTTACCAGAGCAAATTCCGAATAGCAACCGGTAAGAACACGAGCGAAGTAGACACGATCTCCCTTCTGTCAAAATAACAAATTGCACAGAGCAAAGTAAGTAAGAACTCAGTTCGTCAAGGGTGCATAGTCAGTTTGCTATTAAACATTAGATTCAGGTCATTTAAATAGGCTACTTAACAATACTGCAACTGAATGAACTGAAATGAAGCAAGACAGAAAAAGTACGTTTGACAATACCGTAGAAAATACGAAAGTAAGTCAACAGAGTTAAGAGGAGCAACATAAAATGAAATTGGTGTAAGGTTTCAGATTGTAGAATGTATTTGTGTACAAAAGTGACTGGAGATTTGCACGACAGTTAGTTCTCTCTGTGACAAATTCTTCGATGCTCCAGTCCAATAGTCAATGCGACCGAAAGTTTTATATAACCTTTAGCTTTGTGACAGATTCTCCGATCTCTTCCACGATTCCTGCGCCGTCAATTCCCGGCGTATAAGGAAGCTGAGGCTTAATCACGTGACCACCTGTACGTAAGTATGCATCGTGCGGATTCACTCCAATGGATTTCACGCGAATCAACAACTGAAACATTAACTAAGTTGATTAAATGAACCAAAAACATACCGGAATTATTTCTAGAAAATATTGCAACAACACAGCACAACACAGCTGTTATTTGATATCGTTCTTCTTACAATTTAGTTTAGAAGTGCACACACACCTCGACTGCGCAACTGCAGTTGTAATGCAGAGTAATTGTGCGCTAAGGTCTTGCTCAAGGTCCCTACACAGTGACGCCGCGGACGAGAGTCTAACCTGCTCACTCAGCTCACACTCGGCGTTACTAACCATTCGGCCACCGTGTCACACGATGTCTGAAGCTGTCTTAGAGCTGCCTGAACCTTTTAATGACTTCTGTTATCCTAGACTTCAGTCGATGATCACTTAGAGTAAAGTCGGTAACAATTTTTTAACTTTTCCGTTAGATAGGTCAGAGAGAAATCCGATAGAACATAGAAATCACGAACCACCTACTATGGTACCCGTAACGCGAGGGTGATGAGTCTGAACTCAGGACTTAGCCCATTATGGGACTCATGGTGATGGCCAATAGGCGATTAGGAATGTGCTTTCGTTCAAGTTTATGAAAATTCTATTGAAAGTAGAGCGGTCGATAGAACTGCTTCTTTTAAGAGGATAGTCGATTACATGAGTAAAATTAGGGGAGAATGTGCAGTTTGCTAGGAAAGAGGCTCATGGTGGTTGCAAGTTTAATTAATGGACCCAAGGCATCGACTTATTCTTTGAAAGGGGCAGTAATGAATTATTCCTAAGGCATTGCATTTCAGGAGATGAGAAAACAAGATAACGAGATGCAGATATTTTTGTTGACTGTGTTTTTCTGAGACTCGTTGAAAAAGATGGGCCACCAGACGATGGAACATTGGATAACGTGATACTTGAAAGAAGAATGAATTTGAAAGAGCCTTCCGGCGTAAAAGCGTGTGATAGGAGCTAGAGTAGGCATAGGATAGTATTTACCATTTGCCATGATAACTATGTAGAGGAGGAGATCTCACAGACTATACAAGGCAAATAAGGTGCACTTAGTTTCTGCTTTATGATATTAGAACGTTTCGGTATCACTAGAAATCACCAAGCAGTGTACAGAAAATAGATCATTATTAAATAATAAAATTACAGAGAGAAGTCCAGATTTCCTAGCTTTGCACGCAAAGCTAGGAAATCGTTATTCTAGTTACAAAAGCCATTGTGAAGTTCTGCAAAACGTTAGAATAAACAATAAAGACGTTTTGTCATTATGGCATTTAAATAAAAGTGACATATTGCGGAGCATGACCCAGTGTGGCATTTCGAATAAGTCATTTGAATTTCAAACACTTTACTGAATGTCATCACAAGGGGCCTTCCATAAATGACGTCACGCAATTTTGGACGATTTTTGATCTCTCCTCCTTTGTCAAACGTCGTCACAACTGCCATGACCCCTCAAATATAACATAACAGAGCTCTAACCCCTCTGAAAAATTCAGATGTCCAGAACGTAATGCAAATTTTCTTATGACTATCAATGAAAGCAATTATAACAATAAAAGTACTTGAAACTAAAATTATAGCAGATCGAAGAATATTGGAGAAGTATAATTATTACAATCCTATGCTTCAAGATGAAAGGCTATGGCAAAATCATTACAATAATTTTAAAAATGTTTAATAATAACAATAACTCGAAACAATCCAAGCTTTATGCCTCTCCAGCGTAAAAGTAGACGATCCGAAATTAAGAACACAGTATATAATTATAATTAGTGGTGCTAAATTGAGGTCACAATTACTGCTAATTAAGTGGAATTTGCTTAATTGAGTGTATGTTCTTAATAAAATTACACATTTGATACCCATTCTCTCGTCACGCAACGTCACAAATACGTGAGCCCTCCCCTAGACTTGTGACGTCATTTATGGACGGTCCCGAATGAGCAGACAGGTTGCTGACGTGAACAACTCACCTGCTTTCCAGTTGGCTTGGGAGGAAGTGGAAGGTCAGTTACATATTTAAGTACATTTGGACCACCAAACTCCGAAATTCGAATTCCACGCATAAACGACATCTTTCTACAAAAGAGGACATGATTGCTGAACTGGAAGCACGCATGTGAGTAGGCTCATCCTCTAGACGGTTCGTGCATTCTACAGTCCAGAACAAATCTAAAAGAAATTGAATTGCTTTGGGACGGCAGAGCAATAGAAATAAACACACGGGCTAGTGGCGTTTTATGTATGACCTTTGATTTATTTCCTCAGTATATCGGTCGTAACCAGGCTTACATGTAGTTGCGATTAGCGCCATGAATAGGCTCTTGACTAGGCTTTTTCAGAGGCGCTGAGATATTTCAGAGATTAAAAAGACGAATGATACACTTGTTAATAAAACATGGCACGCCAGATATTTAGCACGACATAAGGTCGTGTCGTTGAACCCTGGATTCCAAGAATACTTTACTCTGCCGTTAGTCCAAATTGCCGGAATAAGTTTACAAAGACCGAATGCCTACAGTAACGTATCACTCAGAATAGAAGATAAAAAAGTTTTACAGTGCCGGTTTTGTTTAAATTCTTACTTCTGTAGAGTCGTTCGGTCAATATGCAAATTATATTCAACTGAACAATAGACTCGCTCGTACGCTGCATATGCTACAACCTCCCAGTGCAAAGTTCAGACGTTGGGTGGCCTATTCGCGTTTTTACTGCTTCTACCGTGCTTCGAGTTCAAGTCAGATGAGTTAACCAAATCCGATTAAAGGAAAAGTTCTGAAATTTATTGGAACTGCAATCCAGAGATACTATTTTTAAACGTTCGTAATATTTAAAAAAATCCTGATTTCAGAAGCGCTATTTCTATGCTAAGCGTTGTAGGCCTCTATCGTCTCATCAATAAACGCTGAGTCCTGTGAGAGGAGTTGAACGAGAACACATGAGGAAAATTCAAGTCTGATTGTCATAAATAGCAATGTGAGAAAGAGGAGCAGTAATTGCTAATCAGAGAACGATTGGAAGGCGGATTACTCCATTCATCCAACTCCCATCGTCATCAGTAGTAAAAGTGCCTTTGAGACTTCTTCACCATCCATCCATCCATCCAGTTCTACTCAAATACCCTCCTATCTCACTTTTTGCCACTCCTGCAGTCAATTTCTGACTCACGTCCTGTAACTGATTCAACTACCACACAGCATCTCGACTCCGACACAACTGAATTGCTGGGATTCCCGGATCCTCTGCCACAATCAACTCCATCATGCTTCCACCAATCATCACTCAAGCTTTGGCGCTCCATACTAAAGTCTCCTCTCCCAGAATACCCACCCTAAATCCTAGGTCCTCCACCGTCCAATCTCCCTTGTTCTAGAGCAGTGGTTCTCGAACCTTTAAAGCTAGTAACCGGTAGCAACTTTATGTAATTGTTCGAGGATCATTAACGACATCTCAACTAGGGGACCATAGGCCTACATACATGTAATGTATGTTGGTTGTTGAGCTATAGTGCTAGAGTTGCTGAAACTAGGATCCTCAAGTTGTATTGCTGGACAAATAATCAGACAAGACTTGGGAAAGATCTGGTGCAAGACTTGTGAAAGATTTGGTGTCTTGCGTTTGGCTTCTGAGTTACGATTTAGAAAGTTTGTTTAAGTCTATTGAGTCTACACCAAGGTCTGTGTTAATCTTCCCTGCTGGTCCTGTAGGACAAACTGCACTTCAAGATGGGGTACCTTGATAACACCGCATCCAGCAGAGCAGCTCTAGTTAGGGACACCTCATTTAGATGCCGACATCCTGATTAGTCATAAGCTTACCCCTTGTACGAATTTGGGAAACGTATCCCTCCCATCTTGGTAGGTTTACTTTCTTTCTTAACCCCTTAATGACCAGTGTGTACTAAGATGCATGGGAAAACATAGGCAGCTGGTCGTTAAGGGGTTAATGGATGTATCATAACCAACAACCCGAGGAAACGAAAATAAATAAATTTATATATGGACAAATGGAACTCAACGGCAGATCTTTAATTCTTTAAAGTAAATACGGCAGCCATTTGTATGCATAATAATTTACTAGATTAAATTAAATTAATTTTAACGATCATTCTTATTGCGAAATAATAAAATCAATTTTAAGCTTATTTTGAAAGCAATGAGAAAGTCAATAAATGTTGTGGCAATAATAAAATGTACACTTATATCGAGTAAAACATCAAATTAGTTCAATCTTCCTAATTAGAACGGAACTTCTTTAATAAAATATTACGTATGAAGAATTGCCAGAAAAAATTTCCGTCAAACATTTATGATAATTTTGCCATGGCTTCCGTTTCTATGTTCAATGACCTCGACGTGACTTTGTTCCGCTTGATCAAGAGAAAATTCCTGATCAATGACTGGACGCAGCCATCCTTGTTCCTGACCAGCAAGAAAGAATGCTCCCATCTCGGCATATTCCGCCTACGCAAACCAAATAACAAAAACAAAGTCAGAGCTTTTCTACCCGATATAATGCTTAGGTAATAGATAGTATTCGAGCTGTTTATAATCATCTCTACGAAATCATGGCAAGCAATCCAGCAAATGGTTACGTTGATGGAGTGGAGCAGTTTTGAATCATGAATCAAACCATTGACCACCCATAGAAGCAAGAACAATGCATATATTAAAGCGTAATCACATGGAAAGCAGAAGGTTCGTCTAGTGCAGAGAGCTGGCATATGCTGTAGCTATACCTCAGTGGCTCTGTAGAGACCTACTCCAATGACATTCACTTCATTGGTCATCACAGCTCGAGGCGTTAATTCAGCGTTGCCACGGCTACCAACGATCTACAAGGATACAATCGTCTTGAAACTAATGCATTCAGTCGTGAGACAGAAGAAGAATTAAGATTATCATCAATATTCATCCATTCAACAATCAGGTTCAGCCAATAATCGCTGATACCCTCAACGAATGATAAACATTAACAACGGAGTTGTGGTTCACCTCAGCCCCTCCTCGTCGTCGTTATCATAATTGTCGTCGTCATCATCATCGTCGTCGTCATCATCATCGTCATCATCATCATCATCATCATCATCATTGTCATCCTCCTCCTCCTCCTTCTCCTCCTCATCATCATCATCATAGCCATTCTTTGTAGCTGATTACTAAACGCTTACAGCGAGGCGGCCTCCAAGTCCGATCAATTCCAGATCTCTCTCAAGATTTACATTAGCCAGCATCTCAATGATGACGTCAAAACCCTTTACAGCCGACTAAAGCAGAAAATATAAAATACATTATTATTTTTCGCTAATAAATTTCTGCTTTGATTTAAAATTCATTTCGTTGCAAGAATGTCTTCGGTCAAGAATAAACCTCAGCTTCGCCCGCATTTGAGCAAATTCTGAGCGTCTATACGTATGTTTCATAAATTCTAATAGACATAAGTAAATTTTATCGCGCCATCGTAAACTGTGCAAGCGTTATCTGTTGTTTGTGTTTATAGAAAGCATTTATTGTTTATGTTGATCGTGTAAGTTATTAGAAACGTGTCATTGGATTTTACTCCTAAAATATAAACCTCTAAATTAGGCATTTAAAACATTATTCTGCTTAACATATTTGTATATAAAATATAGAGATGTTTGACCAAGGTCAAATAAAAATGAATGTTTCGACATTAAAGTTATTTATTTAATGCAAAATTGCGACATAAAGTCCCAACGCTCAACAGTAACCTTGATCTTGTCAATGTATCCCTCGTCTCTATGATTAAAAGCAAGATGACCTCCGTTGGAAAGAATTAGTTTCATTCCTTGTTCTGTTCCAGCTGATCCCACAACGAATGCACCTAAGGAACGGGCAATCTGGCAGGAAGCCAAACCAATCTGAAACAAATTCCATCAATTTCCACATTTCCAATTTTAATCAAGGAAACTATTTCTCTCGCAGAGGTTGTTTGCTGAGATTCTGATCCAAACTTATCAAATTAGATGGTGTAGGATTTACACAAAAACTTGCATGTATGCTTTGTTATCTCATATTCATTCAGTGGTTATAAGTCGGAAAAGTAATTGGTTGTCAGTCGGAAAATTCATTGTGTGTAAGTCGGAAAATTCTATTGATTTCGCCAATCAGTCCGGAATCTACGATCACCGGATTACAGAGACAGCATGCTATGATGCTGACCACATGCAAATGCATCATAATAGCTGTACTAGCCCACCAACACTGGAACAACTGATGGCAGTCTCTGTTGTGACAAGCGTCGTCAAATATTCCCCGTATACAATCTCATCAATGGCAATAACAATGTCCTTGCCCGGGATAAAACCATCATCATCATTATCATCGTCATCGTCATCGCCATCATCACCATCAAAGGTGTGCCGCACTTCAAGGCTTTGCTTCTCAATCCTCGTGGCTTCAAAGTCGACATAATTCACCGTCCGCGACCATGCGTCATCTGATCTGACTGGTGTCGCCTGATAACGCCATGCATGACTTCACTTGACGCAGTTCTGGTATATTTGAGTCAGATATCCCGGAGAAATAACTGCAGTTCAGATTTTGCCAATTTAAAGTACTTAATTAATTCGACCAAACTGAACCAAAATCAATAGTTTGAAGTGCGATGATTAGTCTTACTGATCCACTTGCTCCGTGTACAAACACTGTTTCTCCTGGTCTCAGTTTGGTATTTCTGACAACAGCTTTGTAAGCAGTTCCATAAGATACACCAATTGCGGCTCCCTGTTGAAAGCTCACATCGTCATGCAAATTAAATGTTTCCCACTCATTAATCAGAGCAAATTCAGCATAGCACCCGGTAACAGTACGAGCCCAGCAAACACGGTCTCCCTTCTGTCACAAAAAGAATAATGAAAAATACGCCATGATCAAAATGTAGGGTTGCTTAGGCCTACTATTTGGCTAATTACCTAAACATTTATTACCACGCATCTGATTGTAAACCTCATAGAAGTGATAACAAAATTAGGAAACAAGTTAAAGTAAAAACATCGGTTTTTCGGGACCCCTTTTTATCTGGTAGATGGCGCAATCGTTC
Organism: Bimastos eiseni; assembly: GCA_959347315.1. NCBI lineage: Eukaryota > Metazoa > Annelida > Clitellata > Crassiclitellata > Lumbricidae > Bimastos > Bimastos eiseni. The sequence continues at coordinate 40,006,086 of OY365810.1, forward strand.
CATATCCTTAAGAGATTTTTGATTACATATCATTGATGATGTGAACTTGTCGGAGTGGAGCTCGTCAAGGAGGAATCGTTCGATACTTCGAGTGGCTAAACGATATTGAATTTTTTGGCATGTTGGTCATTTTTTTCTTTCGCGGACGTAACGAACAGTAGAGGCAAGTTAATACCCTCAAGTAATTTAACAACTCGTCAGTTTAATACAGATTAACATAAGGCACACAAAAATCCCAAAAAATTATTACATTATAAAATTTGGAGCTCGATATTTTATAGCAATGAAATAAAACTAGCAAATCTGGCCAAGAGATTATTTTGAAATGTCCTGAGTACGCAGAACTGTTGCAGAAGACAGACGTCTGTATCCCTAGACGCAGCCTTAAATAATGACAATACATTTGACGACGACCGGGTAATAAACCTATATATAAATGTTGCCACTAGTACCCTTACTCAGGCTAACATAGCTTTGATATTCTGCCAGTGCAGATGAAGATAGGGCCAACTAATGATAAGATCCCTATGAAAAAATTTAACGGGACTAACGTTCGTTATCTTCATTTATTCATTTATGGCACCAGAATGACAAACAGGCATGCACGACAGCATCATCCTTTTCCGCTCATTGATGTTACTATAAAAGTAGCAAAGAGGAACATAAGGAAACCTTTCCATTAAACTCTATCCATTAGTTACCTAGGGTTAGCTAAGCCTTATCTTTTGAAAAAATATCTAGGACGATAGTGTTCTAGTGTCACTGAAAACGATGTATAAATAACCTTAAACTTTGTGACGGTTTCTCCAATATTTTCCACAATTCCCGATCCGTCAATTCCCGGTATATAGGGAAGATCTTGCTTAATAGCATGATTCATTCCTGATCGTATGTATGTATCAACCGGATTCACTCCAATGGACTTTACGCGAACCAACAACTGTAACAGATTGATTTAATTATCCATGAAATACCTTTGCATTGTCGGCAGATCATTTAATGCTACAGGACACGTCTAATGACTTCGAACGAGCCATTAACAAAATGTCCAGGTCATCAGCTAATGGTTGCTTTGAGTGAATAGGGGTGATTTACAAATTTCAGTTAGCTGTCGAAGTCTATAGTTGAGTCCTTATTCACCGCTTGCTATATAGCAACTTTGAGAAGGGTAAACCAGGCGAGCCAAGTAGGCCTGAGATACAAGTGCCTGCTGTCTTTATAAGTTTTAAGTAAACAGAGGAAATTACAAAAATGTGAATGATTAAATTTATTTTAAAATTTAGTTATGTAAATAGGAAAAGTCATCAAAAGATGTGCCACTAGCACTTATAAAGTTAGTAATAAAATGAGAAAGTATTGTTCTAGAGAGATTGAAGTAAAAGCAGCAAGCTGTCAAAATTGGCACCTTTGGCAGACGATTCCAAACCAGGTATACGAAATGTTCGCGGCCATGACACATGCATACTGTGGGTCTAAAACTTGTCTATAATTATAGGCTTACGACAATGTTACCGACCTGTCTTCCAGTTGGTTTGGCAGGAATCGAGAGATCAGTTACATATTTAAGTACGTTTGGACCACCAAACTCCGAAATACGAATTCCACGCATATGAGACATATCTCTGAAACAATTAGCACGTTGTACATGAGTAAGTAAGCATTAATGAATTATTGCCGAACTCTGATGTGATTCCACAATTCATAGGTTGCCGCACTTTTACACGATGAACACGCTGTGACTAGGCTGGTCTCTCTGACGTGGTGTTTGTGTTTTGACGAAAATTGTATTAAATTAAAATATACTATTACGTCTTAACAATAAGGCGCTAAATGAATGAAAAATTCTGCTTAAAACACGCAAACTGAAGAAAAACGGAAGAAAAATAAAAAAATGAAATATGAAAAAATTGTCACAATATTTTTTTTTCATGTCGCAGAACTTTGGATTTAAGAATAGGCCTACTTTATTCTTCCGACAGGAAACGGTCCCGTTATAGATTTACTGCAGGAGTAACAGCCAATGAAAGCTCACGAAATGGCAGTTCAAACAGACGATAAAAACAGTTATTCGATGGTTGACTTAGTTTAAAAATCGTGCTTAACTAACGTCGTTCAATCACTCTGGACTTTGATTCGCCCTTACGCACAAGGTGGCAAAGTCGGCAAAGACGAAGTTCAGTCGCGTGACCCAAATAATTATGCGTTTTATTGTATCTACCATCCTTTGATTATTCTGATATAGCGCTTGCAATATCAGAAGACAATCAAACCAACGAAATGCAAGTAACTTACTCGAGATCCTCCAAGGTCCATGCGCATGGAATTACTATCCCTCTCACCTTACCAGTTTCTGAGATGTCTTGAAACTTTCCTGTTCTCTGGCCCAAGCACAGACGCCCGTCGAGTGCTGCTTTAAATGCTTGATTATATTTATATAAATCTTAATCAAAATTAGTCACAGTTTGTTGACGTAATCGCAATCTTCAGGTTTCTAAATTGCCCTTTTAAAACTTAAAATAAGGGCATTGGCTTATTCAAAAGATCTGCATCTAATTAAAAAATGTTTCATCCTCCCATGTAGACTGATCCTTTGAGCGAATCGCCTGTTAAATGGATGCGTTGGCTCTGCGACGTTGTCAATCATCGAATGTCAATGTTCCTAGCATCGTCTTCCGTGTCTTTTCTTCCAGCTGCTCGTTTTCCTCATCTATCATCGACCTCTCTGCCTTTTCTTAGAGCAGTCTCTGTTCCATCTGCCTTCTCATTTTCCCTCTGTCCATTATGTATTCTGGACTTTCCTTCGCTTCCTATATTACAAGCTTCTCTTCCTTCCTTCCTAGTCTTTCCGTACAGCTGTTCTGCTTCTTGGGTATCTTTATCGTCTGCCCATTATTATTTGTCTTCCTCAGTAGATGTTCTACACAAAGCGTCTCTCACTGTCGGTCTGATCTGCTCTTTTCCCCGTAGCTCTGCTTCTCTCTGTCTCTATACCTTCATCACTAGCTGTCGGTCCTAATTACAGGTGTGGGGATGTTTCGTACTACATTTCCGATCAAGGATGCAAGACCTACGAGCTTATAGGTTCAGATACGCCTATATAGTAACACGCTATACGTCAAAATATTACTAAAATAACGATTAGAATAACGGTTTTAGGCTTAATTTAAGAGCAGTGAAACCACCAAAAAGTGCTTATATGCCGTTAATGATACTATTACATTCATTCATTCATTTGCAAAATTTATGTAGCGAGTTAACGACTTTTCAAGAAACCCACTCAGAGGCGCTCAAAGCCACAAATTGTCAACTGAGTTTTCCTTCTTCACAGGAATTTTATTATATTGTAATTCACAAACAGTAAACTTCATATGTCACAAAACGTTGAACAATTCCATTCACACGTTGAGCACGATTTTGCCATGACTTCCGTTCTTGTGTTCAGTTACTTCGACGTGACTTTGTTCCGCTTGGTCAAGGGAGAATTCTTGACCGACGACTGGACGCAGCCATCCTTGTTCTTGACCAGCGCAAAAGAATGCTCCTATCTCGGCCCAATCCTCCTGCATTGAGAAACATAGCAATAACTGATTTCCACGGTTTTATATTTTGTTTTTAGACATAAAAAAATCAATAAGTATTTCTTATTCAGCGGTTAGATCAACAAGTGAAGTTAGGGGTGTGAGTTTCTCTTAGGATCATAAAAATATGTTGAATTGCACATCGAAATTGGCGCGGCTGTCTACTTCAATTAGAACGCATGTCCCACTCAGCTCTGTGCATGGGTTAAACAGCTAGCGTGCCGCTGTTGACCGACAATACAAATTTAACTCTCAGGCTAGCAGATGCAATGCGATGCATATACGAGAGCCTCAAATGTGTGGCATCTATGCAATCAGGCAGCAGAGGTAAAGGATCCCTCCCAAGTAAAACTATGATCCGTCTCTCAAAGTCACAGCAGTTTGTCAGTAGCATTGCGCTATCATAGGGCTTATAATGGAGAATTGATTCTGACTTCTAGATAAGAGACCTGGCAAATGATTCATCATTTATGTCATACCTCAACGGAGTTGTAGAGACTTACACCAATGACCGACACTTCATTAGTCATCACAGATCGAGGCGTGAACTCAGTTTTGCCATGGCTGCCGACAATCTACACAGATACTTCCAACTTGAAGATGTTTGGCATATTATAATGTTCAACTGCAAAAAGCTCAATTCCGATAGTAGGCATGATCAACACACTCACCACTAGTACTGTCAATCCTATCATGACTAACGACTCACTCTTTTCGGTGACGTCGTCACAGTGATCATTACCGTCATCAAAAATATTTTCATGTTGGAACTCATCGCAGTATCAAATGGTATGCAAGAAAAGTGAGCGCCTACCGCAAGTCGTGCTCCAAATCCGGCCAATTCCAGGTCCTTCTCCAGATTAACATTTGCCAGCATCTCAATAATGACATCAAACCCTTTCACAGCCGCCTGAATAAAAAATTACAGATAAGGCAGAACTACATTCCAGCTACTCTTTAATAACTGTGTACCCCTATTTAAGGTTAAGTAATCTGTAAGACTTATTTTTTCAAACACAAAAATATTTTAGCTGAAGTTTATCAAAATCATAAACTTTTCTTCTGTAATAAGCTATGGCGATGATTATATTCTAGCTACGTGTACTACGTGTGTAATATTGTAATGGATGCCGTAATTTGACAATTAACCAAAATATCAGAGGTATGCTTGATCGACACACAAGATAACGAAGCCGGTCTTGAGTTTAGAATAAGAGAAGCAAACAATGCAGGCCAGACATACAGGCAAAAAGGGATGAGCTCCGAAATCTTGGTCCAGCAAATGAATAATCTTCTTCACCATGACCGATCTAGAAACTGACGATATCTGAATGAGATACTTGTTATACTGAACTTAAGTTCCTGAAGAAATTCATGCTACACGGTCCAAAAATCATCGCTGCACATTGAATTAAGATGTAGTAGACAGAGGCCTACTATTTAGTTAATGGTAAATGCAATGAATATGTCAACGGAAACCTTAATCTTGTCTATGTATCCCTCTTCTCGATGGTTAAAAGCCAGATGCGCTCCATTGGAAAGAAGCAGTCTCATTCCTTGCTCTGTTCCAGCTGTTCCTACGACGAATGCGCCTAGCAATCGTGCCATCTGACAGCAAGCCAAACCAACCTGAGGAGAAAAACTTAGGGTTACAACCATTATACGCATCAAATGCTTATACGATAGCCACGAAGAGACACCGAAATTCATTTCAGTCTAACCAAGGAATATGTTTGAGTATCGGAAAGATTCTTTGGTGCGGTTCTAATTCAAACCCCTAAATTAAAATAAAGCGCGCTCAAGGCTACCATAAAACATAAGGTTAATGTAATAAATATTAATGTAACTCTCTCAGCAATTATTTTTATTGTCACTTATTATTAAATCAGTTTATCTGCATCTAAGGTATAAGACAGGTGTGCAAGAACTCGCTCATGGTAATTTTATGTAACATAGCCTGTGCCTAATGTTCAATGGTTGGAAATCTGTCTCGACCGTTCGGTCCTTGTAGGGCCTATGTCTTAACTGTCTAGCACCTCGACGAGTCAATAAAGTATTCTACACGAAATCTGTAAATGGCTTGTTTGAGGTTGCTAATTCTGCGAAAGTACTCAGATATTGGAGTAAAAGTTATAGGTCTACCTTCAGAGAGGACTACACCGTTTAATGTTATAACCTCTAATGACATTTAAAAAATAAATACGAATTTTACTGTATTCAAGAGCGTAAAAGTTGCTGCACGAAGGCAACCATTTTTAACGTTATTCTTTTAGGTCAAAAGGTTGAATTTTCAACAAATTTATCGTTTGAAGCGCAGTGACTTTCTAAGGTACATTAAGGGTACTGTGAAAGTATTCACATACATGTAAAAGGCGTAATATATATCAAATGTAAATTATTTTAATTTGACCTGTTTGAGCAAACCGCAGCTAAGTTTTTAATTAATCGCATTAGTTCAAATACAAGACTTACCGCTCCACTAGCTCCATGTATAAATATGGTTTCAGCTGATTTGAGTTTAGCCTTGGTTATAATAGCCCCATACGCAGTTGAATAAGGCACGGCAAGTGCTGCTCCCTGTTGAAAGCTAAGGTTGTCATGCAGAGGAAACGTTTGGGACTCATTTGTCAGAGCAAATTCTGAGTAGCAACCGGCAACACTACGTGCAAAGTAAACACGATCTCCCTTCTGTCACCAGAACATATTGCATAAAACAGTAACAGAGCTTAAAGGGTAGTATTGGTAATTATACATGTAAGCAGTTAGTTCAGCCTCTAGAAAATTAACCTCACTTCTGTTAAGTACATCGTAAAATTGCTCTTTCATCGCATCTAGAAGTGTAGAATAAATACCACGTAGGCCTAAATTATTACTGTGCACAATACAAAACAGAGGCAAGTAATATATTCGAATTGAAACAAACAAACAACTCAAAGATACCAAATGAAAGAATCAGCCTACACGATGAAATTGTATAGACCTAATATATTTCTACAGCAGTTTACCAAAGTAGCAAATTGTGACAGGCCTATAGGATTAATTGAGTATCAGTAGTGTAACTTTTGAGATGTCCTATCTTTTCAGAAATACCTGTTCGTTAGATACGAATGATTTTGCTTGAATAGCACAGAACAGAGTAATTTAGCAATGCTCTCGGTTATTTTTATCAGAGCAGATAAAGTTAGGGCCATACAACGATGAGAGCCACGTAAATATCTCCAATAAGAAAGTTTTTCAATGTCTACATTATTTTATGAGACGCCACAATGGCATAATGGCACAACTGCACTCAAATTTCCACTCACCAATATTTCTGTCTGTGAAACGCACAGAATAAAGTAATAAGGAAAGAGCGAAAGACTTCAGACTGAAAGTAGGCCTACACGTATAGCCTAGTAGCAAAAGTTTATATCCTTTAGTCGTTTTGGATTTACCCAAACTTATCATTGCAACCAATTCTCTCATATGTATATCATCTCGTGACTGCAAAGTTTATATATACATACATTATAAATATATAAAAAGATTTTTATATAATAACCTTTAGCTGTGTGACAGATTCTCCGATATCTTCCACGATTCCCGCTCCGTCTACTCCAGGTGTGTATGGAAGCGGTTTAACAACATAAGAGCCAGAACGTAAGTACGTATCAAACGGATTCACTCCAATGGATTTCACTCGAACCAACAACTGCAACATTACTCAGATTGGTTAAGTCAATCATACAATAACTTGGAATAATCTAAAGAAATTGCTATGTACTGCAATGTAGTCTAGCATAACTTGTCTAAAGGCCTGTAGGCCTATGTGAATCCGTTCCCACGATTGTCCATGACATCATCAGTCTTTGTTCATTTGAAATAAAATCGCAAACAGAAATCACAGTAGGCTACTTCGAACATCTGCAATTTCGTTGGTCTGTGGTTTGAAGGATAATAAATATTTTGTAGAATTCAGAAGAAAATTATTGCGAACCGTCCAAGACCGAAAACTGAAAACAAGAAGAAAGTTGCAATAGAGCTAGTTTAAACGAGTAACTAAAGAATGAAAGGTAGGTATATTTATAGATGGGAACCGTCAACGATGGTCATTGGACCTGTCGTGCGGCGGCAGGCCTGTAGGTTAGTTAGTTATACCTGCATTAACGGAAATAGGAATTAGAAGTAAAATTATAAGTTTCTGTAAACAAGATTAAAATAGAAATTATGAGTTATTTTGATAACTGCGATAGAACGAGAATATCGTAATATGTCACAGAGAACAGAAATAAGGGTAGAGATAGCAATTTTATGAACGGAAATAATGAAACCATAAACAAAACAAGACGGTACTTATCAAGATTAGTTTATGCCCTAAATGAAGATAGCAAGTCGCCGAATTGAACCCTCTGTGGCAGAAAATTCCTAACAGTTTGCACAAATACTAGCAGCACCTATACATAGCCTATGGCTAATCAGATTGTTCCCATATGCTTAATTCACTGTTAGGCCTACAACACAATCGTTACATCGTCGTTTCTTATGATCCTCTCAGAGGTCTTGTGTAGGCCTACGCATGCAGCTACACGTAGGCCTAACAGCCAAATGGAAAAAGAACTCACCTGTCTTCCAATTGGCTTGGGAGGAAGTGGAAGATCAACTACATATTTAAGTACATCAGGACCACCAAATTCAGAGACTCGAATTCCACGCATGAAAGACATTTTCCTACAGAAACGGACAGCAACCTATATTCAGAATGTGTGGGAACAAAGTAAAAATGCATTTCTGAGAGCAGAGTAGAAGGCAGGCGCAGTCTAGAAGCTGCAGCTGGAGTGAGGACCATAATCTTTAGTTTTACCGAATGCGAAGAAGCCGAAGAGTAATAGGACAATTGTTTGGCAAACATTATATTCTAATAAGCTTAGGCCTATATAAGTAGTTGCCTAATGCCATCAGTCAACGCGCTGTCCAAGGCACTTAGTGAAAGTAGCTATAGCTAACAATACATGGCAAGTTGCAGACATGACATGGCAGAGGAATGAGGAAATAAATTGCAGGACATATGGTCACGATGATGAACGGTATAGATTTAAAGAATACTTTACCCTGACAGTAAGGTCCAAAATCCTCAAAATGCAGTAACTAGCTCCCAATGTTTTACGGTTACACGATGGTTGACATGACTTCGTTACAATAATTTTACTTCTCTAATAGAATTCATTCAGTTTGGAAACTATTCTGCTTAACAATTGATTCGCTTTAACAAAGCAGATGTCAACATAGACAAGGGCAAGGTTCAATCGGGCAACTAATTCGTGTTTGCCGCATCTAAACAGGCTGCTTCTGAAATCGGAAGATTTAACCATATTATAGCCGAATTAACGCAAGGGGTACATTTATAAAAGGCATAGGCCTCTAGGGTCTAGGCCTAAAGTCAAATGCAAAGGCGCTAATTAAAAGTCTATCGCTGGGCAGAGGCTTATTAACGACTCTTGTTGGAGGGGTTGGTCTGTGATCGGCCTACAAAAGGAGATACATTGACCAATAGCCAGGTAGATGTTGAGTAGTTCATTACATATTTTGAGAATATCCTTTACAAAATCAGGTGTAAGCTGATAGCTAAGAAAATTAATATGCGGCAGGGTTCCGTGCACTTCACGCTGCTATGTCTTGCAAAGATATGCCTACTCAAAGTCTCCAATTATAGGATCAAAATCTGATGCGTCACAGAAGTAGGACCGAACACTAGTGCAGGAGATGCTCAAATCCTAATCTTGAACCCTCAAGATGGAGGTAGTCCAAACATCGCTGGGCCTTTCATTTACTCCCTCACACGGAAACCACAATTCCGCTGGTGAGAGAGTTAGAGAAATCATTGACAAACTTAACTTGACAGCAGTCATCACACGAAGCCCCTTTAATGGCAGGCGCTAAAACGTAACTAGGAGAAAAAAACCGTGTGTTTATTGAATATGCTAATGTTGCATCATTACGTCCATTGGCTTTTAGTTCGTCAGTAAAATTGACTTACTTTGAACCACTCTACACCTAAATCCAGGACATTATCCCCTTCAATTCTCTAACATCTTTACTCCGATGACCTTGCAGAGTTATGCTTCCAGTTAGGGTACTTTTACACGGGAATACAGATCTCAAAGCAAATCCAGCGCAGTATGGAATTAGAATGCCTGACACAAACAGGTGCCAAGGCAGAGGTACGTACTGAAGCATTGAACTACATTTACAATCTGCTTATTCGGCAGTCGGCATAAAATGTCTACCATTTTCCTTATTTGTGAGACCCGTCCTTCTGCAGCCGTCTTTCAAGGAAAACTCCTAACCACTAAGCAACAAAATTACAAGATAGGTTGTCGGAATTAGTCTAAGATTTATTGTGTCCCATGTCAAAGATGTTTACAAAGCAAGAGTACAGCCTACGCCTATTACATAACTTAAACGTTGCGTTAAACAGATTAAACGATTACCATTATTAAATTGTTATGTAATTAATAACGCACATACATGTAAGCCTACAGGTCTTAGCAACTATTAACTAACACATAATGCAAGTAAAGAATTAGAAATTACTGTTGAACTTCAAGTGCTATTACCTAAACGGCCATGGTTATACAACCTCACATTATGCAATTACAATAAGTTATGTCAAATGAAGTTAGTCTTATTCATTCTTTAAACAGGATGTCTCCAAATTGTAACTTTAGTCGAACTTGTTGTAACTTATTGAACAGTACATAGAAAAAATTATGTAGAGCTATTTCTCTCAAATATTTATCACAATTTTGCCATTGCTTCCATTCTTATGTTCAATGACCTCAACGTGGCTTTGTTCTGCTTGGTCAAGAGTGAATTCTTGCCCAACAATTGGACGCAGCCATCCTTGTTCTTGACCAGCAAGAAAGAATGCTCCCATCTCTGACCATTCCGCCTATGGAGAGCAAAGTCAAAGAAAAAAAATACAAACAATTTATATCATTGACGCTGTTATTAAGCAAAAATGCAAGATGGCTTTTCCCTACCTTGAGGATTTGAAAGAGAGGGATAAAATGTCGCATATAATAGGGTTGGGAAAACTGATACATCTACATGTATTAGGAAAAAATCTGTTGGAGAACATCCATCTAGTCGTGGATCCATTAGCAATAAGGACGGGTAAAGAAACCCCATATTTTATCTAAATTTAGTCTTTTCCAATGACCGCTTTTAGCAATCAGGACATTTTACACCTGATCAGTTATGAATGTCTAATGGATTGGTGGCACTAACTGGATAGTAAACATGACAAGAACAGGCCATTATTCTCTTAGCCGAGAATGATAAAAGGAAAAAACAGTGATGAGGACAAGGAAGATAGAAGAGGATGAGGGGAAAGACATGGAGTAGGAGGAGGATTGATTAAGATAATACAGAAGAGTTTGCCCTAGACCATTGACAACAATAACAGATTCCCTCATACCAATTATTTTTATTGTCTTTACTTATTTTCATCATGGACCTTACCAATAACTACCTCAGAGAATCTGAATACTTGACCAATGACTCAGGATATAATATAAATGCGTGAACAATATATAGGGCAACTGTTAGAGGACATAGTTGACATCTAACGTAGTTATACAAGTCATGTAGGCCTACCTCAGTCGATTTGTACAGCATTACACCGGTGATGGAAACTTCGTTAGTCATTGTAAGTCGAGGCGTCACCTCAATCTTGCCACGGCTGCCAACAACCTACAGAGACAATATTGCCTTGAATCGGTAACATTCATTCACTAACTCTCCGGCCATCATCATTGATACCAACAATGTATTAGTCGTCATCATCACCGTCATCATTCTTATCATCATGGTCTTCGTTATTACAGTGACAATAATCACTGTCATCATCACTATTTTTGCTTCTTGGATCAACTTGTTGTCAAAACGAAAAATTTACATATGATAGCATGCACATGATATGGTTGCATTGTGTTGAAACTGTCATATTGTCAGGGTTATCATTACCATTATCATGACGAACAACTTGGTCTTCAATTTCATAAATAACATATTTACAGTTAATTATAAATATTATAAAAAAGCACAGCATGTGTCTGAAAGCGCTTACAATAATGCGTCCTAAAAATCCAGCCAATTCCAGATCCTTCTCCAGATTAACATTTGCCAGCATCTCGACAATGACATCAAAACTCTTCAAAGAGGCCTAAAACAAAAACACGCATGTCGATTGCTTTTCTATTATTCCTCATTAAATTTCTGCTTTTAGTAATAACTCAACACACAGTATTTTAAGTATTGAATATTTTGACAATCAAAAATAAATTTTACCTGAAAGTGATCAAATCTTGAAGGTTAGCTTGTTATTTTTAATGTCCATAGATTTAATTGGAGGTTTTTTGCTCAACATCTGTATATAACATTAAATGAAAGTAATTTCACATGTCATTGTCATCAATACTTGTGTTGTTATTAATTTATGCAAGGCCTAAACCTATAATTGTCCGCATTCTCAAGCGTTTGTACAAACACACAAATTTTTTCAGTCGAGGACGGGGTTCCACCAAAAAAATTTAGATTAAAAAGGTTCCACGACCAACAAATATTTGGAAACGTTGATATATGCAATACTTCAGAGATTTAGACAATGAAGAACTCAATTCATGCTAAGAAGTGTTGTGTCTATAGTGACCTTGATCTTGTCGATGTATCCCTCTTCTCGATGGTTAAAGGCGAGATGAGCTCCACTGGAAAGAAGCAGCTTAATTCCCTCTTCTGTTCCAGCTGTTCCTACGACAAATCCACCTAACGATCTGGCAATCTGACAGGAAGCCAAGCCAACCTGGGAAAAGCATATCACGGATCTCATCCATTTACCATTTTCAAAACCTCTCAAAATATGTCTGATTTCACAAATAATATGTCGGTGAGGTCCTTGGTGGCGTTCAAATTCAAATTTACAAATAAGATGTAATAATCCACTTGTCAAACAATATTAATTTGCTAATTTCATTTCTGTTTCCTTATTGCTCTTAATAAAGTGCACATCTATTTTGAAACAAGACAATTGTGCAAGAACTTGCTCAGGGTTAATCAACTTTATCCTAATCTACAAATAAGATTCAAGATTGCTGGGGCGATCACAGATATACCATGCAACCAAAAAGAGCGTCTGTAATGTAACATCATAAATGTACTAGTTAAGCAACTCAGTCACTGCTCTTACTCCAGAAGTGCTAGTCCCAAGCAAAACTAAAAAAAGCAGGGCAATGCCAATCAACACTGAAACCAGAAAGCAAGACCTTTGAAGAAATACATCAAGACTTACAGCTCCACTGGCCCCATGAATAAACACGGTTTCTCCGGGCTTCAGTTTGGCTTTGGTTACAATAGCTCTGTATGCTGTTGAATAAGGCACACCAAGTGCCGCCCCCTGTGGGAAGGTCAGGTTATTATGAAGAGGAAATGTTTCTATCTCATTTGTCAGACCAAATTCTGCATAGGAACCGGCAACACTACGAGCCCAGTAAACACGATCTCCTTTCTGTAACAGAAGCAAATTACAACTAGAGGCAATAGTAATAAAAATATACGTACAGCATTCAGTAGGGATGAACCGAGTGTTAATTCTTTGCCGAGTCCGAGACCGAGATTCTAATCTCTAAATAGTCTCATTATCTTTATTTTTAGATTGACAGTTCGTACAACTTTTATGATTTTTCTTAGCTTGGCCTTAGTTTTCTGTAGGAAAAAGTAACTTGTATGCACTAATATTAGCAGTATTTGTGCCATTAATTAAGTTGATTGTCGTTTTGTAGATAGAAATAATAGCATTTAGTGTTTTTACTTAGGTTGACTGTCGTTTTATAAATTTAAAAATCCGACTTTCGTTTCAAAACAGAAAATCGAAAAAATTATACAGGCAAAAGGGCAACGCTGAACAATCAGTTTCCTTAGCAATAATAACCATATGAAGACAATTTTTCTTCACGCTATCTCTAAACTGCAGATTTTGTACCTTGCTGTATCAATATCATTGAGTTGTGCCACAAATGAACGGTAACAATGGGAATAGTACTTAGTGTTGTATTAGAAGTAAAAGTACTAGCAGTATAGTGAGCGTGTGAATGATGTTTACAACCTTAAGTTTTGTGACGGATTCTCCGTTCTCTTCCACGATTCCAGCTCCGTCCATTCCTGGAATGTAAGGAAGCGTTGGTTTGATATTATGATTGCCTGAACGAATGTACGTGTCAACAGGATTCACTCCAATGGACTTCACTCGCACCAACAACTACAACATTATCCAGATTATTTAATTAAATTCACCATATGATGCCATGTAATAGTTTGCAGAAAATCGCAATCTTGTACTGACAAGAAAATAGGGAAATTGGAGCACTTTGTCTAGAGCAGCGGTTCTCAACATTTGAGTATCAAGGATCACATAAAAATTTTGTGTCTAGCTTGCGGACCAGCACTAAAATTGTGCCACTTGCGCACTATGGCAATTGTTATTGATATTATGCCTATTACTATTATTATAGTATAATTGCAATACTATAATAAATACATGACAATACTATAGGAACCATGCAACTATAACATTGTAGTGAAATAAATTTGAAAACAATCGGTAGGAGCATTTTACTTACTTACTCTTAATTTTAGTAATTGTTTAAACTTTTAAGTAAAACAATAGTTACATACTGCTGCAATGTTCACTTGAAGTTTATGTAGGCTTATAAGCCTAGGTCCTATAGGATATTATAGATAGAGTTATTATTACTTCAAAAGAACAAATTAAAATTGGTTTTCCATTGCCTTCCTCACAGACAATTATGGGTGAGTGACTTGTCCAAGGTCGCCACGCAGTGACTTGAGGTGGGTTCTAATCTGCGACCTTTCAATTGCAAGGCATAGAACATGCCAAATGTCCTATGTTCTATGGTAGAATGTGTAAATTAGGCAGGGCATAAAAATGGATAATGCTGACAGAAATTAATATTTAGCTTTACACTTCAATTCTTGTATGGTGCGGCAACAGAAACTGCGTATTAGCTCAAGGGGACACCATAACACGGCTGCGTGTTGAGCAGAATAGCACAGTAACCTGGAGCTAATATATGAATCAACACCTCAATAATAATAGTAATAATAATAATAATAATAATAATAATAATAATAATAATAATAATAATAATCAATAATAATAATCAATAAAGCGGCTAATAACAAGCATTGCAAATATGCAACAATCTCCCAGTCACATCACTTTATCCTTGTCCCAGTCGAAACCGCAGGAAGCACAGTCACTGGGATTCGTCACGGAACTAGATGGCAATATTTCGACAGCAACAGGTGACCAGCGTCCAACCAGCCTTCTTCTTCAACGTTTGTCCGTCGCCCTCCAAGTTGGAAACTCTGTGGCAGTTCTGGGCACCTCATGCTCAGAATGGAGCAATCGGGAGATTGGACTATTACGTTTAAAACAATATTCAAAACTGTCAACTAAAATCTAATGAGTCTGTATTTATTTTTCGATGGCTTACCAATAAATAAATGTGTTACAATAATAATAATAATAATAAAAATAATAATAATAACAATAGCAATAATAATAATAATAATAATAATAATAATAATAATAATAATATAAAAAACATGATAAACATGATAGGCTGCTCATTATCAATAAGTCACCTGTCTTCCAGTTGGTTTGGCAGGACGTGGAAGATCGTCGACATATCTAAGTACACTTGGACCACCAAACTCCGAAATTCGAATCCCGCGCATTAAAGACATTTTTCTACAAAGCAGACAGTGAACATTGTGAATAATACATGTAGTGTGAGGTAAGAATATAAAGCAAGATTGTGAAGAACTCCCACCCTGACCTAGATCACCGGGTCTAACCTATCGTGGGTCGACTGCAAGCAGGCAACTATATGCCAGGAGGTCAATGGCATCCGCGCCCCTAGGTCAAGCGGGGACTCATGGCTAGTGAGTCTGGTTCTAGCCAAGGGAGTTGTCCTGCATGATGTTCTGGCGGCCCAATAGGTCCCACCACGGCTGAAGCGGGGCCACATTTGACAGACCTGTCTCTGTATGTACAAAATTACTGCGGACCGTCTGCTAAAATGTCAGAGTTCTAGCTATAACTTAGTGAGAGCCAAAGAGCATATGTATGGCCATTTCAAACGAATTTGAGGCAATTGTCAATCTCAGGCCAAACAAAGTGGACCGTCCGCTAATATGTCTTACTTTACTCTATAAACTAACTCTGCTACTCTAGACTATATCACCGTATCTCACCTCTCTTTCTGGCACCTGCAGCCGCGCTTCTTCTATCTTTCGTCCGTTGCTGCTGTCTCTTTCGCTCGTTCTCTGCTCCGATTTCAGACGACAACGACCGCCGTCTTCCCCAGCCAGTCACCGAATGTCAAGTCTCTCTCTCTCTCTCAGTCCTTTGCCTCACACCTGTATTTTCTTCTGCCACCTGTCTTACTTTGCTCGTCAGTCACCTCTCTAAGCGTCTGACTCAGTGGTCAGCCAGCCATTATTGGTCAGCCAGTGCAGATCGAGGAGAGTTCAACCGCCAAACTTGCGTTGCTGTTGCGTCTACAGCAATTCTAGGATACTTCTATTGCCTGAAAATGCAGCTGAAAACGACCCTTGATCAAATGTCAAAATTTGCAAACAAACCAATTTAATATACATATTTTATCTGAGACTCCATCACTGCTTATAGCATGTTTTATTATAGTATATGTATGTTAAGACTTAATGCAACAGTTTTATCGTCTGCTGCTGCTTCACGTGTGGCCGTGCTCGAGTCGGAATCGCCTATAAGTAACTCCTAAAAAGAGCGCTCCATAAATATATGAATGATTGAATAAAGTTATGATTAGCTGTTGTAGCCTATGTATAAACTATAAAGAGGGCGCGACATCACTTGGACTAATCCTGAGGGAGCACTCGACTTGACATAATATATGATCGAAGACATTGGAGAGAACTTAATTTATTCGTACTCATCGCCACCAAATGGCTGGCGCCGGCAAGCTATGATAATGAGATAGGCCTACAGATTTTTATCATAGTAATATAATCGAATCATACCCAACAGATCCAATGGCTCTAATAGGTCTACGCTTTGTAAGGCGGTGAGCGTAACATGCAACAAATTTCCTGTGCAATGCTGGAAATTCCCAATGATATCGGGGAAATCCTATATAAGAAACCAGTTTGTGGCGCAATTAGGCCTACTTAGCATATGACTCCTACAGTTGTGAGACATCTATACAGGCCTACAGAGCCCTTAAAGGGACATGAAGGAAGAATATTTTATCTCGTGCGCACGAGATAACAACTCGTTCCCTCGACTTAATAAGTCGTGCTCACGACTTATTTGTTGTTGGTAATAATTTTATCAAATGAATCATAGCACAAGAAATAAGTAAAGATTAATTAAAGTCACCAGCAGAAGGCTATAGCTCGTGTAATAATCACGATTAGCCTATATAAATATTACATATAATGAGCTGATAACTCAAGGCTGAAAACTCTTTTTTAACAAATTCCTGAAGGTTCCAGCTAGGCGACCTCTGGCAAATCGTAAGGCGACCCCCGTGGGGGGCCAGGTTGACCGCCGTTCTAGACCTTCTCTCTGTTTTGTCCTCTGACGCCTCTTACAACACGCGATACAGGCAACATGATCAATGATCATCTTACCCTACATGTACCTACATGTGGCTAGCGCTGACGCAAGCGAAGCTCCTGGATTGGGCCAGTGTTAGCCACGAGACAAAAACCTCGAGACCAAGACAGAGAGGTCCAGACTCCAAATTTTGGCATAAAAGGGCGGATGGATTTGAACCTCCGATATCTCAAATGACCGTTGAGCACCCAATGTCAAATTAGAAAATTCAAAGTTGTTTACAAAGCAAGAGAACAACCGATTACACAAATCAAATTGTGTTACACACTTTAAATGATTACCACTCAATGATGTAGATGTCAAATTGTTTTGCAACTAATAAGGCACTTACACATTTTATTAACAATTATCTAGAACAAAATGCAATTATAGAATTATAAATCACTATTGGGCTTCACCTGCTACTGCCTAAGCAGCCATAAAATGGTTACATAATCTCTCACCTTGCAATTACACTTAGAGTAATGTCAAATGAAGTCTTCCTCATTAAACAGGATGTCTCCAAATTGTAACTTTAATTGAACTTATTGTAACTTATTGCACAGTAATTAGACAAAAAATTAAGTATGGCAATTTCTATCAAATATTTATCACAATTTTGCCATTGCTTCCATTCTTATGTTCAATGACCTCAACGTGGCTTTGTTCTGCTTGGTCAAGAGTGAATTCCTGACCAACGATTGGACGCAGCCATCCTTGTTCTTGACCGGCAAGAAAGAATGCTCCCATCTCAGACCATTCCGCCTATACAGAGTAAAAGAAATAAAATACAAACAATTTATTTTATTGCCGCTGTTATTAAGCAAAATTGCAAGATGGTTTTTCCCTAAATTCAGGATTTGAAATAGAGGGATAAAATGTTGCATGTGACAAGGCTGGGAAAAGTAATACATCTACATATATTAAGGAAAAGAAAATCTTTTGGAGAACATTCATCTAGCCATGTATCCATTAGCCAGCAAGAAGGTCAGGAAAAGAAACACCATCTTTTTAGGGATGAACCAAAACTCAGTTCGGAACTCGGCTCGGTCAAATTTTCTTGGTACTCGGCAAAACTTGGACCCAGGCAAACAATGGGTCCAAGTACAAATCTTTCAGATTTCCGGTTTGGAAAACGAAAATCAGATTTTTTATTTACGAAACGACAATTGACTCAACCAAAAGTACAAAATACTGTTATTTCTATTTACAAAACGACAATCGACCTAACTAAGAACACAAATACTGATACTTTGAGTGCTTACAAGTTACTACTTCCTAGAGTTAGCAAAGGCAAAATTAAATAATTCATTACAGTTGTACAAACTGCCAAACTAAACATCAAGAAAATAAGACTTTTTTAAATATTTGAAAATTGGACTTGGCCTCAGTTAAATTCAACTCGTAAAACTTGGTACTCGGACTCTGCAAGAAATTCAAACTCTGTTCATCTCTACATATTTTATTTAACTTTAATCTTTCTGGTGACTGCTTTAATAGTCAGAATTTTTACACCTGTCAGTTTTGAATGTTTAATGGATTGCTAGTACTAACTGGGAAGTAAATATGACAAGAACAGGCCATTTATTCTTTTAGCTGAGAGTGATAAAAAGCAAACAACCAGTGATGAGCACAAAGAAGATAGAGGAAGATGAGGAAAAAGACATGGGATAGGTGGAGAATTGATTAAGAGAATACAGAAGAGTTTGCTCTAGACCCTCATCCATTAACCTCATCCCAATTATTTTGTTTGTCTTTACTTAACTTTATCATGGACCTTACCAGTAACTACCTCAGAGAATCTGAACAGTTGACCAATGAAACAGGACATAGTGTTAATGTATGAACAGTAGAGGGCAATTGATAGAGCACACAGCTGACAAATAATGTAGTCATACCTCAGTGGATCTGTACAGCATTACACCGGTGACGGTAACTTCATTACTCATCGCAAGTCGAGGCGTTACCTCGATTTTGCCACGGCTGCCGACAAGCTACAGAGACAAAATTTTCTTGAATTGGTCATTTTTATTCACAAGACAATCACTTTCCGATTATCATCATCAACACGAATAATGTATTCCTTTATTTCTATTCTATCTCTTGCTTCAATTGGTCCCTCTCTGTAGAATGCACTTTCTCGATCTGTTGACTCAAAATTCTATCTGATATTCTCTGGTCAAGAAGCAAGCTTTTCTCAAGGCTTGCTTCTTCTCAGGGGTTCTTGCGCACTAGCAGCCCCTCTCAATGGTTAACCCTACAAGAGGCACCCTATATATATCATTAAATACAATAGAATTCGTCGTCGTCACCTCATAATTACATTGACAATGGTCATGGTGTCATTATAATCAGCATTTTTATCATCATGACCAACATGGTCTTTAAAACTTCTCACCGTCAGAAGTAACTTATTTAGAGTGAATTAATAACAAAAGATTTGTCTGAAAGTGCTTACAATAATGCGTCCTAAAAATCCAGCCAGTTCCAGATCTTTCTCCAGATTAACATTTGCCAGCATCTCGACAATGACATCAAAACTCTTCAAAGCGGCCTAAAACAAACACACGTCGATTGCTTTAATATCATTCTTCATTAAAAAATTTCTATTCTTAACTCATTACACAGTCTTCTAAGCATGTAGATAGAGCAAATTTAAAAGATTAGCCTTTTGCATTATTAGACATATTTAATCCTAAAAGATTTGAGCCTATAAGGAAATGGATTCTAAAAGTTACTGGGAAGATGCATGCAATAGGTCAGTGGCATAGACAATGAAGAACTCGTTTTAAAATGCTAAGAAGTGTTCTGTCAACAGTGACCTTGATCTTGTCGATGTATCCCTCTTCTCGATGGTTAAAGGCAAGATGAGCTCCACTGGAAAGAAGCAGCTTAATTCCCTCTTCTGTTCCAGCGGTTCCTACCACAAATCCGCCCAACGATCTGGCAATCTGACAGGAAGCCAAGCCAACCTGGGAAAAGCATATCACGGATCTCATCCATTTACCATTTTCAAAACCTCTCAAAATATGTCTGATTTCACAAATAATATGTCGGTGAGGTCCTTGGTGGCGTTCAAACTCAAATTTACAAATAAGATGTAATAATCCACTTGTCAAACAATATTAATTTGCTAATTTCACTATAAATTTATTTTCCTTAATTAAGGAAAAATCTTCTTCAGCACAATTGACAATTGTGCAAAAAACTTGCCTCTAGGTCACTACATCAATCCTAGTCTCAAATTCAAATTCTAGATTGTTGAGGTGATCCCAGATGTAGCACGTTAACAAAAATTTACCAGCCAAGCAAATCAGTCACTGCTCATACTCCAGTATTGCTAGTCCTAAGCCACAATAAAAAGAGCATGGTAAGTAATTGCTAAGTAATTGCTAGGATACAGGCTCATTATACAGCAGTTAATCAAACTAAATATGACTATACTCTCATCATCATCATCACCATCACCATCATCATCATCATCATCATCATCAAATGGCAAGATCCTCTCTGGAGCACTTCATGTCTTTGCTAATCATCAGAGACATACACATGTAAGCTTGCCTAAGAGTCTCTCCAACCCAATGTTCGTCAATTGAAAATTCGGCCCCACTGTCAGGCTTCTAGCGTGCTTTAGTTTCCCTGCACCAATACAGCTCTGGATGGCTTTACTTCATGGCAAAATTCATGAAGTACTGGAGCAAAAGATTAATACTGATGACAGAAGGGCTTTAAAGAAAATCTTCTCATTGCATCTAACCATACAAATACAAATTCAAACGAGTTCCGCAAAAATCAGCATATGAAATTCCACACAAAAAAACAGACCAATTTAAATCACTCTGCAAGGTCTTTGAAGACAACCTTTGAAGAAACACGAGGACTTACAGCTCCACTGGCTCCGTGAATAAACACGGTTTCTCCGGGCTTCAGTTTGGCTTTGGTTACAATAGCTCTGTATGCTGTTGAATAAGGCACGCCAAGTGCCGCCCCCTGTGGGAAGGTCAGGTTATTATGAAGAGGAAATGTTTCTATCTCATTTGTCAGACCAAATTCTGCATAGGAACCGGCAACACTACGAGCCCAGTAAACACGATCTCCCTTCTGTAACAAACACAAATTACATTCAGGTATATAAGCTAAAGTTAATGTGTATAGCAATCAATGATGTCAAAGCATGACAAAAAAATTTGTGTAAACATATTGCTGCTTGAAAGTAAATTTTGCCATTTCTAAATCAAAGAATTGTCAAACTTGTTCTTGAATGCCTAATCAATTGATATTTTCATGATGCTATCATATTAATAGCAATACAATTCAAAGGAAACAAAGATACTAATCTAGGGCAATACCAGCATTGTGCTAGACCTTAATATTCAACAGTTGATTTGGGATTTACATAGCCTTGACCAATTCTCTGTTACTCTGATATTCAGAATAATCAGGTTGCACGGTCTATTCAGCTTTATAGTGATCTAACCTTCTCGCCCCGAGAAACCAATTTAATGGTTTGTTCATCCGTTACTTATCCCTGAGAAATTGATTTATCGGTTTTGCCACAATTATGCCTAGGAGCTCATGGCTGGCTTAATATGGTAATATGGAATAGACAGGCAAAAGGGCAAATCTGAACAATCAGTTTCCTAAGCAATAGGAACCATGAATGGTTTGAACACTTTTGTTCCTTATGCCATCACTAAACTAAACTGCAGATTTTGTACCTTCTTGCATGAATATCAATGAGTTTGAAAAACAAATGAATAGTAACAATAGTAGTAGTAGTGGTAGGAGTAGTAGTAATAGTATGTGACTGATGTTTATAACCTTTAGCTTTGTGACGGATTCTCCTATCTCTTCCACGATACCTGCTCCGTCTCCCCCTGGAATGTAAGGAAGCGCAGGTTTGATATTATGAGTGCCGGAACGTATGTATGTGTCAACCGGATTCACTCCAATGGACTTCACCCGCACCAACAACTACAACATGATCCAGGGTATTTAATTATATTCATACCAAATACCTTGTAATACTTTGCAGAAAAGCCTAATGCTGCACTTACAGGAAAAGAGAGACAGGGGCATTGGCCACATATTGGTTAGAGTATTCGTCCTGTGACGTGGGGAGCACCAATTCGTACAACCTGAAAGAGTTGCTGGTAGGAATCTGCTCAAGGTTTAAGTATATCACTCATTGTCATCGACTGCTGTTCGAGCAGAAGATAGAGATGCCTAATAAATTATTCATCAACACAAAGCTATTGAAAGGCATACCTTATGATAGAACGTGCAAACCAGGCCGGGATTGAAAATGAATAATGTTGAAAGAATGAAATATTAAATGCAATACAGCAATTCTTGCATGTTTGGTAACCTAGCATGTTAGCCTAATGCGCTCAAGTGGATATAGCACAACTTTGTGTTAAAACAAAATGGCACAGTAACCTGAAGCATGTAAATGAGTCAAAATCTCAATAATAACAATAATAGTAATAATATACCTTATAATATACTCAATAAATCCTATTTCCTATTGCAATAATAATAATAATAAAGGTTATTCGTATAAATAACCCACCTGTCTTCCAGTTGGTTTGGCAGGACGTGGAAGATCGGTGACATATTTAAGTACGCTTGGACCACCAAACTCCGAAATTCGAATCCCGCGCATTAAAGACATTTTCCTACAAAGCAGATATGAAGTGCATATATGAATAATGCTAGTAGTGCTAAGTAAGAATATAAAACAAGATCCTGTAGCACTTTTGAGAACAGGTTCTAGCAGATTTGTACAATCTGCAAATCATGCAATAATCTATTAAAATCTAATAAAAATTTCAGAGATCTAAAACCCTGAAGATCAAAGTTCTGTGACAGTTTTCCAATCTCAGCACCATATCAAATGACATTTAATGGCTTATCAAACGACATTTAATGACTAAGTTTCGATCTAACACCCAGGAAAATTTATAGATTTACATTATCCTTTACAAAGTACTTTTTGTGACATGTGAGCCCAATTATTATTATTTTCATAAAAGACTAAAACAGCACATGAACTTATAACAAGTTATGGATCAATAACAGCAATATCCACCTACAAGGCGCCAAGATTAGACACTGTTCACGTTTTGTAAGATGAAGCCACGCCCACAAGCTAAAATCTACACAGGGAATCTGAGCAAGCTTTAAAAACAGCTGCTTAATATTAACTATTGCATTGTCAATAAATGAAAAACTGACGAAGCATAAATAAATGGTAAATGGTAGAGATGACATTCAGCTAATAATACGGCAGAAGAATGCGGAGATTGTAACGTAAGAACACGTCGTCGTCGAACCTGGATTTTAAGTACAGTATCAAGTTCGCGCATTGGTTTCAAAAGAAACACAAAAATGCAAATACTTAACTAAATCAATGTCAGTAAATACTGAAGAAATAAAACCACAATAATACGAGCGTTGTCTTCCTTAAAAATCGTACTGCTCTAATGTCGTGCAGCAAAATAATTATCAGATAATTAGGTCTTAGTACCAGATGGCAACCGAACAAGGACAAAGTGCAGAGCACAGGGTTCAGCCGCCCGAACTTGCGTTTTTGTGCGTCTACGGGAATTCTAGGATACTTGTATTGTCTGAAGACGCCGCTAAAAAAGACCCACGAGGCCATGACCAGATGTCAAAAGTTGCAAACAGCCCATTTCATATACATATTTTATCTGAGACTCCATTGCTGCTTATAGCATGTTTTATTGTGAGGTGTTGCGCTCTGCGTGTAAACACGAGCGTGGCTACCTACGTGAGAATTCGGTTTAATTTTCACTTTTGGCTAGTTTTTGAACTTAATAAATCGTAAATCGTCTCTTGGATAAACTTGTGCTGCTATTAATCAACTAATTGGACAAAATCTTCTGAAAAATTTAATGATTATTAACAAATTCGGTGAGTCCTCGTCGTGACAGGAGTGCCATGGCTGCCCCCTCGAGAGGTTCTGATAAGGCGCTATATAAATAGCCTAATACATATTATAGTATCTGTGTATCAAGACTTGATGCGGCAGTTTTATTGTCTGGGCTCAATTGCTTCACGTTTTGTCGTGCTCGAGTTGGGATCGCCTATGTCATCCCTATGAAATAATGAGAGGATCCCTTAGGGGAGGTGGGGGCAAGTTGGTTGCGGGGGCAAGCTGGTGTTTGCGCTATATAATTATAATGCTTGGCAGGAAAGACGTTTAACAAGGAGTCTATCGATGAGCATGACAAGCCTGATCTTTTGTTTAATGGCGGCCATGTGCTACAGTGCTTTATTTTCGTTTGCTACTGAAAAGTAGGTTGTCCTATTTACTGCTTAAAATATTTCACTGTTATAAAATATCGTATATCATAATCCACATAGATGCAGAAATTATGGCATATGGGTTATTTTGTTAAGCATTCATTGCGCTTTATTACTAGTATACCTTGTTTACCCAAATCACGTTGTGCAAACAGTGACCACGAGATTGTATAGCGTGGACCTGTTGGGGCAAGTTGGCGGATGCAACCAACTAGCCCCAAAGGTCAGCCAACTGGCACCACTATAGATCTAAAGGTAATTATTGATGTGTCTAGTAACTGTTACATTAAACTGATGTCATCGTAATAGTAAATTCGAAACTTGTAAAGCGACTACAAAAGCGGTGTAGCCGTAACCAGCTCATTCGCAAGCGCTTAATCAAAACAAAATCGACAGGCGTAGATCAAGATCCAGAGAGCCAGGCAGGCTGCATGAAGGCAGTCAGACGGTGTTTGGAGCCAATAAATGACATTGAGATTTTTAAGGAAATTGCCATTTTAATTACGTAGTTTTGTCCGACATCTTTATTAAGGTTAAATGCCTTTAATGGAAACGAACTTGATTCAAGCATGATGCATTCGCTTTCCGCTGTTACAATTCAGTTTTATGCATATGATTTGTATTGACACCATCTTGCCCCAAGCAGGCAACCAACTTGCCCCAGAGCAGGGGCAAGTTGGCTGATTTTCAGAATATTTTTGAGATCGTTTTTTGTAAACTTACAAAATAGTGTGATACCTGAATTTGTGTTAGAGTGTACCCGTTATTAATAGCTGTGTTTGAGATACAAATTATTATGTTAGCATTATCGTTGACGATCACGTGAGATAAAACGTATTTTTCAACCAACTTGCCCCCACCTCTCATCTACAGGAGCGCTATATAAATTCATGATTGGATGAAGATATGATAATTTATAACATCACTCGGACTAGCAATAAGGGGAGCAGTGAACTTGACAAATGACCGCGAGGACGTTGGAGATAATTTATTCGTACTCGTCACCGCCAAATGACTGAGCGTAACACGAAATGATTTTCCATTGCAATGCTTGGAAATTCCTAATTATAGACCTATGGGAAAACCGATGACCCCGCCTATAATAATAGCTGCAAAGCTAGTCTATTATTAACGCATATCATCGCTGTTATGGATGCATCGTTAAATAAACTTATATCAGTCAGCCTATTATCAAGGGGTCTTTGGGAAAACCTATATACGAAACCAGTTCGTCATGTCAAAAACCACGGTAACTAAAGGTTGTGAGATCATATTTGCCTAAGTAAGCACATTGTCTATCCACATTTAACCATAGTCTTAATTTGACTAGAGGAGTATTAACATTATTAGGCTGAATTTTGGCATGGGCCCAATAATAGACCTGTTAAAACATATATTTAAGGAAAAATTGCTTCGGGTTATCGCTGTGTTTGAAATAAGATAATTGCTTGGTGGTATTTAAATGAAATTCAAGATTGGCTATTAGTACCTGAAATGAAAGCAGAAAGTGTCTGAACATCATATGTTTACGTATTTAAAAAACAAATAAGCGAGAATAGAGGACGGCTGGGGCTGGGGCTGCCCCACGGCTGGGGCAAAACGTCCATGCGGGGGACGTTATATATATATATATATATATATATATATATATATATATATATATATATATATATATATATATATATATATATATATATATACATACATATATATACAGGTATATATGAATTTATGTGTATATAAACATACATAATTGACCCTGGCTGGAGAGACTGTCGCTGATTAATTATCCATATTCTTCCCTAACACTGGTTCTGCAAAACATTCTAGATATAGGCCTATCTCCCGAGTCCCCACCAGCTTCGGAACCATCTCATGCATGGATGAGGGAGGAATGCAAATCCGTTGACCTTCGCTGTCAAACGGGTCGTTAAACTGAAACGTAGGCCTTATAGTGCTAGTCTTTGTGAATCAGGCGGGTAACATCATAGGAACTGCGAAGACGAGCACTTTTGAGTAGGACAATTTCGTAAGATCTGTGTAGGTCGACGCAGGCCTACTTTTGAAAGTGAGCGCTCAATAAAGTATACCACGTCGCCATTTTATGTGTCCTGTCTTGCTGTTCCTGAACTTAAGAAACCGATTCCGCCTTCGACTGAGAAGGTAGGCTTGCTCATGTTAGGCCTACTCTGAGGGATTGAAATAGAGTAGGCCTAGGTTAATATTTGCGCCAAACTCTACTCCAATTCTGAAGCTGGGTGTAATAGGCCTCAATTTTATCAAATTATGACAGCCGCAGCTCCTTTATATGGAAATGACCTTGGTGAGTATTAGAACTTTAATAAAATTTACAGTGTGCCGCCGGTGTTTGGTCTCTACTCTCAGTTTCGTGACAATTAAGCTAAATATAATAAACTAATTATCAACTAACATTTTTTCTCTTTTGTGTTGGCTGCTTAGGCCTATGTCATAGGCGCCGACTTTAAACTTTGAATGCAAGGACTAAAATATATAATGAATGTAATACATGCTCTGCGCGTCACCGCGAGGTTTATTGTGTGCGCGACGTAATGGGTGCACACGCATAATCATTACAACTAGTGAACTTCTAAGTACGGTCTATAGTGGCAGCTGGCTGCTTAAGGTACTTAAATGAGGGAGCGAACATCGAAGGTGGAGCGTTCGGTTACCCTCGACATCCTATTTAAGCCCAATGAGTCGAGACAACTATTTGAAATTTTGCGCCCCCTCTGAAAAAATTCCTGCGGACGCCCATGCTTGATATTAGTATCAAACGTTTACTCATCACAATCACAACCTTCTGGTTTATTTGCGCTATATAAATGAATGTCTTGCTCTTTTATGCCAGGCTCGCTTTCCTTGGTCGAATGCCTTGCAAAGGTCTGGTGGATCGGTTAATCAATCGCCTAAGCTCGCCGTACCTGCAAATCATCATTTTTCTTAGCTAATTTACTCTAACTCACATCACCTTAATTTACTTACTTGCTTACTTGCCGAATGTATTTCATGTGTCCATGACTGATGACCTGTTCGCTCTAATCTCGTGCAATATGTAATTCTGGCCAATCACGCCTTAACATAAGATGCTGATGCCAACGACAGTTCTTAGGCCTATTATGATATACATAGGCCTATTATGATATACATAGGTCTATTATAAGACTCATCGATGTGTTGACGATCTTTGAGCAGGTGACATTGACATGGCAGGGAAAAATATCACGGTATCCACAATCGCACCCATATACTGACAGTGGCAGTGATTGAATGCGTGACTGAGAATGTGTCAATTTGATGTGAGAACATTTAGTGAGCTAAACTAAAGAAAATGTACTACACGTGATTGTTTAATTTGATTTTATTCTGCAGAAGCTGCACAATTGCAACGATTATTCTTTTCAGTTTGATTCATAGCAAAATATTCAAAGGACAGATTTATTTTCGTCAACTTCTGTCTGCGAATTCATGCATCAACGGCCTACTGTTCTTGTAACCATTATTTACAACTAGGTACCCTGCTAAATGTCGTTGCACCTAAGGTACTGGTCGGACAACTGATCAGAATTGAGATGGGACTACTAGATACTTGGTTCTGTAATTACTAGGCTATAACCTACATCTAATGCATTGCAGTTACACCAATAATACAGGCCTGCACCAAATACGCACTACACACAGTGACGAATCAATTACGTACCTGGTCCAGCGCGAGCGATTTTCCAACCGCCTGCTATTTTCGAATGGGAAGCTCTGGACCCATATATGGACTCTGTTGAATACCATAATGGTTAAGACTGGTTCTTTAATGAGCTCCGTGTGGAAATAGGTGTATAGGCCTGCTGGCAGGAGCAATTACACCGAAGAGGAGCAAGATTCTTGCCGCTACTCCTTCTCTTTCAGCTTCCAACAATTCTCGCTATTGATTAATACGCTCATTTCCTGCTCAGCGCTTTCCTCATTGCAACGAATGCATTGTCTGTCTTCATGCATGTCTCTCTGTCTTGCTCTGTCCCTGTCGGTCTCTCCCTCTGTCTTTGTATCTATTTCTCAATCGTTCTATGTCTGCTCTACATTCATCTATCCGTATCGATATATCCTGCCTCTTATGATCCTCTGTCTTGCTGCCTTGTCGAGTCCTTGCTAGCGTTCACTGTCTCCTTTGTCTGTCTGTCTGTTTGTGTGTCTGACTGTCTCTCTGTATCTTTCCTTATTCAACGCACTGTCTAGCCTTCAGCGCTGACGGTGATTTTGACGAATGCGGTGTTGTCCTTGACGTAGGCGCTGAGTGGACTGTCCAGCTGAGAGATGGACATGAACCTTGGACATCCACTGGCAATGTTCATCTCCGTCGTAGGTCGTCTGAACGATGAACTGGTTGGATCCGGTCGAAAGGAGTCAGTCACGTGTTCTCTGTTGTTTTGGTCGACGAAGGTGAGACTGACCTTGTGACGGAAAGGCCACTTGAGAAGGGCGTCGTAATGACCTCTCATCACAACGAAGAACAACGACACGTGACTTCCCTTTCCCATTCCGTCGCCGTTCAAGTAGATTCGCGCGCACATCTTGTAACCTAGCAACGACAGAATAGCAACTGAATAGCAAGAAAAATAGCCACTTGAAACATTTGAATAGCAATTGAATAACATAGCCTAATGTATGCAACACAGGCTTGTATAGGTCCCTTTACATGCTCCCAAAGCACTCAAATTATTATGGAGATAAAAACGACAAAACTTTGGTTATTAGTCATTGAATAACATAACCATTAGGCCTATATATAACAAAAAAACTATTTACATAGCGCCATTCAAGCGTTAAACATACATAGCACAAAACGACATCACATACAGTAGGTTGATAATACTATTATAAGTAGGGCCTACCTGTTTTGCTTGTGTAGAAGGGTTGCGAAAAGAAACTCGTTGCTCTTCCTGAAATCGCACCTTGTCTTCTGTGACTGAAATCCGAGATTTTCCACAGCAACGCTCCGTCGTAACTGGTATCTTCCAGTTCCGTTATCTTCCCACTGAGTTCAGCGATTGAGACATCCTTCAGCGCCAGTGTTCTTTCCAGTTCGTTCACTTTACGTTCGTTTCTCTCCATCATGTCAATTTCCAGTCTTCGCTGCCTTTCCACGGAATCCATCTCTTCCGTGAGCTTTTCCACTTCTCTGTTGAGCACTGTGATCATTTGCTCGTAAATGGACAGCTTCTCCTTAAACTCTTTTATAAAATTATCATTTTGAGAAGTCCGACTGTTTTGAGATGGCACTGGGGGAGATGAAGGTCTTCCGCCTAACAATCCTTGAACCGGTTTTCTCTTTCTGGCAATGGAATCTTCCTCAATAGCTGCAGCCGATTGAATTGTTTGAAAAGCGATTTCCAAAGCTGTTATTCTTTCCAGTAAGGGCTTTACAGTCCTGGAAACAGAATCTTCTCCAACGACCTCTTCCATCGATTTGATGCGCTTGACCATACACGACAATAGGTGGCAAGTATCGCCAGAAGAAGAAGCCTATTTGAACACAAAATTAAATAGCAATTAAATATGAGTAATTAGAGGTGTTCGCGAATCGCCAAGTTGATGAACTTCATAATGTCTTTTTTTAAATAATGTTATCTTAATTTCGCGCCATTATCGTTGGCATCAGCGTCTTCTTTATCATCACCACCGTTTTTTCATTTGTCTATATTAAACAATGATATCGTTTTGTTACTTGAAACCATTCTTATGAATTCACCAGGTAAGCCTGTGCCACTCAGTGTAATCATGATCAAGATTTTTTTAAATCAAAGCAATATGTTTTGGATATATACAATGTATCTTGTCTATTCAGAGGTGCTCTCTGCGTTTTTTTAACTTCACATTTTATAATCATCTCATTTTATAATCGTCGCATTTTTTAATCTTCGCATTTCACAATATTCATGATTTTGCCCTGCATAACACTGTTATCGATAGAGTTATTCAGGTTCCATTGTTTTATTTTCTGTCACCTGTTTCTCGGCATTCTCTGTCTGGAGAGTCTCAAGACAGAATGGACAAGTGGATTTTCGAAGTCGATATCCGCACGACTCGTAGTGCTCACTCTGAAAAAATAATTTTCAACGACTTTAAAGACAAAAGAGAAAGGAAGGAACTCACCTTCTGCTAGATTTATCTGCTTCTGAAATCGCCAACTTGAAATTTATTTTTATACTTTAAAACTGTTGCCGTAAGCATTGAAGTCTGCTGAATTATTATTACAATTAATTGAAAGCATTGAACCATTGCATGATCATTATTGCCACTCTCAAAAGGTCTGACATATTTACCTCGAAATCCTTAAAAGAACCTATCCAGTCACATCCTTCAAAGTAGCATTGACTCAATAAAGAATTCAATTCTCGTCTGATGGCATTGTCAGGAAAGCACTATAAGATTAAACGATAAGAGCAATCTGAATATTATGAATAGCCATTTATTTACATTGAAAAACAAGACAACTTGTATTTACAAATTTAAATTGGTGTGGGCCTCCTCGGTGCTGATGAATAATGAATTAGGGTTACATGCTAAATATTTACGAATGAATCATTCGTAAAAAGGGCCTACGTTAATGTTAAAATCATTCTCTGACGTAAGCATCTGAGTAGATACCTTGAAGGGGCGATATACAGTATGCATATCGAGTTTCCTTGATTGATTGATTAATTAATTGATCAATTGGTTGGTTGGTTGTTTGGTCGGTTGATTGATTATGGGAATAGTCTGATTAACTGTTTGAGTTATTTATTCATTGATAGGCTGTTTCATTGTTTGATTGATTGATCGATTGATCCTAAGTTGATTGATTGATCGATCGATCTTAATTAAGTTGATTGATCGATCGATTGGCAGATTGATTGATCCTAAGTTTGTAGTCACAAGAAGTCAGAAGTTAGCATGATACAAAATAAGTCTGGTATTAAAACATATCGTGTAGACGTAAAGTCACAACTGCACAGGCCTGCAACAAAGATCTTGCTTACTCCACTTTACAATGCTCATTGTTCCGACAGATGTTATTGTATTGTTACAATCATTATAGGGCTTATGAGCCAATGTTGGCCAATCAAGAGTAGAGTTTGAGTAAACCTTAAGGGGATGTTATGCGCCTTTTAAACTGGAAACTGTCGTATAACACTCTATTTGAATTGGTCATGTAACCTTATGTTCGTTATTACAGAAAACAAAAGCATTGTCTTAAATGGTTTCTCGACTTGATTGATTAGTCAGATGAGAGATTATCTAAGTTCTTAAGATACAGAGACGAACCAGATCATGACATATGCAAGTTCTTAAGATACATGCATATGTCATGACCTGGTTTGTGTCTGTGACTCTGTCTCTTCCCGTTTGTCTTTGTTTCTCTTTCACTCTGTACCAGTCTGTCTGCTATCTTTTCATTTTGTCGAGGTTGGCTTTCGTTTATACTATTTACACTTTAAACTACTGAGAGGCGCTTCCGACTCCAACGTGTTCTAAAGAACAGTTTTGAGGAACGTTTAATGTAGCGTTCCAAGGAAGACCATTCCAAATCACTGCAAGCTAATTATAGGCTCTATTATAGGCTGCAACACAATGCGGAATCATGCGTTTTCTGTGGTACAGATGCCACAGCATATGCACGATTCCGCATGGTTGTAGTACAAGCAAAAAGGAACAAAGAGAACTCCTTATTACGTGGAGGATAGAGCGGTACGCCATGGGAAAAATGAAGTCCAACAAAAAGCTCACGCGAAGCCCTGGTGACAGCGCCAAACCAAGGCAGTGGCCCTGTACTTAGCATTCTGGCGGTTAGGGAGACTTCTCTTTGTCTCGGTCTGGCTGTCTATCTATCTGTCTACCTGTCTGTCTGTCACACACACACACTCTCTCCCCCGATTCTTATCCAGCGAACTGACCTAATTAAGTCCTGTACACTGACCTGAATCGTTTGAATTGGTGAAGAATCATTGTCTTCGCATTCGGCCAGACACTTTGTGCACTCCCATTTCGTCAGAAGACTAAAACAAATCAGTAATAACTAAAGATGGACAACTTAAAATGCAAAGGAAGACTGCAAACCATCTACAACTTAATGATGATGACGATGGTGGTGGTGATGAGGCTGAGGAGGAGTAGGAATATGAAATGGAGGAGGAAAAGGAGGGAAAAGGCGAGCAATAGCAACATTGATAATGAATGAGTTATTGAAGATGATTAGGAAATGATGATATCGACTAATGATAGTGCCGACGATCTCCCATAGAGCCTACATTATACCAACGTAGGACCCATCGACGCATTCCATACCCACCCAACGGGTAATTGATCCTAACACTCTAACAGATGTCACTCACCAGAACTGAAAACAGTCCGAACAGAAGCGGTGACCGCATCCACTTTGAACGGCCTTCTTCAGTATTCGCTGACAGAAGGTACACTGAAACTTTACATCGAGATTCAATTCACTGCCTTTGAAAATCTCCAATTCATATCCAACCGGTCGCACTGCATTTATTCCTTCCATATTCGCGGTTCGGCACTTTTTCGTAAGCACCCGACAGAACGTTTGAACTCAAACTCAACACGAGCTTATTTGAATATGCCTTATGGTTTTTCGTTGGGGCTTTTCCGCAATAATACGCTGAGTCACAGCGTGAGCCTAGTCATGATATTTTATGATAACAAGCGTGGTTTTTGAACAGAGCGGTTTATTGACTTATTATTATGAGAGACCTACACCTATTAGACCTATTTGTTAGTCCTATCACAGGATTTGCCTAAATAGGCTACACGAAAAAATTGTTTGTAGGCCTAGTCTTAGACCAAAGAGTTAAAGCTGTCTGTTGTCAGGTTACGGTAATGAGACCGGTTTCGTTTAGGACGAAAGAGATTGGACCATGTATACCTATGCTTAGGATGGGACGACGGAAAAGTTAATGAATTTTGAATAGAGCCGAATACGCAATGTCATCGAAAGTACGACGATGCGCATGTGGTTTTAGTCGACAAAGACTTTTGAAAACATTCTTTTGATCATAAATTTATAGTTCTCAGCAATCGCGGGTCCAAAGCGCTCTTATTATCTGGACACCCAAGCCATCTGACAGGTGTCGACGAGAACCAGTTGGTTGGTTCCACGCGTGTAGGTAGGCCCACCACTGGTGACTCTTTTCAGCTTACTGTGCACGATTTTGCTAATTTTTGTATTCCACTCGCTCGCTGTGACATTTATCATCATTTAGGCCGACGCAGAGAGCGACTCTGAGTAGATATCTTAAAGGGGCGCTATATAAATGCTCGAATTCATTACATTGCACTACAGCATTGATGGTCCACTTAGGTGGCGTTAAATCACAATTAGAGGACGCCGCAGGTGTGTCTTACGTAAGAACGGTCTAACATCTCACGGTGCTGATAACATTGAACCACTTGCTATGTACTTGTTTATTCTGAAGTGAACTGTCAACCACGGTTACTACGAGGATCCTCGGCATGGAACAATCATCTAGTAATGTGAATGTGAAACTACACGCCTCTACGTAGGCCCTATAGATATCTATTACCTGTGTCTTGATTATCCCCGACCTTCTTCGATTTCAATAAATTGGTCAAGAGATATCCTAGGGTTGGAGCGCGCGGAATAATGGATAACACACTGGCGTGCAGAGCGGAGGAACCGAGTTTGATACACGTATTCCAGGTAAGGTTGACTAGTCCTTCTTTCGCTAGGCGGTAGCGTTTGATTAAATTATATGTGTGACGTAATAGGCGCCCTGCATAGCTGCCGACAATTAAATTAGACTCCTGCAATAACTTGTCATCATTAGTTCATACGAAAAAATTAATAAACCGAAATTACTATTATTATTATTGTTATAATCGACCGTTTGATTGGGCGCCATTTCAGGCTGCCATGAGTGTACAAACTGTTCCGACCAGAGATTCAAATTTCTAGAATAGGCTTCCAACTTAATGAGTACGGACATACTTACGCACAGAACTGTGTTTACGTGCATTCTAAATAATGTACATGTACGATATCTTCGTTTATAATTATAGCAGCTGACAAATTTCAGTTGTTTACAATCGATAAAAAGCAAAGAGAAGTAGTAACCTATTACTAAAAGTTAATGGCTCTATAACACTATAGGAATGAAAAATTTGTCATCCTTATAAGCATATATATTCGCAATACAAATGGATGCCATTTAGAGCGAAGATTGTTGACACAGGTGGCAGTTGGAGGGAAGAACAGTCTAAGGCAGTGTTTCTCAATCTACTTTGGCGGCGGAACACTTAAGATCTTACATTGTTGGGAGGAACTCCGTCCAAAACTTATCATAATCTTTTAACTGTTTTGAGGGACAAACACTTGAGATATTGCAAACAGTTATAGGTTTAGACCTATATCAGATTAATAATAACACAAATATTGACGACAATTACATGAATTCTCTTTCATATAAAGCTATGTATACACAGATGTTAAGCCAAAAAGCCTCTGTTTTGTTCACACTGAAAGTTTTCC
The DNA here is from genome assembly GCA_959347315.1 of Bimastos eiseni. Lineage (NCBI taxonomy): Eukaryota > Metazoa > Annelida > Clitellata > Crassiclitellata > Lumbricidae > Bimastos > Bimastos eiseni. The sequence continues at coordinate 40,041,250 of OY365810.1, forward strand.
GCAGAACATTTGTCTTCACCTCATGGATCCCAATAGGGTTCCGCCGAACACAGTTTGGGAAACGCTGGTCTAAGGACAGGAAACTCGTTATCAATGACGTACTCTAGGAGGCGGGCATCTGTCGCCATCGCCATGGACTCGAAGGTGGCTCCATCGGATGTAAGGGAATCGCATCCTCCTCAACCTTCTCAGGAAGGGCTAGTCTTTGGCGATCGACAGCGGATGTTAGGCCCCACCATGCAGGCGATGAATAGATTAGACGCGAGATCGTTGCTACTTTGGCGACAATGATCAACGCCTGGTCAAGCATGCCATGCTAAAGCACTACTTCAAGGTCTGGAGAGAGGCGGCCTCAGCGAGCGGGCAACGTGTGACAAAGCTCTTAATGACGAATAATGACTCCCAGGATGAGCATTTCAGTGACTCGGTCCACACCCCAGAGAGGTGGAGGGAGGGTCAAAGCGGACCGACGTCTGGTCACTATCATCTCTCGCGTCTTCTTAGTGTTGAGCGTCAGATTGTTGCCCACTCGCCTATCTTTTCAACTAATTTCGTGATTTCTTGAAGATTAAGCTCCACACTCTGCATGGACTATTAACCAATAATTTATGTCGCTCCTACCTGCATACTGGTCTGCTATTCATCACATATGAGCCTACGCAAATGTGTTGTGTCGCAGTGTGAACGACTCACCACCGTCAGAGGTTAATGTCATGTTGTTTATGCAACGTCACTCTTAGCTTTGTCACAGTCTTCGTGCCATCGCCAGATTAACAGGTGTGAAGCAAATTGCAGCCAGGTACATTTGTTAGTCTTTCTTCGTTGTCAAATATCGAATTTCGTTCAAGCGACGGAGATTATTAAACATATTTCATACAGATACAGGGGAGGGCAGAAAGACAGAGCGAGTGAGTGAGACATAGAGATAGAGATAGATAGATAGAGAGACATAGAGAGAGAGACAGACAGACAGGGAGAGAGATAGAGACAGAGTCAGAGACAGAGAGACAGACAGAGAGAGAGACATACAGGAAACAGACATACAGACATAGAAAAAGAGAGCGTGCGGGTAAGGGGTAGAGAGATGGGTTGGGGAAATGGAGATTGGGTTACGTTAATACTTAGTTGCTTATTGCCTACGAACACGACACACGATCCTGGAAGAATGACGTTAATAAATACTGAGGAATAATTCCTGTGGTTGATGACAGGGTTTAATGGCACGGGGGTAACATGCGGGGGGTAATTTCCTAGACCCCTTCATACTATGTGTCTGCTATTCATCACATATGGGCCGACGCAAATGTGTTGCGTCACTGTGAACGACTCACCACACTGATGAATAAAATTTCCCCGTGAGGCTTACTTAATCTAAGCTGAAACACAAAACATTTGCTCACTCTTTCGATTTCACACCCGAAAAAATCGTTTTAAAGCCCTTGTATACGCGGAATTGAAAGTGTCGCTTTATTTAAGACTATTTATAGGTTCGACCTATATTAATCCTACAAAATCTGCGGCAGGAGAACTAATTCCATCAAAGCAGCTGCAGTAACATCTGTGAGTTGAGCTTGATAATTGAGGTTAGATTGAGTCATGAAAGTGTAGGAATAATACATGACGAGTTTATAATTGGAACTGTAGTCTGCCATATTATTACCTGCTCTAAAGGTCAGCGTAAACGATTTAAACGCACGAGTTACATTTAAGGTTAAGCATTGCTACTTAAGGTAATCAATTGCTGTAATAGCAATTGCACTTATTATTCATAATTTGTAGGTAGGCTACACATATCTGTTTAGCACTTCAGGAATCTCTTCCGAATTGTTCTAGGATTGCTTCGGCAAGATCACGATTGTAGGCCTATGGACGGATTTACCCAGATCATGGAAAATCAAAACCTAGACTCAGATAGATTATTAATAGAAAATGAAAGCTAGTTGCACGAAATGTGAAGGGAAATTTTATGACTCGTCGTACAATTGTTATTTGGGGATTCTCACATACATCACGTTCACGTCTTTCAACGGATTATTTCAAAGCGATCCCAACTTCCGACTGTAGGAAGCCAGCCTGACACGACGTGGAAGCCAATACAACACATCCTAATACAGCACGACTATGTGAGGAAGTTGATGCCCACGAGACATGCAACTGACGAGTCATGATCATGTGGCAATTCTATTTAGACTCGCTAGAGCCTAGATATACTTAGCTCAAGCGACCAAGGACAATCGCAAAGCTTCTAAATAATCTTGCATCAGCGTTGTGTGTGGATGAGACGCCGGTTGCGCAATATAATTCGATCCTCTCACAGAGTTAATTATTTAATAATCAGGTAAACCATTATTGCGCAAGCATCTTGCAAGAATCGCTTATATAAGCTACACAAATTGCCGATCAAGCAAGTGTTATAACCTACACAAAAATATTCGTATACACGATGACAATGCATAAAACTTTGAACGCACTTCAGTCCAGTTGGGTGGCATTAGGCCGAGTTAACAGTTTCTAAAATTAGTTGGCCTTAGGTCTATATAAGTTGTATGCCATACAACTTATAAGCATACAGTAAACACACTCATAAGCCAGCTGCGTGTTCGTATATGTTCGTACATGGCATGTCAAAGACATGCCATATATACAATAGGCCTGTTACTATGTGTCTTACTAATAGGCTTAGCCTATAAATGCACATGGCGCACGATATGTAATGCGTAATTTGAGCTTTTGTGTTTCATCTTATTTGGAACTTAGCTTCCACTTGTGTCAGTTTGCTTAAATGGCTTATGAGTGAGGTAAGTCCTACATGCACGATGATTGGCCAATAGCAGTGAGCTATGTAAATACAAATAATTTATTGTTTTAAAAATGTTTGTAAACAAAATAATTACTTGAATAAATATGTCAGTTAATTATATATGTCAGGATGTCATATTTCTTTTACAGACAATATAGGTCAACCCCTCCAATCCAATTAGAATCTGGAATTTACCTGAAGACAGGAGACGCGAAAGACAAGACTGGTTGATTCCAGTTCCTATTTAAGCATTGTAGACCTATGACATTTTTTCGATTTAGAAGGAAGGGCAAACTAACGCGAGAAGTAAGAGATCAGTGAGATTGGTAATGGCAGATTCATTAATGCATCAAACTGGATACGATGTGAGACTCCTTGGAGACGCATCGAAGATCGATGAGAAATTTCTCTGCTCACTCTGCAACAAGATATTACGCAACCCCGTGCAAATATACTGTGGCCATCGATTATGCAAGGAATGTTTCCAATACTGGTCAGTATATAAGCACTCGTTAAATTCATTGGCTGCTTAAATTATAAACTTTGGCTATAAATTCATTATCCTAAGAAGATTTTATTGATCAAATGCCTTTTCTACCAATCATTTCTAGGGAAACATGTTATGTTATGTCATTTTAATAATTGTGTTGAAACACTCTGCTAACCGGATTATGCAATAATAGGCCTAATATTCACCTTACTCGTCTATAAATTTACTAAATTGCACTTTTCTACTGGATAAACCATTCAGATCACTTCTCAGGGTAACGATAAAGTAAACCTCTTCGATGAAACCAGTTGACGTTTAGGGATAAGTTTTTAATACATAATTAAATAGTATTTAGAGATTGAAGCAGCGTTTAAATGGAGCATACATGTATCTGCTTTTCATTTAGTCGAAACACAGATGACAAAGTTTGTCCTGGAAGTCAAAAGGATAGAGGTGAAAACTGTGACATAGCTTTCGAACAAGTGAGTACAGTTAACACCCCTACTATATATATATATATATATATATATATATATGTATATATATATCACAGTTCAATGCAGCTACATGTATTTGAAACAGCTGACGAGACTTAACTATATATATATATATATATCTGAAGGTAATGATATGCAGTTGTATTGTAGGGCCTACTAAAGTGACACCCCTAAAATGCCGGAGAGCTATTCTTTCCGCAGCACACGTTGATAAGGCCTTTCTCTAGTCAATGTTACAGCAACCACAATGCCTATTGTAAGCTTCTTCTGCCCTCTAGGCCTATGAAGCTATCTCGCAAGCAGTTGAAGACAATTAAATTTGATTGCAGCCGTGTTTCGTCTAATCTGGAGCAACTCTTAAAAGTTGTAGGCAGGAGGTGCTATATAGATCTGGTGTTCTTTGTATTTTCTAGAGCTTTCCAGACAATGCAATTAAACGGGAAATGGCTTCCATGCAAGCCCACTGCTACTTCGATGGATGTTCTTGGATAGGATCTTTCAAAGATTTTGAGGTGAGACGATATTAAAAAGAACTGCATACTCCGCATGATGTATAAGGACATGTAATAGACCACTAAAAATGATCTTATCTAACCCTATACGAACAGAAATATCCGAAACAATATTAATCTGTTAAATCAATGTTTAGCAAGTTTGCAAATGGCTGCGTTTTGAAAGCCATGACGCTATTGTCATAATAAACGGAATAGTAGTGCAATACAATATGTCACATGCAAACAAAGCCATATATTATACAGCTTGAGTCATCTATTTTATTTATGTAATACAATTTATGCATTTGATTAAACATATGCGTGATTGCTATAAGTGATTTCGCACTCGAACCCGCAATTGAGGAGCAAGCTTACCAATTGGACCACCAAAGTGACGCGCAGCATGACGAGGTTGTTTTGTAGTTAAGTCTCGTCAGCTGTTTTAAATACATATATAGCTGTACAGCACTGTGAAGTTCACAAACCTTTCGCAAATCTCTGACCACGATAACAATTCCAAATGGGATATAACAGACTTCGTCCTTGGTAGATCATCGAAGGCATATAGGCTTAAATAGAAACGTGTTTAATCAATCTCCCATCTATGTTAAAAACCATAGACTATAGTGAATATAATACGCGTCAAGTTTCATATTGCCGTCCATGCAAAGTTGGAAGTCACTGTGTAATTAGCCAGACTCCAATGATATAATCCCGATTTATATTATTTATCCATTCACTGTATAATTCAATGGTTAAATTCGGTAATCCACCACCTCAACCATGAGATCCGCCAGATAGACAAAACTCAACCATATGCACCTTGTTTCACACATATTATATGCTTGTCTGAATAACAAATATCAAATATTATATCGGTTATGGATTCGAGACTTATCCTGTCTTAGGAAAAAGTTACAGAGTTATAATCATGTGGAGATCCGGCTGAGACCCTGGATGAGAAATTTAGCCACTGATTGTAGGTCTATTCATTTAGTCATTCATTGCTTGACCTAGGAGAAAGAATATTAACCTGATATCTGCCTAATTTCCAGTCAAATCATTACGATTCGTGTCCATTCCGACCAACTGAATGCCCCGTCTGCCACAAACCTCTTCCACCGAATCAGGTAACGTCTGAGTTTTTGCACCAAGTTCTATATAAACTATATGAATACATTTGCGTTTCGACTAGAATTGTAACCTAATTTTTACGCCATTTTTTAAATTTCGATTCATTTATTATGATTTATTCAATATTAGATAACGAATAAAACGGTGATAGACTTTGCAAGCCATAGATTAAAAGAATTGCAGTTGCTTTCTGAAGCTGTCTTTCGCTCTTAGCTGAAAATCTGGTTAATGTCGCGACACAAAATTGCGCGACACTTAATCCCGTGATATATAATAGCTCGACATTTAATCGCGATTAATAGAACTTTGGTATTGAGTCTCTTATGCATTATCTATTCTATTAGTTTAGCACGTAAACTGAATGAATCGTCCTATTATTATCACCATTATGCTAGTATTCCAGCTCCCATTGAAACCGCGTTCTTATCAGTAATACGGCTTCTAATTAATCATAATTATTTTTCACCACATAAATTAATAATGGTGCAAGCTAATTGTAATTTGAGATTAAGTGTCGCGCGATTATATGTCGAGAGAATAATTAGGTGTCCTCGAGGTTAAGTGTCGGGAGATTAAGTGTCCTCGATTAAGTGTTGCGTGATTAAATGTCATGTGACCGAAATCTACTCCTTCCAGTCTGCGTGCAGCTCTTTATTGTCATCTGGCTTCATTGCAAACTTCTGAACTCTTCTAATGAGGACAGTAATTTTATCAAATTTCAGTTGGGTTGTGTATATCGTGTTTTGTGATATTTCATGCTTCGACGTTGTCAAGGCCAGACATTTTGATAGTCCCTCGTTCAATAAATTTCTACCTAAATCATCAGAGCTGCAATAGGTGATTGCGATTGGTTGCCAGTTTCTGCGTATGTTTGTTTGCTCTAGTTCCTATGCGCTGGTTTGCCGATCCACGCAAACAATTGGTTTAATCTGATGAAGATAAATTTATTAAGGTCTGCAGGTAAAGTCTAGTTCTTTCTGTCTGAAATTGTCATACATTGTGTTTTTACTGATTCTTTGTAGACAAACGATCTCACTGGGAATGCTAAATCTCATTTAGAGCACCTGCAATGTATATTCACACGACTAAAGAAACTTGATGAGATAATCGGCTGCAATGACCATGACACGGTTGGAGCAACAATTGCCAAACCAATTTTAGAACGAATTTCTCTGATAGAAGAGGCAGTTGAACAGGTACAGAGTAAATTAACAACTAGTAATAACCCAACAGCAACTGTAGGCAATGAATCAACGCATAGATTGGCCATTGCTGAAGGTGTGAATCAACAGTCAGTCGAAAACGGAGCTCAGAGCATCAATAGAAGCGAGATAAAAGATACACTTTTTCCTGAGAAGATTCAAATAATTGAAGATGTCTTAGCTGTATTGAATCGAGAAGTGGAAAAGTTGACTGGAGACGTGGAAACCATGGAAAGGCAACGTCAACTGGAAGGAGATCTAATGGAAACGATGGATCGAAAAATAAAATCCGTGGAAAGGTCATTGGCGCTGAAGGACGTGGTGATCGCGGAACTGGAACAAAGGCTGATGGAAATGGAACAGACGAGTTACGATGGAACATTGTTGTGGAAGATCACGGATTTCAATCGGAGAAGACAAGAAGCGATTTCGGGAACAACAACGAGTTTCTACTCGCCTTCCTTCTACACTAGCAAAACAGGTTGGTCAATATGTTTCGTCAGCGTGACTCACATGCACAGGTTAGAGGTTCTACGACGTTGACCGGGCAGTCACAAAACAAGTGTTGTTGCTCAGATGCATTTTAGTCAGATAGATTCAATAGACGTTGTACCAGTTGCTTAAGGATGAGTAATCAAGTGTCTTAAGAGAATTGAAACTTATTTTAGTTACGAATTCGTTCTTGCAATTGGGATAGTAGTGCTGCTGTTAACAAATTATAGATAGGCCCAGTGAAATTTACAGTCTCTTCAATGTAGGCCTACTCGACATTCCGATAAACAACGGGTAATACAATGTGAGAGTGTTCCATAGAATGTTGTCGAATTTTAGAATTGAACTATTTAACTTTATTTATCTTAATTCGTTGTCGGCCAATTCTGGTTTGAATCTAAAATGCAAAGTAGTCGTCGTGATAATGTTCGATTAAATTATTTTATTGTATACATATTTAAGAATAAGTAGTTCAGCTATGACAACAAGCATCTAGTAAGAGTTCCCTCATTGGGCTTCCAATAAATAAGGGAAGATTCACAAATTTTCTGCACCGGATGAATTGTTTGCTCTTCAGGTCGTTCTAATTGTTTCACCTATTTTCCAATTCTGCCGTTGCTAGGTTACAAGATGTGTGCGCGAATCTATTTGAACGGCGACGGAATGGGAAAAGGAAGTCACGTGTCGTTGTTCTTCGTTGTGATGAGAGGTCATTACGACGCCCTTCTCAAGTGGCCTTTCCGTCACAAGGTCAGTCTCACCTTCGTCGACCAAAACAACAGAGAACACGTCACTGACTCCTTTCGACCGGATCCAACCAGTTCGTCGTTTAGACGACCTACGACGGAGATGAACATTGCCAGTGGATGTCCAAGGTTCATGTCCATCTCTCAGCTGGACAGTCCACTCAGCGCCTACGTCAAGGACAACACCGCATTCGTCAAAATCACCGTCAGCGCTGAAGTCTAGTTTAGTTCTTCATGGTAAGGGATTGGAATTAGTTTAGATGGCTCAGTATGTAAAATACTCACGAAGGATCACTCTTCTCCTGCGTGCTTAAGTGAAATCTTAAGCGAATGATCCTACATCGCGTTGCAGCTCAGTGTTAATATGGAAAGCAGATCAATTTTCTCGTGAAGCCAAAAGATCGTATAGATGTACTGCCAATGGGCCAGGTTTTCTGTAGGACCCGGAATTTTTACTGGTGGGCCTGGATATCGACCACGGGACTCAAACGAGCCTAACAGCAATTTCAGTTTAAGTGTCCATTAATTTTTTCATTAATGACTTTCCATTTTCCCTTTACAAGTTACCAAAGTAGCCTACATATATAGACTTATTTTATCCAGTTCGACATATGTGTTGATCCTATCTGGTGAATGAGTTTTCTGTTATTCGGATATAATGCTCATTCGCAATTGATAAATAATACAATAATTACATCGTTTTGTAGGTCTGTATAATAATTATTCTGTATATGGACGAAGAATAGCAGTGGTTTGGAATTTTCATACTTGAAGCTAGACACACTGAATGTCTCTTTCTATAAGTTCAAGCATAGATGCAAAAAAGTTTTTTCATTTTCATTTTGTTTAAAAAAATATTTGTGTGTGTTTTACTTTCGTTTCGTTTTTAGTGCATTTTATCGTTTATGTAACTTAATTTATTCATTTACTTTCTGTTGTTATTGTTTTGAATTTTATTTTGTCCAAATGGCCTGTATGCGCCACCGCATTGTCGAATCAGCCTTGCAGCCACTCTAGCTCTTGTCTTAATGATGAGCCCTCTGCCCGAAGGCAGGTCCATTGGTTTTACGCCACCTGGGGATGAGATGAGTAAGGTGGTTTTCCGCTGCCTTCCACACAGGCAATAATGGGTGGGCAACTTGTCCAAGCTCGCTACGCAGTGACTTGAGGTGGGTTCGAACCTATGATTTGTCTTAGCGGCCATTAAAATTGAATAGCTTTCAAGATTTCAGGATTTTTAATTCCTCAATTTATTTTTAAACAAATTGATAAAAAGCCGAGAAATTTTCGTCGATTATAGGCCACTGTCATTTAATGCTTGCTAAGAAAGTTGAGCCATTTGCTAATTAAAAGTAAATTATGTAAGCATTGTTTTTTATTTGAAAATGCAACACATGATGTAAGATCAAATTGTTTTAGTTTTTCGTTATTTTCTTCCTTTGAAAAAAACGAGGTATTTTCCGTTGTTATTCCGATATCTTCGTTAATTGCATCTGTGAGTTCAAGCGAAGTTGAAGAGAGGAAAGCGTATCTCATTCAAGTCGTATTACTTCAATTCAATCGCTGGAAGGTGATCTTTAAATACAATGAAAGCTCCTACTGTACTGGAACACTTACGAAGCGCTGAAGTACTTTTCGAGATTTTTTTAGGTGATAAACATAATAATCTTCGTAAACACTGGACCAGCGCATTCAAGGTCTGCAGTTTGCTTTCAAGATGACGTCAATCGATACTTAGATTCTCTGCTTGGTTACAGAGGCTTATTATTATATGCAACCAATTATATGTAAACATACAGCTTGTGCTCTGCGCTTGGCATTTAAGTGGCGATTCACAAATTTTGAGATTACGGTTACGATTTACCATCAGATGCGCGCCCGAAACCTTTCGATCGCAGATTCAACACACTTACCGAATAAACGATAGGCCTAATGTTGAACAAATGAATCGCCCTAGCACCTTGAAGAGGCGCTATATCAAATTCACAGTGAAATTGTTTTGTAATATATTTTAAGGTTGATTTTATATGATATTTATGATTAAAATGTAAGTTCCTCTAAACAAATTACAGTGCGTCTCCATAGCGAGTTATTTTATTTGTAGTGTATCTTAAAAATTCAACTTGAAATCATATTGTGATTGCGTTTTCTGCATATCTTCATGTCTACCGTACCACGTATTAAACGAATATTGACGTCACTTCACTTTCAGATATATTTACAGCTGTTAACGTTTTATATTTCGTATATCCACAGTTTACTGTGATACTTAGCCTGCAATTCATGTTAATGTTTTGTTTTCTCTTAACAGGTGTTTGCCTATCACTGCTTGTAAAGTGCTTTTACAAAATGCATATTGCATAAAATTATGTTTTTCGTGACATATCCTTGAATTTTATCCTGTGATAACGTGTTAAATATGATACTGCAGAAATAAAGTTTTTGATAAATAGTACAATCTGGCTTTTGCCACAAAGCTCTTGTCCTCCAATTTATATTAGAGCCTATCAGCAAATTAATCAAGTACACAGTTTATTTTCGTACAGCGCAGAACGAAGAAACTAGTCAAATATTAGATCGACGATTGGCGCATAAAGAAAACACTCTAATCAGGCTCCTTCGAAAGTTACTATTTAAAACTTCATTACATTGCATACATTTATTATATACAATGCGCTACAATAATAGCTTGTTCGAATACATTAAGTACCAGATCATAATCATAATATGCCAATACATTATATGCCAGATACATCAGCCTATATCCAATAAATTATATAAGCTTACCAATTTACACGAACATTTTGTCAACTCAATTTGCTTGCTGAATTTCGCACCCTTTCAGATCCTAAACTATCTTCGAAAATCATCCACTGTTTTTTGCCTTGGCTCTTCCAACCAACACCCTAGGGATCTCCACTGAAAACTAAAGTCTCAGCTCTTCAAGGATTCTTACAATCACCTTCCAATTCTCAACCTTGACGATGCCCATTTAACAGCTACACTGTCTCCTCTGACCCTCTGGATTTGAACCTTCTTCGGACTACTTTTCGGACAACTTCTTTGCAGCACCACTTGGATCTGCGACAAATAAAGAACACTGTGAACCAGGCGGCCACAAGCAAGGACGGTTTTTGTGGTGCAACCAACCAAACAAATTTCCTGTCTGTTGACTGTGTGAGACTTCATTTTACCTGAAGTTGTCGATATTTATGTCGGACAAAGCGGCATATGATATCTTCAAAAGGAAGATGGTTCTCAAGCTCCAAAACTTCCAACAGTGGACCTATTTCAGGGCATGATTTATCACAGTCGATAAAGCATCTGAGTTTCAGATATCTTGCCAGGAAATATCGTCCCAGAAAAAAGTGACACTTCACAGGGTGAATGTGCAACAGAATCCTGAAAAATGAAGACTTGTCATGGCAATTGTGCCGTGCAAAATGATATTGTAATATCGACATAGTATCGTACTCCGCATTCCGAAAGTCTTTATTCAGAGGCGATAAATAGCAAACGAGTGTTTGAAGTCCAAGCAGACACTGGATGTCACTGTCGAAATAAGAGTCAAGCGGTGGCAACACCATGACATTCGCAAATGCAAACTTCTTAAATTCGCCCTGTAAGTTTGGTTCATCAAGAATTCGCTCACACAGATACAGAACTTTACGATATTTACGACACTGGTACAAATACGCTGCACGGTAACACTCAGCTGCTCTGCAATGAATTTCAAAGTCTTTGCAGATTGCATTGTAGAATGTAGTCAGAGTTTCAAGTGAATATTCCATGAGTAATTCAATGATACCACACTGATTTGGTAAAGAACTTTTATTGGGTGTCTCTAACTGATCGATTTGTTTTGTTCTTTGATACGCGCACAAATGAGAATCTGGCTTCTTTGATAATACGAATGATTTTCGACGTGTAATCGTCATTAAAATTTCGTCCAACGGATATGACGGCGTTTCTAAATCGTAATTTAGTCGAACAGCTCGGCGCCTTCTTTCATTCGATGCCACTATTAAATAATGAGCAAAAGCCTTTGGTGTAATACGTAGGTCATAAAAATACTGCCTCCGATTGCAATTCAAGTGATTTTTAATCTGCCTGAAGAGTATATAAAATCCAACGATTCTAACAACGTCGTCAATGTAGAATAGACATCTTGCATTCAGCGTTTCCATATCCTCCTTCCTATCATCGTAATAATACTCATCGACCGTTTTATTGATAACAACTGTCGAACAGAGGCTTACGACAGTTTCATAATGCAAATTCCAAAAATGAAGAGCAGCCATGTAGACTGAAGCTGCGGCTCTGTATACGCCGGGTTTGATTAAATCATCACAGTAAATCGCATTTTTAAGAAGTTCTATTGACAATTTAGATACCAGTTTAAATTCCTGTGGGCTATTTAACCCAATTAGATTTTCCATAAGATCCTGAGCTTTCAGAAAAGCAGCACCACTTCTGTCAAGATTTGTTGTACTGGGCTTAGGAAAATTATGATATTTGGATCTTACCGCAATAGATTGCCATGTAACTTCTCTGATTAATTCAGCAAACATTTCGCCATCGCATGTAATTTTATTAAATTTTAATGCGTTTGCGGCGTGCAAGATAAACAATACTTTTCCAAAGAGTGTCAGATCTGATGAGTATTTGACTGTCGATGAAAATGAGGCTTGGCTCAACTCAGAAGAATACATCAAGCAACGCCTAGTGTTTAAGAATCCGCGAAAATTATAGCCTCCTTTCACTATGACTTCTCGATTAGTGTACATCACACAATGCAGGAATAAAAACAAAAACTGGGTGTCAAACTTTCTGAGTTTTTCAGAATCCCAGACATCACACATGTATAGCATGCTTTGGCCACAATCCATCCCAATCACCTTAGTACCTTGAATATTTAGAATGAGACCTACATCACAGATTGGCAGTATATACTTCAACCCAAACCACTCACAAAGAATGTCAGAATGGGAGAATTTTTCAATGAGATTAATCGTCTCACCAACTAAGTCCTTCTTCATGCGCTCATGGAATAAGTTTGCCTGAGGAATAAAATAATTCGAGCAATGTCCTTTTTCTAGACAATCTGTGAGCTTCCGCAATAAGCAACAACAGATATCAATGACAGTCGAAGAATTCCACCAATCTGGCGACATCTCTTCACAAGACCAGAGCATCAGTGTTTTAAAATGGTATGTACAGAGAACTTCATCTTCCTTTGGACAATCCTTGCTGATCAGTTCTCTCGTTGCGAGAAACTTGAGCATATGATAGACAATCTGCTGAGTTGGAGTCCAACTCTGAATTAGACACAACTCCGCACTGGAAAACGACAGTCTCCACTGATACATATATGTATCATCTCTACAGGCAGGATGTCTTGCTTGCACAACGTGACAGCCCCACTCCACTATCTTGCCGATATCTACGGTCGTCGGCCACCCATATTTTCTTCTCCGATGAGGCCAATTTCTGGCAATTTTTGGCCACTGTGGGCACCACAGACACGGGACCATATCAACAAACATAGAGTTACATAGATACTTGAATGCGGGACCACCAGCCCTGTCACATAATTGAATATTCCTGCAATTGCTGCTGCTCTCATGCTTCTTACCTGCCATCAGAATGTTTAGACCATTAGTCTTCTGAAATTCAAACTCTTTAAAATGCCAATCGAACCTCATATTCCCCAAATATCTTAGCTGAATAAATCCAGGGTAATCAGGATTTTCCATTATCTGGAAGCAGTTAATCGTATCGAGGAAACCACGAATGTCATCTGGTAAGACCGGAATTTCGTCTGTGCAGCCCAGCTCGTTAGCTTTGGATATCATGATGTCAACGTCATTGATGCACGAATTTATTGGTTTTATATAAAGTTCTGTCGAACTGCCACAGAGAAAGCGATGTTCCGGAACATGTGGTGGATCCAGAAATGGAAATTGAATTGAATCAAAAACATCACTGTAAGACTCACGAGGCAAATGGCACGTGCCAACGATGAATGCAGATAGACCTTCCATGTTCTGAATTAGAAAAAATGGCACCGCTTCAAGCTAACATTCGATACGAGGCGCAGAACCGAGATAGTACGAACAAAGTGCGAACTCAATATAGTCTACAGTCAATAGTCCATAATTGATGACTATTCTTCATGCACAGCAAGATCCAATTGACACTGTGGTCGTTTGGTGTCAGTTCGAAGCCTCGATATCGGAATAGAATGACGCAGATCATCTTCGATATTACGCAGTGCGACTGAACAGAAACTGCCAATTGTATATTTACAAATGCACCTTAATTAGTCATGATAATTGCAGCACCGATGCTCACACAGCAATAGCACTAGACTATCTTAACCTAAAGCGCAGAAATAGCATGGCAAGTCAAAAATCAGCGGTGCATTGGGTCAAAGTTAGGTGATTGCTAATCCATGCGCTGCTTCGATTGTATGGTAAAACTTTGAGCCTATCCGGTATTAAATTTGGTCGAATGAAAAGAGAAAGTGAACAGAATGCGCGCCTTAAAATGCTATCAATTTTAGAAGCTCAAACCGGATTCATTTTCAATGTTTTATTTTACTAGAGGCAGATTTAGGAACCATGCAGATAGTATGCCATTATGACCAAAATACGGAACACGTAGGCTACATGTGCATCCGAATTCAGCGGAGCAGTTATATGTACTCGACTCCGGTGATTGTCCATTAAGCGTTATCGATGTGTACAAGAAAAGAAGTTCCTTAAGCTATCCTTGAGGCAAACTCAGATAGCCATGATTATGAAGCGTTGACAACATCATATCTTCTTGGACTCTGCATACGAAGGCGGTTGGCCAGCCCTCTCCATCGCTGCCTGAACCTTCTCAATCAATCAATCAATCAATCAGTTAATTAATTAATCAATCTATCAATCAAAAATTCTTCTATAGACAGTGTACGGTGAGTGTGCTGAATAGTTCCCTAGTCAGCTGAGCTGACTACGGAACACAGGACGACACGACGTCTACAAGTGAGTTTACGACCTCTCGATGTACTGTCCAACTCAAAAAAGCCACAATGATAACAGCAGGTTTTGGAGATGACTGTTGCAGTCTGTGAAGCCTGGTAAACGCTAAGATTTTTTGTGTGATCCAAGTCATCGTGTTGTGCTTCTGTTTAAAAGCAGAGAATTTGAACACTGAGTTGACATGTCTGAAAACCTTCATAATTAATTATGCACCATCATCAGAAGCAGCAAGGCACACCTGATTCAGTCACTTAGATAGATAATGGGTCTCCAGCACTTTTATAATGTCCTCGTAGATCACTGTTTTGACTTAACTTAATACATGGTTGCCTCATAAATTTCTTAACAAATGACTGACTATCTGTTGAAAATTCCGAGAAAAGCGATGTTGAGGTTTTTGCAACATGGGATGGAAAAACTAGAAATTCAGATGTCATCAGAACCATTAACATTTAATAGTGACATTGCATAAAATAATTAACGAATTTGAGACATTTTATAAATTTGTATAAAATGGGTTGGCAAAGATTAAAAATCCCCGTTCCGAAAACATAAACAAGAAGTGATCAGATTAAGCAACGAATAAATATTAAAGAGTGTGTACGTTTAAACGCGCATGCAGATTTATAAGGGGAGTGGGCCCATATGTATTTGTCCGAAAATGTTACCCTGTGGGCCTAATCTAGCCAAATTCTGAGTGCTGTTTTGTTGCATCTCCTGCGTCTAATCAAGGATGAGCTCTCAGCACATGTATATATATATATATACATATATATACCTCACTCCTTTGACTTATATATATGTATAAAACGCGAACACTGCTACATCGTAAATGCTGTTTGAAGAACGAAACATGCTTTCTGAAGCAGAACAACCCACGGGTAGTTTTCGTTGAATGAGCTCTATCATTATAACGGTTCATCTTATTTTCTAGTCATTGAAATCGAAGAGAAAAATATAAAGTTATGCCACAAATCAACAGTACTCTACACTGGAAATATTATAAAATAATTCTCATGCGGCGATAGAATTATTGGACCCCAGGCGAGGATATATTAATATGCCCAAGCATGACAATTTGGAGTCATTCGAAAAAAATAGATGCTTTATGGGGTTGCCTTCTTATTTGTTCCCGATATGATGTGGTTTTTTTCGCGACTTTAGGGACCACGTGGCTTTAGTAGTTCGTTGGATCCTAGCTGCCTTGGTTCATGCGATTTGAGAAACAACCACTACCATTTTCATAGAGTGAATGGCTCAGGTCATCCAGCGGGAATGGCGAATTGCTCCTGGATATAGGAAACAGATCTTCCACCAAAGAAAACATCCGACATTTCTAGCAGTTCTAACTCATCGTTTCGAAAGTTTCCTGATGAGTCACTCTAAGCTCTATTACACTGTATTTCAATGGAGTGATTGTGGAACATCGAATTTTAATAAGGATGCCTGCTTCTCATCCTTAACACCCACCTGTTGGAATTTATTGCAGATCCAGTCGATCCTATGACAGTTTATTAAATGGCAAGTCAGTTCGATTTCGGAAAACATCGACACATGATAGATGCCAACCACATTATATAGCATGAGATCTGAAAAATGTTGAAAACATGCGTGATAAGGGAGATACCGAGTCCCAAACAATGTCGCCAATGGGCTGAAAATGGCATCCTTGAAATTATTCTGGAGCTACGTGTACCATGGCGAACCCATTTCAAGAAATTGCTATGTGAGCAAACTTTTGTTCGAGTTCATAAAGCAGTGGCATCAAAGCACATACATGTACAGTTTATAAGATCCCCTACTTCAAACTCAAGAAAACCGTCATCCAAGGCATCTGACGTCCTGACTTATCGAATATAAAATTTTACAGTTTTGGCCATATATTATACTCGTACGTTGCGAAAGTTCCGGACAGACAACGGTCTCACTGCAAATTCTGTCCGAGGTTTTCTAAAAATGTTGGCCTACCACTTTTCCTCCAGGACTTTTAAAGCCCCTCTAATGTGGTATCCCAATACAGTGCCAGCAGCACATGTACATGGCTGATAGCCGCCTTCACCTCGCATTTCGTTATGGTCTCTGGGAAGATTGTACAGTGACAGCCTACTGTTGTCTATTCTGTTGCTTCTTTCCGGCCAAAAGGGAATTTAAGATGTTCAGATTCAGACCTACCTCACACGATTACATCTGTACATTTTAATCAGCTCAATGAATTCAAAAGTATTGCAAACAGCTTAGTGAAATTCAGAAACAGTTTAATCAATTTAAAATATTATATTCGCAAGTAATGTATACAGCTCGATGAGTTCAAAAGTAAAACAGCGTAATGTAATGTAATGAGTCTGATAAAATCGTAATTTTATATGTTATGTAATGTAAAGTAATGCATCATCAAATTTTTCTGTAATGTAATGTTAACAAATTTTAGCTCTCAGACATTCGTACTCAACGTAATTTAATATGATTTCCATGATCCGTATTTAAGTAATGTAGCTGCGTGAGTATAATTACTCTTTCCTGCAATATCTAAAAGCAACAGTTCGGGTCAAAGTCAGAGGGAAGCCGAAAATAAACAATGCAATTGCGTGTCAAATTAAAACAATTATGATGAGGGCATGACCTTGATATTGATTACGCTAATAACAGTCGTATAAAGAGGCAGTTAACAGTGTTGACAAAGAAAAACAAACCCACTTTATCTTTTTAATGCGATCGAGACACATTAGGGTAAATCAAAAAATACTACACCAGAGTTTAGTAGGAGGCAGCAGTTATGAGACAACTCGTATCTCTAGCAAGGATGAAAGGCTGAGGAACATAAAGAAAGGGGAAGGAAGAGTTAGAGGAAGAGGGAAGTATGGAAAGGAATAAGGAAGGGATGTTAAGGGATGATATATGGAGTGAGCTCTTCCTGAAATCCGGTAAAGTGACCATCTCCTATTTCATTGTATTGGTTCTAGGATGTTTCATCGCGCCCCGTTCAACGCGGTCTATTCATCGCAGTCCTATTCATAGCGAAACGATTAGTATGATTAGTATAATGCTCCGCTGTCAACTGCTCCCAAATGTCCTGTATTGTTTCTTCATTAACTTACAGGACTAGCAACTCTGTTGAAGGATGGCACTATGGCCTTCAGTCGCTCTTTCAATGCAATCATCCCAGTCTATGGACCTGTCATGAATGGTGTAAACAAGGACATTCTGAAGCAGACGGCGGTGTTTCTCCAGGGAGTGAACGGAATACATCATCCGTAAAAGAAAACTTACAGGATTCTGAATTAACGTATCAAAAGAGCTGTTGGAGCATATGGACGTGCTAAAATTATGACATGATAATAATTTCAGCACGTTCATATGCAGTAGGTCGTAGATATTATCTACGAGCTATTCAACATCTCTCGCACTCGGAACTCAACGGTATGTATGTAATAAGTTTATTTAACGACGCATCCATGACAAGGATGATATGCGTCGTAACTCAACTGATTTAGTTACTTTATGCATTATGCTTATTACATTGATTATTATATGGGACATTCACATGTACATTGCCTTCAGTATCACTGCAGTGCTACAGTGCTGATTTCTGTAAGAAAGGACTTTCTGATTTATACTAGTTCTTGTCATTTCCGACTGCGCGATTAACAGGACCGCGATGAAACATCCTAGAGGTTTGTTGATACTGCGATGAATAGAACTGCTATGAATAGGACCGCGATGAAACGCGATTGTATATCATTCATATTATTTATATAGCGCCTCTCAGATTGCGTACCAGTCAGAGGAGTCTCCAGCGCGAGAGAATCAGAGACAAGGAAGCGGTCTTGAGACAACGAAAAGAGGCTTTATTTTGATATCCGTTCAACTCTTTTATTATAAATGTTAGATTCACCGTGCCTTTGACCATCAATTTGCACATAAAGGAATGTAGTTTTCTTTAATCACTAAAATAGTTAATACATTTGAGTAGCAAAACGCTGTGAGCCGCTACAAGTCCTTCTCCAAATGCAGTTTTGCAAATGACAGAGGTGTGTAGGATCTGTCTGACACTCACAACTGAACGGAACCTTTAGGGTTCTTCTCTATTGATGTATGTTGCTCCTCTGGTAACTCAACCCTGTATTATTCCATTGACCATTGTCAGGTCCGTTAAAAAGTCTTGGTAATGGTAACATTTAGCAAGCCAAGACTGTCCCGACAAAATCTCGCGTTATTGCCTTTGTTGTCCTCACTCTATTGAATCAACTTCTTCCCATGATTCACTCATTTTGCTTTTGGGTCTCCCTGCATCTTTTCTCTGCTTAAAGACAGGGTTAGACAGTCATGTTTTCTCGGGGTTTCCTGTTCTCAGCCAAGCCAAAGACAGAATGGCAGAGCTCCATGAAAAAAGTCACACTAATTTATTGTCTGGCTGGCGTCTGACAACTTTCAGCAATTCTGAACTTTTTTCGTGCAGCTGGCAAGGCTCGTAGTGGTTTTCGGAACAGACCTTTCGTTCCCAAATAACAGCAATATATAGTTGCTGCTGAAGGTTTGTTGAATGCTCAGGACTTGCGGGACTTTGTGGTGTCGTTTGCACTCAGTTTGCAATTTCTGAAACAAGAACAAAACGCAAGAAACAAGAATTTACTGCCAAAAATGACAATCAGATGTTGAAATTGGTCATAGTTCGACCAACCAGACTTCAATTAACATTGTGCAATTAATTTTGGATTATAAAATGTCAGCATTTTTATCTCATATTTGGCGGATCTTCGAAGAAGCACATTGCATATTTTAGCAGCTAACTTTTGTATGCTCACAGACATGCAAGACAATATTCGAAATTGTTGTTCCCTCGCATTGCTCATTTTGAACATTGACATACAGGTAAACTAATCATCATCATTATCATCATCCTCATCATCATCATCATCATCATCATCACAAGTGTGACACCGAAACCTGCTGCGGAAGTCTGTGCCATGGACCAGGTCTTGTTTGCGGATAAGTCCAGTAATTACTTTTCTACAAAACGCGTAAATTTTTTCACTGTCGCCCTTGCTCTTTATAGCCATAAGAAAACTTTAGCCGTAGGCCTACGTGTAATGCAAAGTAATATAAGATTTTTTACATATCACCTTTTATTGAACCCGATTGTCTCCAGGTCTTCCTATCTTCTCTCTACTTGAATACCAGAATCGAACTGCTGACTCGCCGCTAGAGGTCCAGAAAACTCAACACATTCACGCGACCTTCCAAGATCAATTTTCCTGAATTCCGGTGGAACCCCCAATATGGCGCCCTGTTGAGTCGCAAGCAGTACTTCGTACAGACGAATCGCAATGGTGCCTAAAGGTATCGAGTTTTCGGAATTTAGTTCAGAGTTGGTTCCTGCGAATTCGGGTTTCAGTCTGCAGTGCAAATGTGTGACCACTCCGATTGCTCTTAGATTGCGGTCTCCTCTATTTGGACGTAGAACAAGGATTGCTCCACTATCTCCATTTGTTGTCAGAGCTCGGTTGTTTTCATCAACAACATACAAGGTGTATGACACAGTGGTAGCGTTGTAGTCAATGCTTGCAATTCTGCCAAACTTTACGATTTCATCTTTAAGAATCACCATGACAGCATCATTTATCTTAACAGGTTCCCTGTGAAGAACGATGATAAATATTTCCTTACTTCCGCTGTTTAGTGGGTCGCCATAAAATAGGTTGATCACGGAATCCTGATTTTTCAGCCTGAAAAATGAAAGATCTGCCAACATTTCTCGTGTAAACTGGGTTCCATGTATTGGAACATGCACATTTTTAATTGTAAGAATCGGAAAACCAATCTCCTGTGACTCACACCAGATGGAATCAGGATGTACGATTTCAGACCCTGACCAAGCTATGTGACCAGCAGTGATTCCGTAGCCACATATTTTCCCAGAAAACGTTCCGGTGTTTATAACATTCGATCCTAAAAACCTACAAAATATTTCTCTACCAGCATAGATGGTCTCGTCATCAGATGGTACTGACACAAGTTCACCGCGTTCTGATCGCCATACAGTAGGCGAGGCACAAGGTAAGCATACACCAGGATCGGAGTGCAGGATTCTGTAGATATGGTGCAGTTGAGGGAATTTGGTTTTGATGATTCCGTGAATAGTTGATGTATCTGTATCGCCTCGTTTTACGTGTATTCTGATTTCATTACTCATAGAATAGTAACATGTCACTTCTTCTTGCCTGCAAAAAAATGGAAACATCAATTGGGATATATATATCTGTGTGTGTGTGCCACTTCAAAATGAATGAATGTGTATGTGTGTGTGTGTGTGTGTGTGTGTGTACTTTTATCTTCCACATCGTTCAGATTTTAATCAATGATCAGCATGAATCCTTTTCGAGCCATTGATTGGTTGATGTTTTACATTGCAAACGTCTTTTGAATAAAATTACACTTAGACCAAAAACAGGAACTCGCTTCTCAGCCCACTAACTCGAAGTTTTTCCTGCAGTCTTCAACTTGCATTGGAAAGACTTTGAGGTCTAAGAATAAACAGTCGAGTAATAATCTTTAATAAGCGTTTGAACATGTCGGATGGCTAAATTAAGCATAGTTTAATTATGTACAATTTAACAGCTCGATCAGCAGGCCTAAATATATAACCAGGAAGGCTGCCTAACAGACTTGTCCCTATTTCTTTACGTTATCTCAAACACAGCCTTGCATTTCCTCAACGTTCAGAAATATTAAGCCCTGAAACCAGTTTATTAACCGGTGTTCAATAGCAACAATAGCAGCAACCCTAATGACAACGACACAACAATAAGAATGATAATAATAATAATAATAATAATAATAATAATAATAATAATAATAATGACAATAATAATAATAATAGTAATAATAAGAATAATAATAATAATGACAATAATAACAATAATAATAATAATAATAATAATAATTGGGGACGAATACCTGCAACAGTAATAATAAAAATACAATAATAACAATCACAATGACATTAATATGATAATGATGATGATGATAATGATAATAATAATAATAATAATAATTATAATAATAATAATTATAATAATAATAATTGATTGAATATTTGAGGCAGCGGACGTGGTGGGCGGAAAATTTTTAATGTCCGGCTATTTAGCAAAAATACCGCGTAACGAGTAATCGTCAGAGTTGGATTTTAGCATCGTCTGATGGATTAACAACTCGTGACCCGATTGATTATATTCACCACATCTTATTCACCAAGACCACAACACGATTGGTTTGTCAAACTTTCGTTTCAACTTATATGTAGCAGTGCATTTGAATTGATGGCCGCTTGCCATGCTTTAAGGCCAGCGACGTCAACGTTGCCAATGGCAACGATTACTGTTTAAATGGCGGCGCATTTGAAAACAAACCGATTTGAAACTCAGATGAGTCAAAAACCTTGTAAAGGCCAGGGGGTTTGCGGGGTGTGTTGGTTGTCCTTCAAAACCCATGCCTCAGATGGCACGATGCACCGGCACGGCCCTCGAACCGCCCCTTGTCCAGGTTCCGACCAGCCACCGGCGGACGGCCCTTTAAAGCATAATACCACAAGACAGTCGTCTTCTACCACTAGCGTGCAGATCTCTTACTCACGGGAGCTGTCGACGGACGTTGGGCCGATCGCTTCTCAGCTCTCACATCCTGTTTCACCCGGTCTTCTGATTAAGAGAATCCCAAAAGCAGCAAGGCCATCTTGTGCTGCTCTCCTGGCCGATATAATCCAAGCAATTGTAAGAGAACCAAATTGCGTTGCAAAATGGTTCGATTTGCCGGCCTTCGGTGGAACTGTACTAGTGAAGCCAAGAAGAGGTGGACGAAAGCACAACATGACCAAGATGATTTTGTCCCGCATTACCGAATGGGGACTGCAGGGACCAGACCAGTCGACTAACGATGAATTGCCACTGACGTCAAGTCGTAAGCTCAAGTCCGCTAAATGCGACCACGCCAGATATTTAGCCTCAACAGTTGCAAGCAAGCTGGAGGAAGGCAATTTCAAGGCAGCCATCCGTCTCATCTGCAGCGAGGATAAACCGGCACTGGACACACCTGAAACTCTGGCCGCGCTTAAGAAAAAGCACCCACCTGCACCAGTGGACAGGAGAACCCCATGTGATCCAGACAGTTCCGATCATTTCATCCCGCTTCAAGTTTCTAAAGAAGATGTCGCTAGGGCAATCTCCTCTTTCCCTGCGGGTTCGGCTGGTGGTCCAGATGGCATTACTCCACAACACTTAAAGGATCTGATGGCCTATGGAGTAGATGACAACATCGGGCAACATCTATCTGACCTTGTCAATCTGCTCCTAAAGGGAGGTCTATCCGAAGAGGTGAATGAGGTCATCTATGGGGCAAACCTTTTAGCCCTGAGCAAGAAGGACGGAGGCATAAGACCGATCGCCGTGGACTACACATGGCGTCGTCTGGCGGCAAAGTGCGCTAATTCGCATGCGGTAACAAGGCTGTCTCAACTGCTCGCCCCCATTCAGCTTGGGGTAGGCATTCCAGGAGGCGCTGAGGCAGCTGTCCATGCGACACGTCGCTGGATTTCCACAATGCCTGAGGACAGCGTCCTAGTGAAGCTCGACTTCGCCAATGCCTTTAACACTCTGCGCAGAGATTGTCTTCTAGAGGCAGTTGCTAGAGAGATCCCAGAGCTCTACCACTTTGCTCACGCTGCCTATTCAAACCGTCCACTGTTGCGCTATGGTTCAAACACAATTCGATCCGAAGAAGGAACGCAGCAAGGCGATCCTTTGGGACCTCTGGAATTCTGTCTTGTGCTGCAACCGATTCTGATGAAGCTTCGTTCGGATCTGCGTATCGGATATCTGGATGACCTGACATTGGGAGGTAACAAGGAAACAGTGGCCGACGACGTTCAATTAATCGAGCAGGAATCAAAGAATCTGGGATTGCTATTGAACCGCAGCAAATGCGAAATCGCGTGTCACAACACCCAGATGCCGAACAATGACCCTGCGTTCCAAGAGTTCACGAGCATAGCCCTCGAGGACATGACCTTGTTGGGTGCACCTCTAATTTCAGGTCCAGCTGTGAACATGGTCGTTAATTCAAAGGCCAATGACCTCGAGAGGGCAATCGGAAGATTGTCCTTGCTTTATACACATGACGCTCTGGTTCTGCTGAGAAACAGTCTAAGTGTACCGAAGCTCTTGTACAGTCTGCGCACAGCCGTCTGCGCTGATTGCCCGGGCTTGGCTCGGTTTGATCAACTGCTGAAAGAAGGACTGTCAACCATTTTAAATGTGGACCTTGACGATGACCGCTGGCTCCAGGCTTCTTTGCCGGTGAGAGATGGTGGTCTGGGAGTTCGTTGTGCATCTACGCTGGCACTTTCTGCCTTTCTGGCTTCTGCTGCTAGGTAAGCGAACTCCAGGCATGCATCCTACCAACAGAGTCTGCTGAGGAACCATATGAACTTGAGAGTTCAGCACTCAACGCTTGGAAGACCCTGACAGATGCAGAACCACCAACAGGAGCAGCAAGTTATCGCCAGAAAGAATGGGACCTCCGATTCACAGACAAGGCATGGAAAGGTCTGCTGGATTCCAATAACATCCATGCGACCGTGCTCGCTTGCTGGCCTCACGAGCACCTCATTCTGGAGACTGGATGCTAGCGCCCCCTGTGACTGCCCTAGGCCTGCGCCTCTCAAACGAGGATGTACGACTGGCAGCCGGGTTGAGGCTAGGAACGACGCTCTGCGAGCCACATTTGTGTCACCAATGTCAAGAGAGCGTCGACGCAAAAGGTCTCCATGGACTAATTTGTAGAAGAGGCAGCGGAAAACATCAACGACACAGCATGTTGAACGATGTCATCTGGAGAGCTCTTGGCAGAGCGAAGATTCCAGCGCAAAAGGAACCTCTCGGCTTGGTAAGAGAAGATGGAAAGCGACCGGACGGCGTCACGCTCATTCCTTGGACACGTGGTCGATGTCTGGCATGGGATGTGACAGTGTCCGACACCTACGCCAAGTCACATCTTGTCGACACATCTATCAGAGCTGGCGAAGCAGCCGAACGCGCAGCTAAGACTAAGAGGGCCAAGTATTCCACCATAACCAACACCCACGACTTCGTAGCCCTCTCCTTGGAATCCGGCGGCGCTTGGAGCAGTGAAGGACTGCAGTTCATCTCAGAGTTGGGTAGTCGAACGAGTGCTGCAACCCACGATCCAATGGAGACGTCATTTCTGTTCCAACGTATCTCAGTTGTTCTTCAGCGTGGGAACGCAGTCTGCCTCTTCGGGACATTGCCAACACTCCATTAGCTCATAATAATAGTATTAATAATAATAATAATAATAATAATAATAATAATAATAATAATGTCTGAAACTCTATGTCAGTTCAGGGCACCTTAGGCTCATAATAATAATAATAATAATAATAATAATAACTACAATAATAATTACAATAACAGTAACAATATTAGTAGTAGTAATAATAATAATAATATCTTATTCCGAGGTACTCTTTTCGCCCTCCGTAAAAGCTGTGGTGGTCTAAGGCCAATAGCCATTGGATACGCGTGGCGTCGACTCGCATCTAAATGCGCCAACGCATACGCCGTCCCACGTGTCACGACGTACCTAACCCCTAAACAACTGGGGGTTGGCGTTCCCGGAGGCTGCGAGGCGGCAACTCACGCCGCTAGACGATTCCTGACCAGCATGGACACGAGTTCAATAATGGTGAAGCTTGACATCTCGGACGCTTTAAATAGCTTGAACCGAGATTCCATGCTCGCATCAGTGGACGAACTCATTCCTAACTTATCCGCATATTGCCATCTTGCCTACGCCGAGGCGACATCTCTGAAATTCGGGAGATTCACGATACAATCCCAAGAAGGTTCGCAACAGGGCGATCCCTTGGGACCTCTACTTTTCTGCTTACCGCTACAGCCGATCCTTAATCACCTGCTTTCACCATTGGCCTTTGAATACCTCGACGACCTCACCTTGGGCGGAGATCCTAATGTGGTGGAGGCGGATGTTAACTCGATCGAAGAGGGATGTCTGCTACTTGGCCTCGCGCTCAACCACAAAAAATGCGAACTCATATCTTCCGACGCCCATATCAACGACGTTAGTCAAGGCTTCCTAGGACAGTTCGCCCGAGTCATTGCATCATCGGCCGTGCTCCTAGGGGATCCGCTCTCCCCGACGGATGCCCTGCTTTTAGCCCTCGACACTTGTGTGGCCGACTTTGAAATTGCCCTCGACAGGTTGCAACTAATCGCTAGACAAGACGCTCTACTGATCCTTAGACATTCGATCGGCTCGCCTAAACTCATGCATTTTTTTAGATGCACCCCTTGCCACGACCACCCGCGTCTATGGGCTTACGACGATCTGCTGCGAGGAGGGATCGAGCGAATCTTCAACATTTCGATGACCGATGACCATTGGGGTCAGGCCACTCTTCGGGACATTGCCACCACTCACTTAGCTCACCCACATGGGCGATAACAGCATAATATAATAATAATAAAAATAATAATATTAATAATAAAAGTACACTTCCTACGAGTGCTTACTAAGTAGAGGCCTAGGCCTAAGTTCCAGTAGGATACGTACCCTCTCAACCATTCAAAGAGGAGTTGTGTAGCGATTTCAATGGAATATGAATCATCTTTCATTTCAAATGATTTACTTTTTAAAATACATGTAGGAGTTGTTGCAATTTCACTATCGTCGAGTAGACTTGCATTCGACTCTTCAAGAACTAAATCATATTTATAATTGTCCGTAACACTGTCATCTACATATTTGATTGTTGTTTCCTCGTCCTTTCTTTCATACTGTCCTTTCCGCATACCATCTTCCTCAAGAAATTTTGCATCGACCTCCCCAAGTGTTCTTGGAGTTTTTTTTATTAGAGATTGATCTCGATGAGCATCTTCCAACTTCAGAAGAGTTTCTGCATCAAAGTCTTCAAGTCTTCGTGCTGTCTCTTTCGCGTACTGTTCTTCTTTTGGAGTTTTGGCCACTTCAAAATGAATGTTTTCATCAGCGTAGTCAAATGCTTGTGAAGTTTCTTGTATAAGAGTTCTATCTCGTGGATAACCTTCCAACTTCAGATGAGTATTTTCTTCAAAGACTTCAGCCATTCGATCAGTGTCTTGTGCGTGCATTCCTTCTTGTGGAGCTTCACCCACTTCAAAAGGAACGTTTTCATCAGCATAGTCAAATGCTTGTGAGGTTTCTTGTATAAGAGTTCTATCTCGTGGATAACCATCCAACTTCAGATGAGTGTTTTCTTCAAAGACTTTAGCCATTCGATCAGCGTCTTGTGCGTGCTTTCCTTCTTGTGGAGCTTCGCTCACTTCAAAAGGAACGTTTTCATCAGCATAGTCAAATGCTTGTGAAGTTTCTTGTATAAGAGTTCTATCTCGTGGATAACCATCCAACTTCAGATGAGTGTTTTCTTCAAAGACTTCAGCCATTCGATCAGTGTCTTGTGCGTGCTTTCCTTCTTGTGGAGCTTCGCCCACTTCAAAAAGAACGTTTTCATCAGTGTAGCCAAATCCCTGGGTAGGTGCTTCTATTAGTGTTCTATCTCTTGGACAACCTTCCAACTTAAGCTTTGTATTTGACTTAAAGTCATCAATCATTCGATCTGTCTCTTGCGCATGATTTCCTTCTTGTTGAATTTCTCCCATTTCCAAAAGAACGTTTTCATCAATATCTTCTAATGGGCTTCGAGTCTCTTGTACTACAATTTCTGTGGTCGTCTGAGTCAAGTCTTGTATATGTTTCGCTTCCAGCGCCTTTCGGTCACGCTTTTTGTTGTCGTCATCAAAGTTAAGTTTTGTCACTATTCCTTCAAATATATTCGACTGATCAGCATCTATTTCATTATATCTCTGAGTGACTGGCTCCAGTTCTGAGCACTTTAAATCACTTGCACTTCCATCGATGGAGGAGTGTGTTGAAGCAATTGAATTCCCATTTGTTTCGGCTGTATATGTAGAACATGCGTTGTAGCATAACCTCAGAATATCATTGTTGTTTTCTTGAAAACACATATAATTTAATTTCCTGTTTACATTGTTTTCGCTGTATACAGTTTTGACAATTGTCCCAAGAAAATCTTTCAGTGTCCATTTTTTGGCAGCTATAAGCAGGAAACCTTCCAGTTCCCCGTTGCTGGTAACTGTCTGCAGGAAAACTTTCAGTTCCCAGTTTTTGATAATTGTCTGCAGGAAAACTTTTAGTTCGTCGTTTTTGGTAACTGTTTGCAGGAAACATTTCAGTTCCCTGATATCGGTAACTGTCTGCAGGAAACCTTTCAGTTCCCCGATTTTGATAACTGTCTGCACGAAATCTTTCCCATCCATATCATCGATGTCACCTTTAGCTAAACCTGTAAGATATAAAAAATATCGTTGAAGTGGCTTTCTAGCATGTGTCATTCTTTCCTAGTCTACCTTAAGATGCAAGATAGGCATATCGATCGTGGTTCTCTGTGGATGTTGACTAAAGTTACACCTGAAGCGACTGTTGTTGACAAGAGGAGAAATGTCTATAATATCACTAACACAGTAATGTGAAACAGATAAATGCTTAACAAGAATTATCTAACAGAGAAATGTCTAACAACGAAACACCTCGCTGTCATGGCAATGCCCAAGACTTATTTATAAGTCTATAATATATAACACTTTTCATGTTTTATAAAGCATAAGAATCATATCAAGTTTAAGTCCAAGACATTAAGACAGAATCAGATATATATATAAAGTTCTGTTAAATAAGTCCCTTTGTACCAACTCCCATGATGCAATATCGGGCCTTCTCGGGTGCTGGTCCGACTGTTTGGAGTGGACAGGGCCGGCTGTTAGGTAAACTTGCCAGCCGCCTATATGCTGCCAGTTTAGCAAATTTAATATAAATTTTTGCCTATTCATAAATGCAGCAACGTTGGCTTAGTTTTAATTCTTATAAATCCTAACAACTTTATAAATAAATCATCGAACCATTGATTTTTCTTTGTTGATCTACAATGGTAGTTAATTTGTAAATTATGTTGGTACTTATATATAATATTAATACTCAAGTTAAAAACACACAAAAAACCTAACTAAAATAGGGCTATCGACTTCATTTTAATCGCTGGTATAATATTAGAGGTCAGTTAATCGTCAAGATGTAGCTTTGCCTAGGGCCACCAAATGTCTTGAGAAACTGCGAGTGAAATTCCTCTGGAATTGCGTTACATACGTCTCCATCTACATTCTATAGAGCTGTCGTTTTCAGTAGTGACTGAACCAGATTAAACTGTGAATAGATATCTTGGAAGGGCGCAATATCACGTTCTTTGCTGATTGATTACAGTTGTAAATTGTTGTTCGGTTTTGTATCACCACAAATTGATGCTTGATGTGTCCTTGTTTTACAACAACGCAATATTTGTGACAGAATTCTCTCCACGACAAACAAAATCAAAGAAATTTGATTGAAAAAAAATTACAATGTGCCATATGAATCGGTGGATTTAACAAAATCTTTTTGACATTTGAACTGTTGGTATACAAACAAGAAAATGCATCATTATGTTTCAATTCTTCGACTATTTTTACCATATGATCTCCTTGTCTCTAGTGCTTTGATGCTCTGTGTGTCATAAAATTCTCTCAGAAAAATTGTAAAACCCATCGTAACAATGTCGTCGCTTGTTGAGGACGGATGAAGTAGGAAACTCTTTCACGTTGTTGATCAGCAGAAACTGGACTGGAGCAAGTATCTGAAGAAATTAGAATCAATTGTGAAGATGAACTAACCACTAAATCTTATATTTACTATTTGTTGGCGCAATGATGATGGTGGAACCCGTGACGATAGTTGAACTTCATCGAGAAAGGCAGCTTTAGAAATACTGGCCATTATCTTTGGAAGGTTCAAATCATAGATGTAAAAAACGGTGAGAAAAAATAAAAAAGTAAAAAACGGCGTTTTTAAATCATAAAAACTGAAATAGGGGAAATAACAAAATTCTTTCATAGCTGACGACTTTCTGTCCATGCTTACGACAGAGTTGGATTGTCATCGGAACTCTGCTGCTGGCTCGTCATTGCCTAATTTGGATACGAGCATCAGTTGCGTTGCCAGAGCTTCGAGGTGGTGGCAAAAGTTTCTAACGACAAGAAGGTATGGGGGTTCGTCGTGAGCTTCCCAGCGGAGTCTCAAACGGAGCCCCCGAAGCTTGAGAAATTCTGAGCATTTGGTGCCAAACGAAGTGCATTTTGGTCTCTTATTTACTTCATATCTTTAAACCATTATATAAATGATATAAATGTACCTAAATCATCTCGATGTGTAAAAAATTTGCAAATATTACATGCAAGGAATCTGAGAATTTAGACGTTAGAAAGCGTTTAGACGTTTAGGCTTTCGCAGTCTATGCATTGGAAATTGCAGTGTCTTTCTAGACTTCAAATGCAAGCTATAAGGCTAGTCAGATTTTTAAAAGCGGGATGAAGTTCAGTTTGTTCATCTGGAAATGCAGTTCTGTGTAGGGCTGTTTGCAAATTAGGTGGTGTATACAGTGGCTTCGCCCGAACTTGAAGGTTGGGGGAGCAAAAATCCCTACCGAGTAGTGGATTGTTGTATCGGGGTCTGGGGCTCCGCCCCAGAACCATGCGCGATTTTAAGCATTTGATGTTAGATGAAGTACATTTCAGGCTATTGTTTACCACAATTTATTCAATTATAATTTCGAAATAAAAGTACCTAAATCATGTCAATATGTGACAAAACTTGACTACATTACATGCAGGAGACCTTAATTGTGAAATGTCAAATTACAAGTCAAGTATGGTCCCACCCCCACCCGATATAAAAAGTCCTCGGATTTGCACGATTCCCAAGACCCAGCCTGGGCCGGGATGGGAGCAGCTGCTCCCTCTGTCCCTCGTGGCGACTCTAATGACATAAGTCAAAATTATTGCTGTCTATCTTATCTTTTGTTACTTTCAAAAACTGTGGAGTTTGGAACGACTGTCTCGTTGCTGCTGCATCCTTATCTGCAGCAGTTAGATCTTCTGTCGTCTAGACAATCTGGTTTTAGATCTCCTAATCGTAATGCAATGTAATGTATGGTAAATACGACAATTTCTAGAGCACCGTCAGTAGCAAGCTACTTCTAGAGTTCTTTACATAACAGTTCACTGTCAGCGCAAAATGTAAAAAAAACTATAGGGCCTAAGCCTATGGTTCGATAGCATTCCATGCGATATGATTAAACACTATTTCACTTGACCATGACCATAGAAATATTGACATGATTCAGAGGCGTCACTCCTTCTGAGTGATGGAGGCAACCCCCTGTTCCAAGTGCCAGGTAGGCAAATTATTCCCCCTAAGACGTAAACAAGTCCCCCTACCTGAAATTGGAGGCATTTGCCTCCGGACCTCCCCCCTCTATCTGAACGCCTCTGACATGATTTGATCTACTTGCGTTCTGAACGTTTAACAAATCTAGCCTCGTAAAATATGGCCGCGACGCCACCTTCGTTTCTCGTTTAGGAATGAATCGTATAGACCGCATAGCTATAAACATCCTCGTTCCCTTTCTTATAAAGTATCAAACTTACCAGTCAATTCAAATTTATTTATAAAAGTCGGCGTACTTAACAAGATAACTGTTTAAATAACAAAAGTCATAAATAACGTAAAATATGTAGAAAGTCGTAGCAATCAGCTAATGTTGCGATAAGTTTTCATTTTCATTATAGTATTTCCAATTCAATGACTAAGTCACTGATATGCGTATATTGCACTTTCGTATTCGTCGTAGGGCCGTACCGAGGGCGGTGTCAATGGTGCCGTGGCACAGGAAGCAAAGGAAGAAGGGGCGCAAATTTCAGGATGGAATAACTTTAATTATTCCTTAAATTCATTTTTACTTGAAATATGATATTATTTTTATTCACAAATAAAAACTATAATTACAGTTTAAACGTGCAACTGAGAAACTATTTTGGTGGCTATTACAACCTGTGGGACTATATGAAAGTTATAATGGAACATTACACTGGACTACATTACACTGCAGCGCCATACATTGCACGAACGATTGATAATAACGATGGCGCAGAACAATTTGAGTGAAGCACTTAATCACGGCCTTTGGGCCTACACAGTAGCAATCTGACTGCAGGCTCGAACCGAGGGCTTTAACCATTTGTGATTGCCCAATGCCCATGGCATTTCCATTTGGACATTCCCCAAGGCCTATGCATTAACATGCTTCAAACGAAAAGTGAATGACGATAGTAAATATAGAAGAATAACCAATACAATTATTTGTAACTACTGTTCCATGAGTGCGTGAGAGACCATAGTCAAGCAAATTACTTTTGAACAGAGGTGCAGAAATACCAAGATTTTTTAAATCAAAAGTTCGTTTTTTGGTTTTATTTGGTTTTGGGTTTTTTCTTGTTTGGTTTTTAGTTTCTCTTTGGACTTTATCACAACGGTTTTGTTAAAAATAGCTTCAAATACAGCACGAAAAAGAGCTCCAACTCGTTTCCATAATAATTATTAATTTTGCCTAATTTCGGACTAAGTAGCGCACAATTTGTAATATTAGTAAATTGAATAAAAATATTTTAAAAACCAAAAAACAAAAATATTAAAAAACCAAACATTGACAGTTTTCGCATCCATTGGTTTTTTGTAAAAAACCAAATAACCAAAAAACCAATATTTATGAAGTCCTGCTTTTGTAGGTCTATGCATGGCTGCGTTTCATGCATGGAATGTTGATTCAATGCCGAGCGAATTTCTTCAATATTCAACGGGTTAATAAATAGTCTACATAGAATAGCCAGCTTAAACATTTTTTGGTCTTAACTTTTCACAAAGTAGGGTTCTCTGCTGTCAGGTCTACATGGAGTCAGTAGGCCCAAATGGGAATAACAGGATCCATGCTCCTTTACTGGACCACCAGTATTGTCACATATGACCGTGATGTCACGTGCATGGCTCCAGTTAGAAAGGATCGATTAAAAAAATATGGATGGATGGATGGATGGATTGGCATGAGTAGTCGAACGACGCGGCATAAACACACAGAGATAACGATTTGGGTGGACAATAACGATCACATTACTATCTTCAGTTATTTGATTAATAAATATATATTTCAATCTTATAAGTACATATTAATGTTACAATATTTAACTCGTCCTCTCTTTTAAACATCTCTAAACGTTGTTTTATGATGGGCACGTGCCGTAGGGTTCGCTTGAATGTAGCCAACTGTTCCATATTCTTGACTGCATCTGAATCGGAAACGCTTGGTTTCTTAGTATAGATGCTACCTTGTCTAGAGCTACCGTATATCCATGACCTCCGCCTTGCTGATTCATTTCGAAAGAATTTTTCAGTTGTGATCCTTCATCACCACTATCCGTTTGAATGTATACGTCGTTTATGAGCATAATTAGTATCTCCGGTTACTCCAGTCATCTGGTCGCCATCTATTTCTACTGACTTATTGGCAATGGTTCAGTAAGAATCTGGGCAGAGGCATTCCTTAGTCTTGGCATCTCAAATCGAATTAGAAATTCCTTAGACATCATATTCGAGCAGTGGCGTCGCCAGTGCTTCAAGGCTGGGGGGCGGGACAAAAAGTCCCTAACGACTAGGGAGTCTGCGAAATTTTGAGCATTTGATGCCGAATGGAGTGCATTTTGGGCTATTGCTTACCTCAAACTTTTAAACCATTCTTTCGAAATAAAGGTACCTAAATCGTCTCGATGTATGAAAAAATGTACCTATTTTACAATGTATATGTAATAAAAGTAAGGAAAATAAATGTAAGGAAGCTGATAATTTAGACAACAGAAGGCGCCTAGACGTTTGAGGGTTTGCGATTGAAGCATTGGAAACTGCAGTGTCTTTCTAGATGACAACGGCAAAGCCATAGTCAGATTATTTATTAAAACCGAGATGAAGGTAAGATTTAAAGTGAAACTGGGTGTGCAACCCAGCTTTATATGGAAAATGCTTTTCTGTGTAGGGCTGTTTGCAAAATAAGTGGTGTATGCAGTGGCTTTGAAGCCATAACTCGGAGGCTGGGGAGTAAACATCTCTAAGTAGTCATGGTCAGGCCTGCTAAATTTTTAACATTTGATGCCGATTGAAGTACATTTTGGGCTCTTCTTTATAGCAAATTCTTCAACCATAATTTGGAAATAAAGTAGCAAAATCATCTCGATTTGTCACAAAGTTTGACTACATTATATGCAGAGGACCTTAATTGGGAGCTGTCAAATTACAAATCACGTAGGGTACCCTCCCCATATAAGAACTCCTTGGATTTGTACGAATCCCAAGACTCAGCCCGGACCGGGATGTGGCAGCTTCCCCTTGCCCATCCCCCGTGGCGACACTAATGTATTCTCTGACAGAGAAAAGTAATACAAGCGAACTAAGATAAATTGCAATTGTACGTTCGAAACCTTTCAAACTTGACAGAGCTTAAATAAGTTCAAATGTTAATCTGAGTGCTAATTAACTATCTAATGATTGTATGTTGTCACTTCTGAAACTCGATCTCTTCACGTCAATCGTTTCTGAGAAATCGGAATATATCCTGACCAACTTCACTCGTAAACGTAAGCAGCGTTAACCTGTTGATGTCTTCAACACCACCCACATAAAACAAAGGTAGGCCTTATATGAAGTTTAATTGCCTGAATATCAGTATATCGTCTACAGCAGCTGGGGCATGTTTTATATCGGTTTCAATCACTTCCTGTTTCTTATGAAAAGCGTCTGATTTTCTTACATGTCGTAACAGATTTCGAAGAACGAAATGTCTGACGATATGCTCAAATGGAAGTCGGCCTCTTAGCTCAAGATATGCTCTAGTAATTTCGCATAACGAACAGTTCATATCAAGCAGACATCTGACTTTAAGATAATTGGCGATAAAACGCCCCGTTATGAAAGTCTTCTTGTTCATTTCCATCACAATCAGCTTTCTCTTGTACCTGGAGTATCCAAACACAGGCAGGTCAACGATGTTTTCTGAACCTTTGCCCTGTGAGCAGCACCGGTCGAACAGATATCCAAATCCAAGCAAAGCCTGAAGATCTCGGTCGTAAAACTTGTCAAAAGGTGGCGTGGTCGTCACAGCAAAACAAGGGGACTGCATTTCAAGCAGAGGTGAAAACTCGTCTTGAATAAGTTTCTCACAAAGTGTCAGAACTTCTTCGTATCTGCGCACACTGTAGAGATAAAGAGCTCGATAGCAGACAGCTGTGTTGCATCGTACATCGAAAGTTTCCGAAACCGCTTGAAAAAAGCATCCGAGTCTCTCCAAAGCAGTATTCGTCAGTAACTCTTCAAGCTCATTATCCGTCAGCACATAGCAGTCACTGAAACTAAATCTTCTGGAAGTTAACCTTGCATAGACACGCGTTTTAGCTTCAACACTAACATAAGTTGCTGTTGAAGTATGCTGGCTAAGTTTATACATTATAATAGAATACAGCCCACGATCAGCTAATGTCCATTTCTCATTCTCCCGGATAGCTTCACGTAACAGCTCTTGCTTGTTATCGGTAGCAATTCGTAGCCTCAGATAATTCACAAACAATTCAACCGAAAATGTGGACATAGTGGCAATGTGCGTATCACAGATTGTTCTATGTTTTGCAACTCGGCGTAGCAGCAGAAAAAATCCCAAGACGTTTGACATATCGTCGTTGTACAACATAAGAAATCCATTTAAATAATTTGCACGCGATGTGTAATCGGTTAAAATGTTAAATTCCAGCCACGATCCCAACCTATCTGCGACGTCGTTTTGCCCAATGGCGTTGTGGAGGGCTGCGAGATACCCAAGAGAAGTGCTGTAGTTATCATCCATGTCAGGAGCTTGAAGAATCAACGATGCTTTTAAACATTCAATGGATAACTTAGCCAGTAAATGAAATTCAGCTGAACTTCTCTGTCCTGTTAAACTGCTCATTATCTCGAGTGCTTTGGTCAAATAAACTTTGCCGAACGATATAAAATCTACATAGGTCAACGGATATCCGTGAACACGTTGTAAGGATTTTGTACAAAATATGTCGCTAATAACTTCGTAAATCTTGCATTCGTTGAGCAAACCTTTTCGGTGTCTTACGAACCCGACAGTTTGCAGCAGATTCAAAGCTATTAAATACTGAGCGAATTCTGAGAAGCAGTCCATGTTTTCAGTTTCCAATTTGCTGGAACCGAATGTCCCATGTAGTCCTACAGGACAATTATTCGACAGAGTCAGTCTAAATGCACTTGAAACTGTGACAATCCAGTATTCCAACTCTTCAAGCATTCGTTTCTTTACAAATTGACATGCGAGGAGCATCGTGTGTTCCACGGCTCTTAAATTCATCTCAGCATCTGCTGATCTGTACAGTTTCTGGTGAAGTGGTAGCACATAATTCTGAACAAACCACTGACTCAGTTGACTCGTTTCTTGAAAGTCTTCCAACACCCTCAACCACTGACGACGAGTTGCGCTGCTCGTTTCGCAGTTAAAAAGATTACAATCCGGAATGAAATAATGCGGACAGTGATTCCTTCGCATCCACTCACACAAAACGGACAGCAACCTGCAGCAAATCGTTAGAAGACTCGACGATTCCCACCAATATGGAGATTGAGTCTCGCATTTCCACAGCATCAACGTCTTCAAGTGGTATGTGTTTAGGACGCGATCTCGTCTGAGTGTTGAATTTTTCTTGACGAAGTATCTCAGCATATGATATACGGTCTGTTGAACGCGAGTCCAATGTCTTAACAGCACGACTTCGGCTCTTGAAAACGATAACCTCCACAGCAATTCAGGTTCCTCGCAGAAGGAATGCTTTCCAGGTACAACATCGCATCCATTCCGAACCACTTCCTCAACGAGTTCTTTGCTTGGCCAGTCACTGGGTCTTGGTCGGACCGTCCAACACATGGCAGTCAACTTCGGCCAGAGCGGACATCGTATTGAATGCACGATATCCATGGGAGTACGATGTTGAACAAACATTCGCAATGAGTTGTACGTTTGAGTCGTCTCTTCTTCGTTCGTATCGTCCATGGTACCGACGCTTGTATCACCTGCGCATTCCAGCGTGGCACTGCGTTCACTTGTCTCAAGTGTTTTGTCTGGGAATTCGGGAATAGGCCTGACATAATGTTCCCTTGACGCTCCTCGTTCTGAAAATACAGACATCAAGTTCCTGACTGCTTTCCGAGGTCTCTGGTCTCCTGGTGGTCCTCCTGCAGACTGCTTTCTCGGTTCTATTTCAACGTCGCTTGGAAGATATTGGGATACGTCCTGCTCCTGAAAAGTGTATCTCTCGCTCTTCCAGTCGTAGGCCATTATTCCAATTAAGCGCAAACGCACGTATCCTGATAAATGACTATACGGTTCAAGCGCATAGCAAGTAATTGTATCACCGTATCCACTCAGCTTACTTATCAAACTACTGGTGACATCATCTTCAAGAGCAATTGATTCGTCACTGTACAGGATGACGTCAATGTCCCATATGTTCTGGTGAATGGGCTGAATGTAGAACTCGGCTGCACTGCCAACAATGCAGAACTGGTTCTGTAGACTCGATGACTCCCTAAGTGCAATCTCCAGAAGCAGATTGTGCAGTTTTGTTAGGCAAACATTTGGAAATAACTGGCACGTACCAGCGATGAAGCACGAAACTGCATCTTCCATGCCTAATGTTTTCCTGTCTTGTGAATCCAAAGCCAATTGCAACCAATGAAGTCCGTTCACAATACACAAATCTTATGAAAGTGTACTCAAGTCAGAGTAATGCTACAGGACACTTCGACGAGCGTTTCATCAACCTACGATTTTGAAGCATATGGCATTGCATTCTGTAACAGAAATTGTCGACGAAAACCAAATTACGTCGCCTACTGTAATCGTAATCTAAAAATTTTTAGAAAGAGACTTAACGAAGAAGTCACCCATTATATATGTATAGCGAACAACACATCTTCATCGTGAGACAACCAGAGAGAAGCATATACAAGGAAGCTGGATGTTGTTTCAAGTTTGGTCGTGTCTCAGATCAAATCATTTGATAAGCGAGGTTCAAACTTCAAAATAAGGAGCGTGTGCAAATGACTGAGAGGATTGGTATAGCTTAATAATAGATGCTAAACTTCGTAACATATGCTGGTAATCAAAATGTTGGTCCACGTCAGAAAATTGGCTATGATTCGTTACAGTCGGCTACCGACAACGCACTTGGCTTGTAACAATCCCTTACGCTGGATATAAAATATGCGGCTCTATGCCATGATCAACGACATTGGTATTTCCTGTCATATAGGCCCTACCGCATTTCCGAAGATCGAGCTTATTGAAGCTTGTGTGAATGGATGGTCTACGAAACAATATCCATGAAAACGGCAAGTTAATCGTTCTACTATCAGAGAATATGCTAATTATTATTCAGACAATAAGATGCATGACCAAAAATAGCACAAAACCATCTACATTAAATAGGTTGGAAAAATCCCCACATTGATGGCTCGCTTGCCACATCCATTTAATTCTAGGTTTCGGAATTGGATGGCTCAAAAGAAAAAAGAAAATTGGAGTCAAAGCTACGACGGATTTTTCTCTGCATCATATAATGTTAAATATAGATTGTATGCTGTTCTATTTTTAACACGCGCTGCAGATTAAATCCGCTCACAAAGAGAAAGAACTGCTCAATTATTTGGCGCAAATCTTGCCTCAATCTCGGCAATGCCAGCAATTCGGAGGGTAATCGCTTGCAATTGCATGAATAGAAAATAATTTCATAGGATAATAATCTACCTAGCTAATCAACGGCGTTGTTACCTGGATTGCAATTGTGAATGGTGACAGCGGATCGAAATCCAATTAACGAAGAAAAGCAATCCTTTGACCAATACCACGGATATGAAGCCTCAAGGATTCCACAGGGATGCAGCGCTAGCAGATTCTTAGCCTCAGCATACCAGAGCGGTCTCACCCTGTCTCCTTGGCCCATGATCTTACCGCATAGTGCGCATACGGTAAATTCACTCAAACCAGACCTATAGGCGTAGCTGAGTTCGTTTTAGCTGGCGGAAGTGAAGCGAAATTCTGTAGGCTAACGTTTCCTAGTTCCTGCCCTTGCAAGGATTTGAGCCTTTGGCTTAGCAGTCGAGCTAGTCAACCATCATATACGCTTAGGGTTGTTAACCGTCCCGAAATGGCCGGGACAGTCCTGGAATCGATCCCGCACCTGTCTCTGGCAATGCTTGTTTAGTCCCAGAAACCAGGAATAGGTAATTTATTACTGATGACTATGAGATTCAATGGCATTATCAAAATCCAGACAACATGAGCAATAAGCCTACTGTAATGCAACCAACGTCTTAATTCTCAATGTTCTTAATCATAATTTGATCATTCGCGTATCGACTTTCGATTACTTAAGGACTCGAAAGTCTCGAAGTCTCTAACATCACCTTCAGCCTATCTTATAAATGAATGTGAAAAGCGAACTGCACAAATCATTCTTCATAGTGGGAACTGGGAAATGTCCCGGAATGGGTTTGTTCAGAGTTGGCAACCCCAGATAGCCTAGGCCTACGCTGTTGTGAAAAACAGAACGAAACGCATAGGAAAATGCATTAAAAGAGTTGAATCTAGGCTTTACTGTAGGTGCGTGCAAGATAGGCCTACATGGATGGCACATAGGCCTAAGCACACTGAGAACAAAATAGCTAGTCCAGCCAACCTACAGCCTACATCTGGGGTTAGCAATATTTATGAACGTTCTGAAAATGGAGACCTTAACTTAAATGGCTCAGCAGCAATTCAAATGAGCAGCCGTGTTGCAGTATCTCATCCGATCAATTAATCTAAAACTGAACAACCTCAAGGACATCATACGGTCGCTAAAACATATACAGCGCTTGTCTATAAGCTGGTGCCCTGCGCTTGGCTTTCGATTGGTACTCAATTTGGAAGTATTATGATTACATGAAGACGAATATTCCTGAACTGTCGAGGTAATTCATTCATTCCTATACGAACCGTAAGTAGCAGGGGTGTAAAAAGCGGGAGCAGAGGGACACCTGCCCCCCCCCAGTTTCAAGACGGGGGGGCACTGCCCCCATGTGCCCCCAAATCGGTTCATTTTTTGTTTCTCCAATGGCTTTTTAAGATGACTTTTGCTAAGATTATTTGTGTCCCCATTTTTCAAATTTCTGGGGAGGCAAAATTCAAAGAGTTGGGGGGTGGCAAAACAAATTTTTGGCGCTTCGCGCTACTTTTTTAAAATTGTGCCCCTCCCCCACTTTTCAAATCCTTGTTACACCTATGGTAAGTAGTCGACTCAGCCTTAACAGCTACCCTGCCTCCATGCTGACCTCCTAGTCCCGGAAACCGGACTCTGACATCTCACGGACTATCTATTGGTCAACCCCTCTGAATTGAAGCGGCGCTCGTGAGTAAACCAGTGCCGGCGCTCAGCTTTCAAGTGGCGCTTTAGAAGTTTGGAAATTACGATTACGAGCACGCTAAAGACTGACAACGCTGACTATAGGACTACATGTAAGTGCCGTTGGAACTGTATTATACGAGAGACGTTACAGCCCTGAAAAAAAATTGATGGTTTGATTCAAGCATTTAACTATAAATTTACTGCAATGACTTCCGTAGCTGGACAGGCAATATAGCGGTAGAGGGTCTTTGAATTGGCTGCTGGAAAGGCAACTCGGGGTACTTGTATAAATAATTATTTAAGAACCCGAAAGGAACATCAGGTCAGTAATTCTTCATTCCAAGGGTTGTAGACCTGTGGAATGGTTTAGAACGATAGTCACAGCTTTAAGAGGAAGCTAGGAGAGATAGGCTTTCAAGCGTTACTGGTAAATAGAGATTCCTACATAGACTATTCGTCATCTGAACCACTCACAAGACAGCGTAGGGGAATAACGGCAGAGTTGCATGGTCTCGAGACAGTGTCTCGGTCTCGAGACAGTTTTTAGTGTCTCGGTCTTGGTCGCCTACTGTCTCGGTCTCGTGGTATAGTGTCTCGAATTTCTAGAAACTGTCTTGAACAAGCGGTCTAGATAAGTTTCGCGTTAACTGTCTTAAAATTTTGCGCTGGAAACTGAAACCGGAATTTACGATAAACGGTAATTCTGGTTAACGCGCGAGTCACCTGGTTAACGCGCGAGTCACATGATACTGAAATCAATTCAATTGTCTTAAAAGTAGAAAAATGTATGAGAGAGAACCTAAAATTGTGAAGTTTGTGAAACAATAGCTATTGGCTAATAGTTTGTAATTGATGTAAAACCACCATAACCGAAACGATCGGAACAACTTCGAGTTTCTCAGGGTGAGTAAGGATATGCGCAAATTTATAATTTCGTTTGGTATTTGGTATCGAATTTGCTTGTTTAAAATCGTCTAGAAGATTTCAGACGTGCTTTCTTTACTATTCAGAAGACAGGCCGAAGAAGAAATATCGAAAAAGATAAAACTTGGCAATATAAAAACTGTTCTTGGCAATTGATACAATATACATTATAATTAAGTTTCAAATTGAAATTACAAATGAACCTTATTCCCGAAAACTGATACATTAGTATTTTACAGCCTTTTATATAGGATCACTTGTCTTTTACTGTCTCGAACTGTCTTGAACCTAGTGTCTCGGTTTCGTCTTGAAGTTTAAGGTCTTGCATACAACACTGAATAATGGCTAAGATTCATAATATCTAATTGGCGCTACATGAAGCCCAGATTCCCGTCCATCAGATTATAGAAATCCATATCAATCAAAGGCCGAGGAAAAAAGAGTAGCCCTAAAGACATATATGAAGGTGCAGAGTAAGCCGTTCCCTTTGGCTAGGGCACGCTTCTGAGCATCTCTGGGTGGATATATTCGAATTGCGGTCAATGAATGCCGTCAACGACCGAACTAAAAAAAACGAATGGACAAAAGAGTGGTACAAAATGTCACCTTGGCTTTGTTCCCAAACTTCTTGGCATTCACACACTTAGATTGGACCTCGCATAAAATAGCAACCTGTGTAGCCATCAGGTCTGCGCCAAACGCGACAACAGGATTGCGCTATATAAACTATGTCAGATGTCCCCAGGCAAGAAGCGATCGTAGTGAGAGAGAGAGGTTTATTCTTAATTGGTTCGAACATATGCTCAATCTTTTATTTTTTTTATTTCTTTGTTTCGTAGATTTAGCATTCCCTTCTTCATGATTACGATCCGGTCATTAATTAAGTTGTCAAATAGAAACAGTGCATAAACAAAGCGAATAATAAGTCACAAGCCAAAACCATGATTTAGATTTGTCAAACTAGATCACAACAGTCTCTGATAAGAAGTGGACTCGCCGCTTCAAGCTGATAAACATAATAATTAATCCATTTGAAGACAATTAGACAGATCTCATTATATAGATTGGCATTATCAACTGGTACGGCGAACTTGACCGAATAATTCTGGAAAGCAATGGTCATACATCATCAAACGATATGCATGTAAAACCAGGCATTTTTGCCTGAACATAATATAGGCCTAGTCCTAATCAAACGACTTAGTTCGTTGCAGCTACGTACTATTTAAAAGTAAATTGTTTTATTTCAAATTAAAGCACACAATGCTCCTCGCGACAAGGCAAACAATTTCGTTAATTTTGAGTTATGCTTCGAGATGACCGCTAATTCGTTGTCATTTTAGCATGTCTTGGGCTTCTGCGAGCAGTGAAAACTAAATTACTTAATGATATTGAAAATATTATTTTAATTTTATTTAATCGAATTTCCCATTCCTATAACTTAATCGAGGTACTGTGTTTTGTATGATAGGCTACTATAGTTTTAGGGATCATGAACGATAATGGAATCGCTCTACTTCCACACAGAAATGCTGCAAGATTCTGAATATCTCAGCTGTAGTCAGATCTATAACGTTTATAATGACATCAACAGACAAACGACCGTTATCGATTTAAAGCAATAATAGCCGTACCATCTTAACTCCTGAAACACTTAGCTAGCTACATATAATATTTCAAACGATAATCTTAAACTTGGATAAGAATGGCTCAACTAGCTACATGTATATCAAACTTATCACAACTCGTGTAAGAATATTTCAACTAGATAAATTATGCGTTCTAGCCAGCATTATTAACAGCGCGAGCGGTGCAGGCAATGCCATTTAGAAATTGATAGCCTATGGCCCTATACTGTTCAACGTGGCCTGTTCCACGTTAAAATAACTGGCCATTGCAAACTGCAGCCATCATTTGGAATTACATACAATTAATCATCCATTAGTTTGTCAATAAGCGAATTCAGCAGGCGCAATCACGTTTCAAGTCTTAAGGCAATTGGCTTGTAGATCCTCACACAGGTGGCTCGGATATACCCATTCAATTTAACGCCCTGCATAGAATTACTCTAAAACAATATGCTCATGAGAACCTTTGAAATAATTCTAGTTATAATTCTAGTTATTCTACATAAAACAAGCGCTAAAGCTCCAAAGAACTATACATGTTATGTTACCATTAAGAATAAATTCTGAACCATACTTACAGGAAGTTCACCAATTAGTCGATATCATTGGATAATATATGGATATAAAAAGTAGTCAAGTAGATAAGACTGTAAGCGGTCAACCAAATTATTAGGTCAATAGGTATTATTAGCAAATAATGCCTTGGTTCAACAGAAAACATTAGACACTTCCGTTAAACACTTGTTGCCTTTGGTATAATAATATGCAATCAAATGAAAAAGCTCGAACTTCGTACAAAAGTAGACATATTTTCATTGCAATCAGGCTAAACATTGTATTATCAGAGCGAAACACTGGACACAATGCAGATAATGTTAATCAGTTTAGAACTACGCAGATTGCGCACATTCTAATCGAAAAAACTACCGAAAAATTTACTTAGAATGCGCTATACGAGTAGGTATGCGTAAGTAGTTAGGAGTGCAATATTAGTTAAATTTTAAGGTTTGCCTGTAGAAATTGTTGTGGGAGGGTGCTAGAGTGTGTCGCTGCTGGCATGTCAGACTGTCAATATCCGGGGTTCAAATCCCAATCCCAAGAGGAGATATGTGTTGAGATTTGTTCTACCTGCGCCCGTGGCAATCTTACGCAGACCGCAAACTGTCGGTGGGAATATGAGACGGTGACGGAGAGATCGGTCACCTGTCCTCGAATGCCAAGGCTAAGAAAAGAAAGTCGCCGACACTTGATATCATGGCTGTCCCTTGGACCAGCTCAAGGGACGTCTCCT
Organism: Bimastos eiseni; assembly: GCA_959347315.1. Taxonomy (NCBI): domain Eukaryota; kingdom Metazoa; phylum Annelida; class Clitellata; order Crassiclitellata; family Lumbricidae; genus Bimastos; species Bimastos eiseni. The sequence continues at coordinate 40,085,526 of OY365810.1, forward strand.
CTTCTTATATTTTATCTTCTTAGTCATTTTTAACTGCAACTTAAACTATAGGCTATACAAAAAAACAGACATGACAACGTCAGAATCAAGTCATCGCCTACTGGAAAACAAAGACGAATACTTCTTCACCTCTCTGTAAAAACTAAAATGTCCCACATGCTGCCTTTCGCATCTGATTTCTATACTAATCACAGGCCGCTGCTGTCTTTCCAGTTCACAAAAAACGAACAAAAACCAAACTATCCGCATCGAAACACACCGTTTGTCACACGACCGATATGTTCAAAGATGGCCGCAACTTTCGGTCACATGACGCACCACGTGATGCATTACGTAACGCGTGACGTCAGCTGTAGCAGCTCTAGCAGAGTTTTCTGATGACGCTCTTGTAGTTCTTGGTGCAACCGTGGCAGACGTGAACGCAGGAGAAGTGTTCTACTCTTTCCCAGGTGAAATGGTTGACATCACAACAGCAGACCAACCAACAGCAACTCGTATGGCATTGACGAATGTTTCGCTTCGACCGTGACCCAGCTGACGACGAAGATGACGTCAATGAATTTGCCGCTAAAGCAATAAATCAGTAAACAAATATGTAGGCCTGAGTGGCTTTAAGACTGTTATGGAAAATAAAGACAAAAGTGGACGTTTAATCAACTATTAAACTGTTATTTATGAAGCGCCTACACCAAACGAATCTTGCACAAAAGCGCGTAACATAAATATCTTGTCACAATAAATCTTGAAGAAATACGTCTGAATGTTAATTTTGAAGAGTGATGGTGTCGAAGATTTGCGAAAAAGCAATGTTTATTACAAATTACCTAACAACAAGTAAACAAGAAGGTAAGTAGATCCCAATTCAGCTGTGCAATTGCTGAAGAATATCGAGTAGATCCTATAATAAGTTAGTTGATTAGTTGATGAAGACTCTCCCTGGTACTACCAGTCTCAAGTCGAGATACAAGAGAAGGGGCGACGCAACTCATTTCGTTATGACAATGTTGCTCAAAGGTAACCACCCAACCAAGACGTGCCTACGTCAATGTAAAAATAAGCACATTAGTAGAAAATTACTCGTCACTGGTGCGTGAACACTTTCTCCAAAAATTATGAACCGACTACGGAGCAGCTATAATATTGAATTGTGATGATATGATAATGATGTACAAAAACTTGACGCTTTAGCGAAACTACAAAAGCAACCGTTTTATCTGTGTTTATTTGAATTCAAGCTCATATATAGAGTTTGAATCTTGAAAGAAATACATTAGCTATCCAGTCACGATTCTCCGATTAGCCTATACAAACAGACTGAAATACAACCCGTCACGCCAAAGTAAAAAATAATGACAGGCCTTTAGTAGAGAAAGGCGACTAAGGCGTTAAAGTCACACAGCAGCTCGATCCGTTTTGCCTTCGGCCATAGACGAATGAGAACGCACTGAACGTTCAATGCCCATGATGCGTCTACATTTCTTTTCAATGAGACATCATGACCTAGACTGTTTTTGACATCTATTTTTTTGACAGCACTTAAGTAAAATCGCCTGACAGCCAATCCGATCTCGGCAAACATCCGGATGAAGTAGCCCATAGTTCTCATTCTTTTGGAAAACAACTGCTAGACAAAAGCCTGCCGCTAAAATTTTTTAATTAAAAGCCTGTAGCGAAGCTAGTTTCTTAACATTTTGCAACAACGACTTCATGTGCTGCACTTTGAAGACCATAAAATTATGACAGAATTACCATAATAGCTTCAATACGGGACCAAGAAAGTCCAAATGGGATAACGGTCATATGGGTTTTACGTGACCCACGTGAAAAGAAAATCTAACAGCTTTCTTGAATTATCCTGTTTCTTTGCACCTCGGATATTGTGGGAGGCGTATTATCGCCTCCCATTTACGCCCTAATTAAGGAAGGGTGCACATGGTACAACAAGAATGTTCCGGTTTATACAGAATGTCGCTACATTTCACTCAGAGCTTTTTATATATCTAGATTTTGTGCTGCTAGCTTTCGTTCGAGCTTTGTTAACTGTTGCGTGCTATTGCACCATTAACCGACATATTGGTTTGTATATTTACCCGCCGCCCTGTCTCCTAAGTATATCATCCTTCCAGAGGTGTAACAAGCGGGGGCGGGGGCACTGCCCTTCCCCCAGTTTCAAAACTGGGAGGGGGCAAAGCCCCCAGTTTCATGGCTCAGTGCACTCATGTGCCCCCAAATCGGTCCTTTTTATGCTTCGCCAATGACGTTTTAGGATTACTCTTGTTAAGATAATTTGTGCCCCATCCCCATTTTGTAAATTTATGGGGGCAAAATTCAAAAAGTGGAGGCAAAACAATTTTTTGACGCTCCCGCGCAATATTTTTTAAATTATGTCCCCACTTTTTAAAACCTTGTTACACCTCTGCACAATACTATCCAATTTCTTGCCCGATACTTAAAGATGGCTATCACAACCAGGGACATCCTATATTTAAGTACTCATATGTATGTAGGCTCATCCGTTATTACATCTATCTAGAGTGATGGAGGAAGGTCATTCCTGGTAGATGACAACAGCGAACGCCCGGGCATGTTTGGGCAAGGCAGTCTTAATTAGTCCTAGGGACAAAGCGATCAGGACGATCAACAGAGCTCAAGAAACAAGATGAAGTTGCAGAAAACGGCTGATAGTCAGTTAGTCAATTGGCTATACGTACTGAAATTGGCGGCCGTGATCTGGTTGTCCGTTTCGCTGACCGGATAAATCCAGAAGACGGGAACAGATTCGCAGAGGTCACGACCTCTGACTCCAAGCACACTCAGGTCATCCAGCTGTGCGCTCGAGGTCTCGTAGACCTGTGACACGTGATCCTTGTCCGTCTGAAAAACACGATAAACAATATTCATATCAATACGTGTAATAATCTCACTGGGTCTGCGTGCATGTGCGTGTACTGCATGTGCGAATATCTGTTAATATGTCTATTTGCTAATATCTGTATTTGTGTATAGGTTACAGGCAATGTCTGAAACCAGGGATTTTGTAAAATATCTAGGCAATTTGTAAAACCCTAAGCCTATGCACCAATCCTACACTATCACCCTAACTCTACCTTAACCTAAAAACCGTAACACGATAACGCTAACGCTAGACCTAATCCTAACCGTAAATAGGGTATCAAAAAGCAGGCATTTTACAAAATGCCTGTTTTCACACATTGCCTGTGACATATATACAAATATATGCATGTATATACATGTATGTGTGTTCACTTATAAGTGAATTTGTTGTATTTATTTGTGCATGCCAATCAGTCAGGCAGGCAGGCAGGCAGGCAGGCAGGCAGGCAGGCAGGCAGGCAGGCAGGCAGGCAGGCAGGCAGGCAGGCAGGCAGGCAGGCAGGCAGGCAGGCAGGCAGGCAGGCAGGCAGGCAGGCAGGCAGGCAGGCAGGCAGTCTCTGTATTTGTCCGTCCATTCGTTCATCCATCCATCCATTAATCAATCTATCCATTCGCCAGGACATCCACGTGGCGCTGTTTACAGCCGACAAGAAAGTACGTATGCTGTTATTGTACAGATGTTCGATTATTTATTTATAGAAAGCGCCTTCGAAAATTTCCAGACCTACATAAAATAATGACAATGCACAACAGATCTGTGTCGCATCTCATTCTCAACTCAAGCGTATCCATGCGGCCTTGAATCATAATACGGCTCGAGAGTCATTCCTCAAACAGTGACGGCTCTTCAGAGGGGCCAGAAGGGACCAGGACCCCATCAACAGAGGTTCTACTGTCCCTAGATGGTGCCTCGCAAATACTAAGCAAACTACTAGAAATGAAAGCAGACGATGAAAGGTTTTTGTAGGACAATATCACAGGTCACAACCATAGGCGGAGACTTTGTCCTGGGTTTGGGGTTGGGGTGGGGTGGGGTGGGGTGGGGTGTGGTGGGGTGGGGTGGGGTGGGGTGGTGGTGAAAAGGACAGAAAATACAAAAAATTTCAAACATTGATGCAGCGAAAAGGATGAATAGAAATGTTTGATATTTATGAAATATTGGGGGATAGAGAAGCAGCTCCATTCTCTCCACCTGAAATTTCGGAGGGGACCGTCAACTTCTGTCCCCACTAAGTCTCCGCCCCTGGAAACAGCCGCCATCTGATTTTACCATCCTAGATCAAAAGTTAAGAAGTTAACACAAAGACGACCATAGGAAAGAACATTCAATTAACAGACCAACTTTTCTGTGAGGGGGTCACTGAAAAGGCCCCACAGAGCAACAGCCTCAGTGGAAGCTCGAATACTCCACGCGCTACCAGCCGAGCCCTGTGGCCAAATGTTCACCAACCCCCAAGGCATTGCGATTGTAGTCTCCAAGGTTTTAAATGATACTCTAAAGGCAATCGCGGGGCACCAGTGTATTCTCGAGCGCTGACCTGAGGGCAATGGAAGACTTTCACTCCCTTGCATTAAACCACCCATGCAGTGCACCACATTCTCCATACATTCTCAATCTACCCATAGGTCCACTACCCTTAGGTCTCCCCATTTGCGCCACATATTGCACCTTGACAAGCTTGTAGCCTGAGAATAATACAAGATATGTCTTGATTATAGAGATGCAAATGTTGAATACGTGAATTCATTATATATATATATACACATGAAGACACCCAAAAGTGTGTATATACATTCAAGCATTTTATATATGTACTTATATAAATAGGCCTATATATATATATATGAACCGCATATATATATATATATATATATTATCTATATACATATGGATAGATTAATACATAATGTGTCTTGATTTTAGAAATGCAACTGTGGAATATATTTTATACGTGAATACAAATATAAGCATGTATATGTATACATATCTATATTTACAAGCATCATATACACACATATATGTAGCAATTGCATGTATCATAACCTAGTCATAACTATATCCTTACAAACACCTGATAACCTATATTCATGCAGCTTCTAGGCGCATGTATATAAATGTGCGAGTTTTCCATTATAGTCAGTCTGGCCTCGACCCTGTTTGTTCACATGTTCTGATTAATGGGTGTGAGATCCTTCCCCGCCACCGATACCCATTTCAATGGTCACCCACAAGGCTACATAAATGGACGCCCAAGATTCATATGCTTTAATTGTGTGTTCTGAATTTAGCTCCTATTTAAAGATATATAAATACACATAAATATGTGTTATATTACAATGCGCATAATTATTTCTAATATATATATATAGTCTGTTTGTGTGTATATATATACGGACTATTCAATATATATAAAGAGTTTTAGGTGAGCTTGAATATATAAATGGAGGTTCTCTTAGATTTGTATAGCCATCTTAAAGTATCCCCATCTGGCTTTATGATAAGCGTGGCAATAGTCAACTGTATATATATATATATGTATATATATATATCTGCCTGTATATTTCCCAGCATGGCTATGCACAACAATATATCTGAATCATTCACCGAATATAACCGTGATAAAGAAATAACATTCCGTTGAGAAATTTATTGTCCACTAAACGACCAACCGTGAATTCTATGCAACTCGCTGAGCAGTCAATCCAGAAAGGACAAACTTGAGAAAACAACTTTATTCAAAGTTTAAGCTGGGACTAATATGCGAGGGATATGAAGTCACAGCGTGTCAGACAATCACTGATCGTCCTTCTGATACATTGCGGGCGATGTCTGTGATTGAATAAAGTGACATCCGGGTACTCGGTAGGATAACTTTGAACGTATGTTCGCCGAGAGGTTCATCTACATTTATGCTGCAACTGTAAAAAATCTTCCTTTGAACACATTTTTTAATTTCAAGTTCTATTTATTATTATTGACTATTAAGTCGTTATATTTCGTTTACAAAAACAAACGCAACCTCCAATTTATACTCCAAAAGTCCCGGATGTAGTAGCACATAATCTAGGTCAATGGCCCAGTTTTCGTCGGCTTCATATCCCTTCCATATTTTTTCCACGTTTAAACTATAGGAGTTGCCGTTGAATCATATGCACGAGTGCTCAATCGGATATATTTTACACGATGACATATTATCTCGTGCATGGTCTCTTTAGTGCTCTCTTGCCGTAAGCTATAGAAAATGTTAGGGGCCGTTCAAATATTATATAACGCATAAAAGTCCAATTTTTGGCCCACCCCACCCCTAATAACATTATATAACCGCAGCTATGACTCCCACCCCTATATTATATAACAGATATGCTACCTATCCCCTACCCCATCCTAGTCGATAAGCACATTAAAAGGGGCCGTCCATAAATGACGTCACGCGAAATTAGCTGATTTTTGACCCCCCTCCCCCCTTGTCACACTTCGTCACAAAAAGTCTGACCCCCCTCAAATATGACGTCACAATGCTCTGACCCCCCCCCAGAAAATCCCACTTCATTTAATTTCAACTAAAACATAAAAATTAATAATTAACTTTTTTAAACATTGCTGAACTTAGCATAAAAAATCATTTTAAAATAAACGTAGACTCATCGTCTATTAATGCTAAAAAAATGCAATGTTCAGAATAATTTTTATTCTTTTATATTCTTATAAAAAGAAGTAACCTATAGAATTAATAGTAGTAATTATGTATAGCAATATTGAAACTTTGCGGTAGAACGACTTATAGTTTTTTTCCACAGCAGGATGAAAAGTTCTGAAGTTCTGGTTGATTTTCTCGAAATTTAATGGCAAATTTTGAGATACGCCAGAATAGTTCTCGGGCAACGTAATAGTGACAGGAATTACAATACTTACGTTTTATAATATTATTAATTCGAAAATAATGCGTTTTTTAATATAGTAGCCTACATTGAACGACTGCATAAAAGAATAATTGCAATTTCCTCTTCCTGGCAGAGTAATAATAAACGTCAAAAGTGAACATAAATTTAGAACCAAAATTTTGTCAGAAATTCTATGCTATTGACATCTAGTGAATAAAAGAAAAAATTTATATTGCTTTATAAAATATTAAAGGACGTTCTTATAAATTTATCAAAAATTATTTTTTTAATGTGACGTCACATTACTCATACCTCCTCCCCCCTCGTCACACATCGTCACAAATGTCAGACCCCCCTCCCCCCTAAGCGCGTGACGTCATTTATGGACGGCCCCAAAGACATACAATCAACATAATTGTATTGCACCATTTTTAACATCATACGCCCATTTGGCAAAGTAACAAAAGCAACCTTAACAGTGTAGTGTGTGCTCTCTCGTGCCAATTATGATTAGACCGGATGTATGGAGCTCCTCTGCATCTTAATAGTCGGGACATTTAATGGCGCTAAATTTACTTGTATTAATTACGATAACTAATTGGGTAGTCGACGATTGTCAACATTTATCTACATGTAGGCCTACTGATACAGCATGATAATACATGGTAGTGACGTACATCCTATTTAAAAGCACCATTTTAGTTTCCCTTCTGCTTTGCACTAGAAATGCGCATTACAGTATCACGCAGATAATAATAATAATATTGCACTATAAGGTATTTATCGATAGGTTCGCAGTATAACCTATTTACTAGCGTATGATGTGTATACAGAGTGTATACTACAACTGCAATTGGGTATTTAAGCAAACATAAACTATCTACACATACTATAGAAAATGAAATCAAACATTATGATAATACCTACCAAAATAATTATTTCAAGTTTATTAATTTTAATTTAAACAGAGTCAAAGCAAAGCACACAGAATTTAATTTTAGAGCGCTTAAAGCTGTTCACAGGAAATTTTTTAAATTGTAAACAGGAAATTGCTAGAAGTAGATTTATAAATAATAAATAAGAACGTCAAATCAATTCGCTAGGTGGCACCTAATGGTGCTAGTTTTGGTTCACAACGTACTGTGAACTTCGATTAAACAATGAAGGTTCGTGGTACATGTAATTTCCAATTGGCAGGCAAACAGGCAAAATAGCATAAGCTGAAGAAAGTTTGTTATATAACAAAACCTTCAACCTACCCCCACCCTACACAATATAATGCTAACAAAACCGGAACCCACCCACCTACCCCTTGAGCGTTATTTAATATGCGAACGGCCCCTTATAATCAAATATCGTGTGACGCGTTGGCGATTTTTTTCTGATAGATTCTCCGGCTGTCATGGTTACTTATTAGCTATTATTTTCCACTATGCCATTCCAATTACCTTCCATCCCATTCCATAACGACGGCTTTGCTCGATTCTATTTTATGCTATGCAATTCGGCTTCGATCATCCTTCTGTTAGAATATATGCCATTCACATTCACAGATTCCGGGTTACATAAGGACTGAAGGTATGAAGGAGTTACTCCGACAAAATATTTAGAATTTGAACCCAAGGTGGTGTAGCACCGGAAGCCAGTGGAGAGTTCCCGAATGAATACAGGTAATTATGTGATCCAACTTCGAGAGGCAAACAACAAGACGGTCAGCAGCGATAAAATCGACTGAGGCTTGGAAAGGTTTTGGGATTAGACACCGACACCAGCATAATAGTGCATGAACGAGAGTGTTGTACATAGGATAAAGATATATAGCTTAAATTTATCATATTCATATTATTGGTTTTCTTAAAAGTTGGGAGAAAGGGTGGGACTAAGTTATTCCATCTACCGCAGAACCCAACAAAGTCTTAAACAGCGCATCGAGTTTGAAGCTCAGCCCCACGTTGCACCGTTTTGGCAATAAGCATTCATTGTACTTAATATGAATTCTATTCTATTCTATTCTATTCTAGTCTATTCTATTTACGGACTTATAAAGCGCCTCTCACAGTACTGCCTAATCAGAATCGCCCAATGCGAAGAACCTGTCGAGAAAAGAAAAATCTTATGACAACAGTGATGCTACCAGATAAGCTTTCAGCAGGAAGGCTGTTCCATAGCTAGCTGCCAACAGAGGCATAAATAGACTTTTCATTTTAATAAAGAAAGGGCACAGATCATAAAATGTCTCTTAAAATTTAATTTTTACCCCGTTTTCAAACCTTTACGTGTTGGGTCTTGAGGTGCGCCGTCATACAACCAAGGAGGGTCGCGGGGACGAAATGCCCTGCACCTATAGCTAGATCTACCGTTGCCCTATAGGCAAAGTGAGGATCATTGTGTGCAAATAAATGGGAAGGTTGGCATGTGGCCAATAGCAGAACCAATAAAAAATGCTTTGATGTAGCTAATCCGTTAAGACTTCACTATTGGAAAGAACCGCCCTACTCACAAATATGCAATCTGCTTTGCACTCAAAAAGATGATCAATGCAGCTAGGCGTTTAAGTAAGCTTATGCCATAAAGACGCTTCACAGACGGTAATCGAGTTACACTCGGAGTAAACATACAACAATCAAATGCATCGTTCATGGCTTTAAATTGAGGAGTCGTTGTAGGATTAACCGCTGCGATAAAAGATCAGAGACGAGATCAACAACAGCAATCGTTTTATTGCCTGGAAACTACAGCAGGTTGTTGAAAAAACATACCGATTTCAAATTTACCTTTTTGCTCATCGCATGCATGCAAGGTAGACTTTACTGCGGCCATAAGGCCTATTTGTTGTCAAAAAATGCGTTCAACGGTTTTGAGCTACCGATAAACCGAAACTCGGCGACAACAATGGTTCTGTTTTGAAAATCGGATTTTCTATTTAGTACAAAGCGACAATCGAACTTGCTAAAACACAAATAGTTATCTTTGTTCACAAAACGACAATCAATCTAACTAAAAACACAAATACAGGCTTTATTGGTAGTTAATAGTTACTAATTCCTAGTGTAAACTACGGAAAAACTAAAAGGTCCTGCCAACTGTGGAAACTGCTAAGCTAAAAATCAAGAGAATGAGACATTTTAAAATATTATAAACTCGGAATCGGACTCGGCAAGAAATTCAAGCTCGGTTCATTCCTAGGTTCAACCAGGATGTCAAATCTCTACGAGTGTTCACCTCTGGCCAAGTGGTTTGTTAGGCTATATTTTTCACGATGCGGAAAACGAACATATACAACACAACTTCAATTTGAGCAAAAAAAATTCATCAATCCAACTTCTATTGATTTCAAGCACGAATATTTTTCAGTAAGCAAGAATTCTTTTCCATCAATTCAAATTCTCTTTATGCTCGCAGACAAAGCGAGGTTAAAATTACTACGGTGGATCTTTTTTACTCAACGAGACTTATTTAAATACCCCATACAATCAATAGTTATCGTCTGCCCTCAATTGTAGACTACAGGTATCCTATTTACATGCATATAACATTAACGACTGGCATGTATTAAAACTGTATGGAAAATCTATGCAGCTGATGGTCGTTAAAGCCGAAAGACGGTTAGTTTCGACAGAGGTGAATAATTACAGGTGTAGTATGAACGAATGATGACAAGTTATAACAGGAGTCAAATTTAACTGCCAGCAGTCATGCAATGCGATCTTTAAGTTATGCAACTGATTTTACCAAAGCCGCCACCTAGCGAAAGAAGGACTAGTCAAACGTGTGGGGATATGGGGGTACGGGATAGGAATTCACTTTCTCAGTTCTGTATGCCAGTGTGTCATCCAGTACACTACGCCCTCCACATTCTAAAAGAGTTGCGATTTTATTGGGTGATACAATTAACTATTTCTGTTGAATTATTTAAACTAAATACGACGATAAATACAATGAAATTTCAATTACCCAAATGTAGCTGTAGCTGAAGAAAAGAGTTCAGTCAGTTTTCTCAATCCTTAGACATAAATGCTACTGAATCAGATAAGTAATTATTAGGATTCACATTTCCCAAACTTTAGAATGGGAAGACTTTATCTTATAGTTTAACATCTTACGGCATCAAATGTCATAATCCCTTTGTCCCCCGTCGCCCAACCTTTCTCATCACATGCGGAATCAACTTTAGTAGCTCCTCTATTTCCTTCTCTCTCTGGTCCCTTGACAACGGGATTCAAACCCCACTTGGTATCTCTGGGTGCGTGGGGTTGTCCAGAGGTTCGACTCTGGCTTAACTCTGGCACGACGTAGCGTTCATGAATAAACGGGTGCCCTGTGCTTAACTTTAAAGTAACGCCTTATATGTCAAGGCTACAATCGAAGGCAGTGAAAGTCGAATTGGATATAAGCTTCACACAGTGTTCAACACAGCACTACATAAAGACACGAATAATACGCAGGTGAGCCAATGCCACTCTTATGACTCATTCTTATGCTACGCAATCATGGACGCGCTGTGACCATACCATAGCCTTCAGCTATGCAGCTTTGAACCTCACCGGCACACGAGCGGTACATACCAGGTTCAACATTACTGATGACGAGTTGCTATGATGACTAAGATTTCATTTGATTAATGCCTCTGCATTCTTACACCGATGTTATAGAAATACTCGATGTAACGTATATGAGATTCGCCTTTCAACGATACCATTCCGTAACTTAGTCTGTTCCTAAGCTCTTAACAAACTTATCAGGTGTGCAACGTTGGATGGATTTTCATTAGCTATACAGCTATTGAGTCAAAAGGAGGTACGGGTATGCGTGACACAAGACTGAACGCTAACTCTCCAGCATTTGTAAGCACCAAAACATTGTTTCATAGCTTTGTGACACAAACATAGATGCTAGGCCAATGTTCACACGGTCATATTACATGAAATCCACCACACAGTTGAACCCACAATTGGTAGTTGAACTGAAAACCCTGCAACAAAGTGGCTAAGTTTAAAAAACATATTTTTAGTAAGAAAGTGACAAGATAAAGGAAATATCACTTAGAGCTTGAAACTATTCACGACGCCACAGAAATGGACAACCAGGTTTTGATTTATAGTTTCATAACTTTACTTTACGACTGTATACTTCGACCATTTAAGGGCAGATTATTATCTAGTACAATTGGGGAAGGCCAAGACAAGTTTTCTTTGGAAACTGAGATTTTACGGGAGGTTAAAGAATGTGACTGCAGAATGACTGACCTTTAACCCGAAAATGACGTCAGCTGGACGAACGTGTGAGTCCTTTTTCAATGTTGACACATAACAGATCTCATCCTCTTTAGTTGTGATCTTTATTATCTGAAGATCCTGTTCAAAGCAGAGCACTCTAACCTCAACACTCTGGTAACTGGTCAAAAGTATAAAGCATCAATATGACTTGAGACAAGACACTGTCGTCATCATTTCAGTCGGATATCTGAGGTAATTTAGGACAAATCTTTAATAAAAATAATTGTTTCTTTGCCTGACAATGAAGCGCATATTTACATATTGACGATGTTTATTTCAACATCAAAGGAACTAGCATACGAATAAGTCGGAACGACCCATACCAATCAAAACCAGTTAACAGTCCCAACAGGTTAATAGTCCAAACCAGTCAACAGTCTTAACAGGTTAATAGTCCAAACTAATTAATAGGTCAACCCAGTTGATGGCTTACGGAGTATTACGGACCCTACTTTAGAACACTTGACATACCTGATTGAAATCGTCAATGATGGTCACTCGTTTGTTAGAAGAGTCTGTAATGTAGTACTCGATGACGTTATTGATACCGGAACTGACAACTTCCTGGTCAACCAAGTGACCGCTGTAGCCATTGAATGACGTTTTGAACTGAAAAGCATTGCACCAGTATAAGCTGCGCTGTCAACTGCCTGCTATTTATGTAGCTCTGCCATATTTAATTCCTTCGCTCGGTTGAAATGTTCTCAACATCCCTTTATTAGCCTGACGAATGTGTAATGTAATGTAATTAAGCGTACTGACATTTAATGTAGTTTTTTATAGTTTAGTATGTATGGTGTAGCGTGGCATCATGTAGTACAGTTCTGTGCAATATACTTCAATGTAGTGGTTACATGGTTTAGTCAAACTTTATTTAGTGGTGAAATGAAAAGTCCTTTACTATATTAGAATAAGATGCAATTTAATTTAATGTCAGTGTGAGTCGTCCGGTGTAGCGTTGACTAAATGTTGTTTAGTAATCGCAATCGTAATACCAGCACTTCAACAGCGCCCACAAAAGCCAAGTCCACCAGCTTATTCACAGGTGCTTAACGTAGTACCGTTAAGAAAGGAGCACTATGTGCAAAGCCGTTGGGTGCCGTGTCGTGTAGTGCCTCGTAGCGTATGGCAGCATCATTTTCTGTAGTGCAGTGACTTTTATTTCTATCGAATCGTGACAGATGTTCAAAGATATCAAGCGGCGAATACCATGAAGACCGTTGGCTGATTGAGATCTTCCTCCATCGTAACTTCAGATCTCCCGAGGAGATATCAGATCCCCTCAGATCACCTCGCAAAGGCTCACAGCTGGATTTTAGGTCTACCTTACAATATTTGTATTCGATTAATTTTAAAACTTTTGGCAACTTACTAAAGAGTCCGCTACACTTGGAAAGAGTTCTTAGGGTACAAAGGGTTCCATGCAGATGGTCCACAGCTGTATGGTAATTATAACATACGTGTGTGAATGATTATGTGGGAATGTGGGATAAGTGAATATATATATATATATATATATATATATATATATATATATATATAGGGGAGGTAGGAGCAAGCTGGCTGAAAAATAAGTTTTATCTCCCGTGATCGTCAACGATAATGCTAACAAAACACAGCTATTAATAACGGGTACACTCGAGCACAAAGTCAGGCATCACACTATTTTGTAAGTTTACAAAAAACGACTTCAAAAATATTCTGAAAGTCAGCCAACCTGCTCTGAGGCAAGTTGGTTGCCTGCTTGGGGCAAGATGGTGGCAATACAAATCATACGCATAAAACTGATTTGTAACAGGGGAAAGCGATTGCGTTATGCTTTAGTCAAATTCGTTTCCATTAGAGGCATTTGACCTTAATAAAGATGTAAGACAAAAACTATGCAATTAAAATGGCAATTTCTAAAAATTGCATTGTCATTTATTGGCTCCAAACACCGTCTGACTTGTCTGCCTGCAGCCTGCCTGGCTCTCTGGATCTTGACCTCTGCCTGTCGACTTTGCTTTGATTAAGCGCTTGTGAAGGGCTGGTTACAGCGGTACCGCTTTTGTAGTCGCTATACTAGTTTCGAGTTTACTATTATGATGACATCAGTAACAGTTTAATGTAACAATTACTAGACACATCGATAATTACCTTTAGGTCTATAGTGGTGCCAGTTGGCTGACCTTTGGGGCAAATTGGTTGCCCCCGCCAACTTGTCCCAACAGGTCCACACTACAAAATCTCGTGGTCACTGTTTGCACAACGTAATTTGGATAAACATATTTGCCATATTTGTGGCATTTATGTGGATTATGATATACGATATTTTATAACAGTGAAATATATTAAGCAGTAAATAGGACAACATATTTTTAAGTAACAAGCGAAAATAAAGCACCCTAGCACATGGCCGCCATTAAATAAAAGATCAGGCTTGACATGCTCATCGATAAACTTCTTGTTAGACGTCTTTCCTGCCATGCATTATTATTATATAGCGCAAACACAAACTTACCCCCGCAACCAACTTGCCCCACCTCCCCTACATATATATATATATATATATATATATATATATATATAACAAATATTTAATGTGAAATGTTAAAATATGATTAATTTTTGAGCATGTGATTTCCGTACAGGTGATTTCCCTACAGGTGATTTCCCCACAGGTGTGTTCTACATTACGCACTCATCTGTTTTTTTCTAGCCAGAGTTTTTATCTTGCGCCTGTTTTATGTAAGTCAGAGAGAAATTCAATTATCTATTGATATTATAAATTGCTCTAATTATTGTTTTTGCCAGTTTACCTGCCCTTCGAAGCAACGGCCTTTGTAATAACTATCTAGTTAGAAGAGAAACGAATTGCCTGGATGCACTTTTAATGGAAGATTCTGTGAACCTTATTTACCTTATCCAATTATGCAGGAGCTCTAGCTGGAATGAACTCATTTTTGATACCACCACTCATTCGCCTTCATCTGTCTCAGACCTCTCAGTTATCACCCCACAGGCTGAGGCTTCCATTTCAAATCGAAGTCTCTTCAAGAAATCCTACTCTTATTCAGCCAATCATTACCCAGCCAATCATTATCCAGCCAATCATTACCCAGCCAATCATTATCCAGCCAATCATTATCCAGCCAATCATTATCCAGCCAATCATTATCCAGCCAATCATTATCCAGCCAATCATTATCCAGCCAATCATTATCCAGCCAATCATTATCCAGCCAATCACCCGCCTTCGATACTATCTCGTCCTCTACACAACCCGCCTTGTCAAGTGCTCTGCCTCCACCTCTCTCTGTCTCTCTTTCTCTCTCTGTCTCTCTTTCTCTCTCTGTCTCTCTCTCTCTGCATGTCTCTGTCTCTCTGTCTGTCTTTGTCTCTGTCTGTCTGTTTCTTTCTCTCTGCCTGTCTCTCTGCCTGTATCTCTCTCTCTCTCTCTGTATGTCTTTGTCTCTGTCTGTCTGTCCTTTGAGGCAAATTGGTTGCATCCGCCAACTTGCCCCAACAGGTCCATACTATAAAATCTCGTGGTCACTGTTTGCACAACGTGATTTGGGTAAACAAGGTATACTAGTAATAAGGCGCAATGAATGCTTAACAAAATAACCCAAATGCCATAATTTTTGCATCTATGTGGATTATGATATACAATATTTTATAACAGTGAAATATTTTAAGCAGTAAATAGGACAATCTACTTTTCAGTAGCAAACGAAAATAAAGCACCCTAGCACATGACCGCCATTAAACAAAAGATCAGGCTTGTCATGCTCATTGATAAACTTCTTGTTAGACGTCTTTCCTGCCATGCATTATAATTATATAGCGCAAACACCAGCTTGCTCCCGCAACCCACTTGCCCCCACCTCCCCTATATATATATGCGTGTGTGTGTGCGTGTGTGTGTGTGATGTAGTGTTGAAGACAAAGATATGGTCAGGCGCAGGAAGTAAAAGGGCACAATCGTGAAGCAAAGAGAGATTTTTGGGGTTTGAATTATATGCCAATTTTTATCTGTACATTTCTAAGTTGTGTCCCTTCTTCAACATTTACTGTAATTGCATTTACCTTTATGTAATCATCATTGCGGACAGGTGAGGTGACGTAGAGCGTTACGATAGCACAAGTAACGATTGCCCCAGTGACAGCAACCACGACCCACCAAAGGAACCAGAACCCTCTGGCTGGCACCAGTCTTCCTTCTGGCCAGACAGGACTACCTTCCAGTTTCTTCTGCAACAGGCAATGTGTGAATACCAGTCATCAATCATAGGCTCCACGACAAATAGTTGACAATTTATTGCTTTGTGTTATATTTAAGTATTCGTAGAGCGCCTCTACGTAAAAAGGGGGCCGTAGAGTAGTCGTGAAAACACTTGGAAGCATTTCAGAGATAATGACCAACTGCAACAAAGGATCGAGACTGAGCCAGAGCTTTTCTTATGCGAGGAACCAAGAGATCAAGTCTACTTACAAATACAATCGACAAATGATTCACGAACAAAAAGCTCACGACCAATATGCAATTATTTGCCCACTGTATCCAGTAAATTAGAAGCCGGATTGTTGATAATAATGCTGGCTAATCCGCCTTCTATTTCAGTAGGAACTATTTTAATCAATCCAGCTCCTATTTAACGAATTCTTTTAAGTAATTTAACTTCCATTCCAGCATATTTCCAGCAAGCCTTAGTTTCATCTATAATCTATTTGTTAAGAATTATTATAACTGATCCAACTTCAATTTAAGCAAGACCTCTTATCAATAATCATGCTTCTCTTCCAGCAAACAGCATTTTCATCTGTATCATACAACTTCAATTTAAACTTAATGTAACTGTCAGCGTTATCAGCGTTTTAAATTGAACTACCTGTCACAGATATAGAGAAGATTAAGGTGACAAATATTTTCGGAGTTATTCGTGGAGGAATGATTCTAAGTTTAATAATGCAACATTTTCACAGAAAGAATTCTGAACACAGCGTTGGAGATGTAGCCTGTCCATCAACTAAGTTCCTAGTGAATTAGATGCAATTCCATGGGGCCACCCCGTAGGTAAATCTATAGCGGAATAGTGGTTTCGCTTGGCACATGTAGATCGTGACCCAAAGTTCATGAGACCGTTCATCATGCCATTCTGAATAATCATATTTCTATTCTTTGCTTTATCGAACCCTCTGACAAATACCGGTGGCTTTGAAATAGCGACGACTTGAAGACCAAAGTACTATATATTGACATCGTGGATAGGTATAGGCGCTTCCCATACAAAGGTAAACCAATTTAATGAGTACTTATGCTATTTCAGTCAAGCGCGACGGCAAGGTGTCTTGCAGAAGGTGTAGGTCTCCGAGACTCGCTATTAGCAACAATGGGAGAGCTCAGGCCTCCGTTTACTAAATATTGACCATGAACATTGCTACAAGCTGAGAGTCACGAACATCATAAACATCTCAAATGGTTAAATCGTGCCTCGTCGCAATCTATCTGTGTGGCACGCAGACCGCGTGGTGTTCGTTTGGTGGTGCGCTGGGCATTTCTTCCGACGATTGCAAGCTCGATCCGGCTAATCGGATTCTGCCAATCACTCATGCTTGTCCTCAGATTTAATTCTAAATGGTCTGTGCATGTGTGAAGTAGGTAGATTTCACCTAAAATAATATTTCACATAAAATCTCATATAATAATATTACTTCGAAAATGTCTACAGTTTTCTTCATATTATGAAGAGAACTGAAAACAATTTAAAAGTGCTTACAATATGGATATCTCTTATTGACGAATGTTCCACAAGGAACGGGAGGAACTGAGTCTAAGTCTAAGTTAGCATCTATTGATCGGAAATGAGTGCTTACACACTGTGTGGTAACAATGATCGTCAGCGTCGCCCTCCTCCTTTATCCATTCCTGGGACTGGCACTGCAAGAGCATGAACAGTTGAGGAGTTTGTGAACACGTTTAACACGTTTATTGACGCCACAGCATCGAACACAAACACAGAAGCGAGTACTGATCGCGCTTTGGCTGCTGATTTAAATCACTTAAATAAAAGTCAGTGCAAACTAGAATATGCTAATTGGATGCGGAACATATCAGACACATAAATTTGATGCAGGTCTGGTCTAAACGATGTTGAAGCTAGTTAGGCACGAGGCAGACAGCGTGTAGAGAGAGCAGCCATTGTCATCCGATTCGAATTCTGTTACTCATTAATATGCAGTTGTACGCGGTACATCTGCGATTTCCGCTGCACGCTAAACTCATTAATATAATGTGCTATGTCCCTAAGCAGGTTTCAACCGAAGCGAAATTCATTCCGTCCGCTGGATACTTTGAGCAACGAGCAGCATTCGATTCGCCGTCTGACTCACTGATAGAGCCGAGTTGGATCTCACTTCATTGCAACCTTTTCGTCACTTGTAGACCCTGAAATCTAGGGAAGTCATTTTGATCTCTGAAATCTACGGAAGTCCTTTTGAGTGATTCATAAAAGGCGTTATACTTCAGCTCTTGATATAGATGCAACATGGAAGCCTAGCAAGGATCGGAATCATGCTATAACTGGCTTCCATGCGATTTGATATATATATATATATATAATATATATATATATACATATATAGGCTTCATCTACTTTCCATGTCTCTATAGTTTCGCAATCACTTGAAGTCCGTTCTTTTCGACTGTGGCATTGTGTGGACAGGTCGTCGCCGATGAAATCTTTTGATATTACAACAATAGATTTACATGTCTGGTTATACATTTACATAAATGCATATATAAATCACGGTTTAATAGATTCATATCCAATCGGTCCTCTTTGAAAAATGGTGAAGTCACAGATCACTGACGAGCACGTAAAGAAAATATTCTCTTTCTGCCTCTCTAGTCGGCGCCAGACCCGTCGAGAGGGATGGTCACAGGCCCCGGAATTACTGTCTGCGGGCCACATTGGCGCCGCAACGGCAGACATGTAGCTGTGATGTAATGTAATGTAAATAACTCATCTATTCCTCAAGGTATGCGTGTTGACATGAGTCCACTGTGCCTTCTCGAGCCCTAGACCTTCCTCTTGGAATAGTGTTCCGCCTTGCATGGGTACCGTAACATGTAGTTCCGTTAGGCGACATTTGAAAATTGTCTTAGAACGTAGGCTATCTATTCATATCGGTTTGTTATTTGTCTGCAGCGCCTAACTAAAATGCGATATCGAGTGTCTTAGCGCATACACGTACATTGTACAAGTATATGTACAAGGGTTTGTTGGACAAATCCTCCGGACAAAATCCTACATGTAGGTTTCAACAAAATCTCCCTTGCCATGATGCAATCGCCTCAAAACTATACATTGCATCCATGAACTTTCACGATAATATTTTAAGGTGTGTTTGTATATTTTATTCTATAAGTGAACTTCTGTTTTGCAATCGACCTCGAGTTTATGGTCTTGGTATTGAGGTTATTTTAAGGCGTTTGGTCATGAGACCATAATATGTCTTAGTCTTGACCTATAGGTCTTGACATTCAGAGTCTTATTCTTGATCGTAAGGTTCAAAATATTGACAACTAGACTGCGTGACAAGTCTGGATAATGATCTGCCATTCAACACCGAGGTTAATTGAAACGAACCTCTGACATTAGGCCTATATACGTCTTACAACGATAGCCAAACAACATCGCGTCCCCCTTATAGGCAGGGCTCAGAACGTTCCGTCCGGGCCATTGTTATCACACGGTTTATCCGAAACGGGTCGTTACTCAACCGACCTGGTTGGAGACCCTCTTTTCGAAGGATGACACGCACTTTCTTTTCACTGAGCTCCGTTTTCTTTCCCATGCGATCTGCTTCCAATGGTTCGCTATATCGCCAACGCCTCTATTCGGCCACACAAAGAACAACTCCACGGTCTCAGTTTACATTAGATGTCGTTCTTGATGCCTTCCGTAGCTTGTCAACGAAGCCTGTGTATATTTGCATTGGGATATCAATCGTGCGAGAAAAAGCCAATTCGTCGTGACCTCTTGAAATTTATTAATCCCACTTGAACGAGTGTCATAACAGCAAACAGAACGGTTCACGCTATTCACTAAGAATTCATTGAATTTAGTCAAGTTTGCGTTCGACCGCAGCCAATGAATAATAAAGAAGGGTTTTTGTAAATTTAATATTCAGCATCATATAATTTTAGTTATTCGTGATAGTCTAGTTTCAGTGCCTGAACCATTAATTTAAATTCACACACACACACACACACACACACACACACACACACACACACACACACACACACACACACACACACACACACACACACACACACACACACACAGTCACACACACACAAGCTGTACATACATTCACACGAGAACATATAATTTTATTATTTACCGGTTATGCACAAGAGCGCATCAAATCGCTTTCATATGCCCAGGCAAAGAAAGTGGAACCACCGCAACGATAAGGACCCACGGCATGTTCTCGCGACTAGCCTCAAAGAACCTATCGAAACACACTTGAAGCCATTCGCAAGTCAACGTTTATTGGCCATGCCAACAAACCTCAGTCTCTCATGAGAACTTTGAAAGCAAACCTTCACCTTTAAGAATTTATAAAAGACCTTCAATAGCGCAGTGCAAAAAGATCAACTAATCCGAAGGTTCCCCAGAAAATAAAGACACGACATAAATATAAATAAATATTTATTATCAGTGGTTAAACTTCTCATCCACGTATTAAAAAATTTAAACCTGAAACTTAAGTGGCGAATCTAAAACAGACATACGCCTAAACTTAATCGCTATTTGTTGATCCTAAGTATGAACATAAAATGTGTACAACAAATGTGTAAAATTCGTATGGTTGATTTTAAAACTAGTCATGGATCTCATCTGTTGGGCAGCGAATCTCATGGTTGAGGTAGTTTATTTAAAATCCGACTGGATCCGGCTGAATGTTACCACTGTAGATTATATCTTGAGTCTCCGCTTAACTCTCCTCGTCTTCATAACCTTTGTATTCACCAATATTCTTCCTTCCTACTCTCCTTCTCCTCCTCGTCTTCCTCGTCCTTCTGTATTATCCTCTATTTCGTGTAGTTTATATTCTCTATCAGCGGGTCTAACGTGACGTTGAAAACAGTTTTCGACTATGATGACAGGGTAACTCAATAAGGCGTTCAATATTTTTTGACCCAGATTCTCTTCTATTGTCCCACTATTTATAAGGTTCGCTCTCGACCGTTTACGACACGCCAGCTCTTTATGTATCGTGGCACCTCGTGTGGAAGAAACACTTGAGAACGCACAGTTTTATTACTTTTTTATCCAGCTCAAAGTATAATAACGGTTACAGCGCTGTCATAGAGCACAATATTCTGTCCCACCATGAATACTTAAAGGCATTGCAGTCGTTGCCATCAAAATCATTTGCTTTAGAATGCATTTATTACTTATTGACATCTGTTTCTAATTTTACAAAGTGACATTAAGACCTACAGTCTCCATAGGAATTTTATATAGTTAACTGAGTATGCCTTTTCTACACAATGGTGTCTGATTTAGTCACTTAGTACTGCTAGAGGTCACACCTCTATATCATTTTGAACATTACTTCGGTAAATTGGTATAACTGTATTAGTATCTTCGTACGTCCCAGTAAATAAGCATTTTGGTACAATGTAGGCATATATAGTAGAGCAACGAAACACGAGCATAGCTAGAAGCACCCTAGTTCAATAGTAAGTTATGGGTGTAGTGGACATTAGCTTAGACTATGTATACAGTGATACCCTCCAAGGGCGTCCAAATAGGGGAGTTCCGGAGATAAAAGCCTCCGATTTCATGTAGGGGAGGTATCTTTCAGTCTTAAGGGAATATCTTGATTTTCTGACACTTGGAACCGGGGGTTTGCCTCCATCACTCAGAGAAGATTGACACCCCTGATGATATCTACCATGTGATTAACTCACCTGATTGATCTCCGGAAGAACGTTACAATGATCCAGGTCGTAGTTCGCTTCGATCAGCTTCTGTTTGTCCGTCATTTTGAACGTACTCAGACTGAAATCACAAGAAATTGTTGCAACTATACATGACTTTCAGCTGTTATCGTAGGTGACAATACCCTTTAAAAAGTAGGCCTAGTATCTGCTCTGCCAAAAGTAGGCCTAACATCTGTTGTGTCAAAATTTGTAATTGCTGCGTTTAGAGCAATGTCAGCCATTTTCAAACTCAATAACTGCTGTGTGAGCGAAGAACTTTCCAGAAGTCAATCAATATACAAACGCATTATTAAACATCTCACTGGAGTTTCTATTCCGCAATGTTCGCGTTACAAGCAGAAATGTCTGATCAAGCGGATACCGTGAAGAATACAACCAGAATAGAGCAAACATCAATTGCCATTTTGTGCATTGCTTGAATGAAGGCTGACAAAGAAACCGTAAGATTACTTAACTCTCTCATTAGTGAAGTGTCTTATGTCGCTGACGTCACTTTGTGTCATAACTCTTGACATCCAATAACCGACGATTCTTAACACGACTTCGTATCTTTGTACTTAATTTCCTCAACCTCGAAATCTCTAAATCTGGTTCGCAACAGCATCATCTGAACGACCTCATGCACGTCACATCTATGAAACACTTGCCTTGCCCTCATGAAGTCCTCGTACTCCCATAAAGTAACTCGTAAAATAAATATTGACGTTATTTAATTTCTGGTAGCTAGCACGGGGCTATTAATGCATAATTAGGCCTATTATAATATAGCTCTAACGTAATCATCATCATACGAGCGGCCAAACACACGACACACTGTTTTACAAAACACTTGATTTCCTTTTGAGATGCATTGATGGTCCAATAAATGGTAGAGCAATTAAAATCGTCTATATAGTCATAACCGGATAGTAAAAATATTGGCACAATCTAATTTCAAGTGCCTGGTTCGATAAATGCATAAAAGTTTAGACATTGTTGCCCCCGCTGCCGCCTTTTCCAAATTTCAACTTCACTTCTGCTGTGCGTGACCTTGGAGTCACCTTGAACCGAGAACTCATCTTTGCTACCCACACCAACTTCATTCCAATTTCGCTAGCTTATCGACTAAGCCCTGGGGTGCTTGGGTCGGATCGAACCCTGCTATTTGCTGCCTGCCTTATCCAATGTGTATACAAATGCCCCATGTCTCTTAATAGATTAGGCGTGTGACGTTATCCTCTCTGAGCAACGGATCGCATATGACAACTGCTCTAGTGTGGACCTCAGAGTATTTTACTTGATTACAGGTGGCTTAGAGAAGGTCTTGTTACCGATCTTAAAAATTGAACGTGACTGCTCATGCTCCCTCTCTGTCTCAATTGGCGGCTTAAATTTGAGTTTTTTGACAGTTTTCCATTGAACCAGCCTCCACACTATACCCTAAACTGCTGGGTACACACTAGAGGTCTGCGGGTATACCCGTACCCGTACCCGCAGACCTCTAGTACACACTACACATGTAAAACGTAGGCCAGATCGGACGTCTGCACGTGGATTGATTGAAGCGTTTTATGACTAACGGTTGAGATCACTCCAACGACCGACCAGATTCAATCGCTCCCGAAGGAAAACTGCTCTGCTCCAACAGTCACGTAAGATAATAAAGACATAAACGTTGAAGTTTAATGCTCAACTTATGTCCGGTGTGTTAGCTTAGGAACGTTCTGCCCTCTTCGTCAGCCATAATTATTTTGTTTTTGTTATCTTAGCTGTCATAAATTCACGGAATTCATGAGCCATAAACAACAAAGCAGAGCCGCTCCATGAAAATGATTATGAAGAAGAATGAATAATTTCTCTATAAACATATTGGCCTGTTACAGGAAATTATGCATGAACGATGGCTATTTCTGTGTTGCTTATTTATAAAAGAGCGATTGAGTAGCATGTGCAAAGAAACGATCTTTTACTTAAACTTAGTGAACCCGAACGTGTACCATGGCTACTTGAAGTCAAACTCAAAGAGTGGATCGATCTCCTTTGATTACGCAACTCTGAGTAATGTCCGTTGTAAAATGTTTGTGCGTATATATATAAATATATATATATATATATATATATATGCGTATCTCTACATATACATATATAATTATTTGTGCTAACGTCTAGCGTATGAGTAACATGCACGTGGCTTCTTGTAAAACGCCCTAAAGTTTCACAATGGCCTACCGTTGCGATCTAACACGATTAAAGAGTGGGCATTAAGATTAAGACGGTTTGAACTGTTTCTTGAGAAACCTATATGTAGGCCTATATATTCACTAGTATTTGAACATTTATTTTGAGTCACTAAAAAGTTAACTTGGAGACGCTCCCAGACATGATTTAAATCGGGAATTAAAGTCATTATTTAAATTTTTTTAAATTTCATAATTAATTATTTGAATTGCGAAAACAGCAACAGCTTTCAATCTATCTAGCAGTAATTTGAAAGAAATTGTCATTGTACTTCAATTCTGCACGGTGTTATTTAGATATTCAATAGGTGACAAGAAAAGTGTATCCTCTATGTTTCTAAGTGTTTCAAGTTTGAATCAAGATTCAAGAATGAATGAGTGATAAAAATCTCTGGACAATAGTTGTGTGAAATAATACTTGAAACAAATTCCAGGACAGCTGTGATGCATCAGAATAACACTGATAGGTGAAAGTTAGATCCATGCTGCATGGAGTGGAGTCAGTGGACACTTGGTGTAGTTACTGAACCAAGTGTCCATTGACTCCACTTTAGTATAATAATTATAATCGGCTGGGGTTGAATGAGTTCTCATTGTTTGGACTGGTTCTTTCAAATCATCTTGGAGTTGAAAAAGCTGGGTAGCTGGTGTTCTTATTTATATTGCTAAATAAGAGACAAATACAATTGGACAATGAAACATTGAATTAGGAGACTTCAAGAGGACTAGAGACCTGTTGACTATTTATAAGATAATAGATATTGAAAATAGATTAGTAAGATGATAAATATTAATAAATAAGATTTGTAGTACTTGTAACTCGTACTTTGGTCTCAACTCAAGAGACATTTTATCAATATCTGAAATTCTACATTGAATTATGACACTCAATGTGTAACTGTGGCTATGTTAGCATATGTTTTAGTAGTAATTATTTGACCAACCAAATAATTTATAAGGAATTCTGCTGTTCATTTAATATAGCACTTAAGATATAGCACTTAAAACATAGCACTTAAGATATAGCACTCGGATTTAAAAAATTTTTAATCCGATTTAAATCAAAAAAGTCCGATTTAAATTTTAAAAATCCGATTTAAATTTTAAATATCCGATTTTTATCAACCCTGCTCCCAGCCCAACCACAGCGATGAAAATTATTCTCAAGCATCTAGTAAAACAAAGGCTCATACTCCTGGGCAATAGTCGCATTTCTAAGAGGAATGTGTTCCAGATGGAAGGGGCAACAACTGAAAAAGTGTATTGAGGAAACTCGCCACCAGAGGAAGAACGAAGAGCTCGACCCAGCCAATGTTGAACCATGGTAGCAACGCTCCCTGTGATAGGTCAAGCAGAGCCAAGATGGTATCGACAGACCAGCACGGCTAATCGATACTTGATGCGTTGCGAGACGGGAAGTCAGTGCAAAGAATTATGCTACGCATATAGTCCGTGACAGGTATGTACTTCGGAAAGCGCCCCATGAGAGGAGCAGCAGAGTGAAGAACCCGGTCGAAACGGAGTATTAACGTCCGGAGCCGGCCAACCAGGAGTCCAGGACAGAGCAACAATGGTCAAGACGGATGGAGACAAAGGCATGTTGGCCTACCATGGTATAGCAGCAGCGTCACGAGATAGGGAAAGAAAAAGTACGCAGCTGGCTAAGTTGATAGTAACAACTACATGTAGGCCAACGTGTGATCAAATCTAAGATCTTGGTCCATAAGTCTCGTCCAGAATCAAGAAAGGTAAGATGTGGAAAGGTTTCAGCCACCAAGCACCTGTCAACACCCGCCAGTCGTCTTCGACAGCCCAGTCAGATTAATTGAGTTTTAGTAGCGTTGAGGAGAAGGTGGTTAGAGGCCTGCCAACCTGAGACGGTCCTACAGCAACTCACATCTGCCGTGTATAATTATATTGCCCATAGCAAGCAGTATAATTTTATGACAGCAATTATCGTATATTTATACGCAGACCACGATCTGGATTATGACGTAAAGATGTTATGATGAGCATGTTTACTTAAAAGTCGCATAGTCCCTGGGTCAAATGGACATTTAACAGATCACACTGAATACTTATAATATTATTTTCTCAAATTAAACTCACGCCCAAATACATTAGAACGATGAAGGTGGAACATTCCACCTCTGGTGTACGCCTACCTGAGAGTCGCTTCATTGTCCGGTGGTTAATATGGTGGGCTGTCAATTGAGAAGTCAGATGGGAGTCAGATACCCTCCAGGGCAAACATTTGGTTTGAAATTTCCGCTGGATGCACACTGTCGGCGGGAAGGAGAGATGGAATGGGAGAGGATGGCCATCCATCCACCCACATATGCCGAGGTAAAGAAAACGAAGTTGCCAGCACTTCGTGACCATGAATGGGTTAGCTTAAGAAACTTGTATTTCTTCTTCACCTGATTGCAATCCTGGCAGGCCTATCACCTTTGAGGTCTCGACACCAACCTCCATCATTTTCAAATCACACATACAACCTCTCGCACACAATCATGTATGCCTAAATATTAACGTACACGTTTTTATATGCATTGTGTATCTGCGTCCGAATATTCGGTCATTCGGCGGCCAAATGTTTTTCTCGTATATCAGAAAACAACACTGACTCCAACCCTGACCCTTCATGACGTCATACTGACCCTGCCTGGCCGATCATCACGACGCGCTTTATAGACAACATAAATAGGGAGTTCTTAATAGTGCGCATGCGCCGAAACCTAGGTTACACATGCGCAAGGTCTTGCCAGCGGAATCGTATATGTTATCGGCTTCAGAAGCAACATTTTCGTTTTTATTGCTGCAGAAATGTCGGCCGCAGGAGATTTGTCCTTGTTATATAGCGACCATGCTCATTTGTCAGGGTAGACCTCTCATAATTATAGAGGACCACGATCACAGGGTCATTTCTTATCAATTCAACCCCACGGTCTCAAGAACTGAAAACTGGCCTAGATTGCGAACATCAGGTTAATGACTTATCTATTATTTTAATCTTAGCTGACCTGCTCGAAACTGATCACTGATAACCTTCTTGAATTTCATGCGATATCATCCAATGAGATCTTGTCTAATCAACTGACCCCCCACTTCACTCCAATTTGCTTCAATGCTTCCTCCAATCGATTGTCACCTCACGCTGGCTAATGGTCAAAATCCGTTGAGAAAGTCGAGTGGAATATGCGAGAAAGGGTCAGACATCGAGAAATTAAAGATTGCACCAAAGAATAGACAAAACTGATGATCACTGATCTCGGTTTTGCTGTGTATATTTAAAGGAGTCTACCCCTTTCTCAAATCGTGGGTCACGACATTGCATCTACATAGCCTACAGAAGAAAAATTCAGGGTCGCTTCAATCTTTTAATTCCATATTTAATTTCATTAATTTTAATTAAACTAAATAAAAGATAATTGTATCATACAAGCAGTCAGTCAGTCACTCCCCGCAACTGGGCATCACCCAAGACATTTGCTTGTAGTTTCGTGTCTATTGTTACTAACCTAGAAGAGGCAGAGACGTACCGAGCTATAATTGCGCCCTGATGCACCCTAGCATCAACCTGGCGTCCCCACATTTTGAAAATAGTGCATTTTACGGAACAATAGCCTTCAATAGGTTATTCCATCCTGAAATTTGCGCCCTTTCCACATTTTCGCCATGGACCACGGCCCCGCTGGCCCCTCCCTACATCGGTGCGGCCCTGCCTCGGTGCGGCCCTGCCTAGAGGTCAGTATAGTTGGTGACAAGTTCAGTGGGTCACGAAGAGAGAAGTATAAAAATAACCGGGCCACGGATAAAAAGCATGGCAAACTGTATCATTAAAGTGTACATGACACATTTTAGCCATGGTCTGGCTACTCAGCAGGGACGGACAATATGCAAATATCTTCTACAATTGCTGTTCGCTTGCAAATAAGCATATATTATAAAAACTAGTAAATAAACTACTCGAAATTCATTGTAAGGAGGTCAATCGTGGTTGAAAGGTGCTTTCAACAAAAGAAGTCTCCGGTGCATTCGTCTGAATTTTATTGCGAAGGCAGTCGAACTTTGACCCTTGCTTTTCATTGGTTACACTCGCTTGGTCATCTATTTACTACAAACAGTTAGAACGGTTTTCTACGTAATCGTTTGCTAGCATTGAACGATAACCACCTTATGCAATTAACAATCAAGTGCACACCTCTAACGTACAGTTCTACATCTTTTCTGCAGTGCCAACGTTTCATTTAAAGAGATCGCCATTTTCTACTGTCAATGAAACTCCTCCAATGCCTGAACTCTGACAGTGTCGGACTGTCAGTCCCTAGCCTTGACGAAGAAGGAGGACGTTGCTAATGATCTTTCACCTCACACGATAGCTAGCGAACACAACGCTCTATAATACAGCGCCCAATATGCGCAGTATTGCGTGTATTGATCCATAACATAGGCTGAATAGTATATACTGTACACCGTGTATGTTTCTCCGTTCTTAAACCGAAATGGTTATGCATGTCTTTTTGTATGTGGACACTTTTATAGCGCATTACAAGAACGTCAAACGTAATTATCAAACATATTTAGACAGACGAGTATTACGAGATTACGAATATGTATCCTGAGTAATGGGATGTGTTCATCTTAATTAGTGATTATGATTAACACAGGTTAGACTAACACGATGAAGGCACATCTGCAAAATCTCAACAGCAAAATGCCGTGTTTTAGATCATCAACTCCTACATCATAGCATGGGACCCATGTTTTGATTAAGTCGGTTCCCGTGACTTGCATTGATCATTGCAATTTATATAGCGCCACCCTTACCAGTCACTCACCACAGGTGCGACAGACCTAACATAGCCTAAAGAAATGACAATCGATCAAAATGGTCTTCGAACAACAGGCAGAGATAAACCGTTGAGTTCTTGTCGGTTGGTTGTTGCAGTTTATCGACTCAGTGTGATAAAAAAAAGACCATTTGCGTAGCCCTCCTTCTTTGACCAGGCTTGGGACTGGCACTGCCTTAGTGCTAGCAGTGGCGGAGTTCTTGTCGTAGGTTGTTGAGCAATTTATTCGAAGAAGATGGTCCAACCTCATCAAAAAGTCTGATAACGAGTCGCATATTTGAGAATTAATCAGCTTACTTTGAGCGCTATGTAACTCTGTCGAGATTACGATTGTATTAGCGCGCATCTGAACATTCGAAGATCTAATATTTTTCGTCTCTCGTATTCACCTTAGCCTTCATAATATTAATGTCACGCAGCTAGCAGTGTTAGCACACACTTTCCTTTATAGAATTCCTCGTATGATTGAGGGAGTCGGCGTTTGCACAACATTGACCTACTTGTAATACATGCAATCGATACCCTATGAAAAAATGAAGCTATTTTTACCACGCACCTACATCTGTCTCTTCAAATAGTGTTTCGCTTTTGTGTCCGCTGGAAATAACAACCATGTCGATAAACTAATGCGTGTTGATGGCTATGCTGTAGCTAAGAATAGATCTGCCATGCACGAAGGCTTAGCCATCATAGCAGTTTGTCACATCAGTTGTTGGTATATATATATATATATATATACAATATGCCGAGGTAACGTTAATCGCATGGTCTGCAGAGACGCTTGGCTTGTAAAGCGGAGGGATACATCACTTCTTGGAAACGAATTTCTTCCTCATTTTTTCTAGCTCCCTGATATTCAACCAACATCCGCGTTCACTCAACATCATCTGTTCATTCCCTTGCTTTCCACCCTAGACTGAATTCTCACCTCTCCAGAGATTTCACCGTCGCCAAATCGGTTAACGAATCAGGTCCTGAAAATAAGACCCAGCCCCTCAAAGAGAAGTTCACTCACGTATTAGGGGCGATAGGTAAGTTTCACTTACTGATTTATTGACACGCATAGCGTTCTTTAAGTTTGTTCCCTGTGGTTCATTCAGAGGCAATGCCATGGTGTGAATATCCGTAAAGAAATAATTAAATCCAGAAAACGTGTATTCTATTAAAATAATATACGACAAGACGCATCATCTCTCACGCTTCTTGTATTCTCTTAAAACAACGAGTATCAGTCATAGATTCACCAAATAGGATGAGTTCTAGACTTTAACAAATTCGTTATTACATTACCTGAACATGAGTAATTCGACCAACTATAACTCGCGAAGTTTGCCTGCGACGTCTATGGTTTCTCTGGCTTAGAACGGAAAGTCAGGAACGCTGTATACATTGCCACAGGAAAATAGCAATCGCGTATAACGGGCATTGTGTGCATTATAGTAAATTCTTGCGTGTGATAAATATCCCTCGCATTGCAGTTGGATAAAACTTGGGTTTTAGAACAATCGAGTGTCACTCCAATGTTTAATGGACACTAACAATTAGATAAAGGCACTTACTGTCAATCTGTTATGGTTACCAAGTTGAAATGTAAGGTCACCTGCGTCCCAGCTAAGAGAACTTTGTTTATATGTATGGCTTAGGAGACAAAGACTTTGCATTCACTGGACCGGCAATATATCTGCGGAATGGTTTATTGCAGGCGATGCTTTGGCAGATTGAAACAGAGGCCAAAACAGAAACACGTTCACAGAGTCGCTCTTGATTTATTGAAAGGGCAGGAATCAATTGCATTCCACGTAAATATGCATATTGTAAAGTTTATGTGCAGAAAATTTTAATTTTAAAACAGCTGTAGCGGTTACGACATAGGGCCTGTGGCACCCAACGAATGAATTATTGTCTTATTATCAGACAATGATGCGGCTGAAAGTTCAGAGGAAACTCTTCATAAGAGACATATTGAGCAGATTTACGACTGAGCAAACATTCTATAAGTCATGTCAGACAATAGCAGCAATAAATATTGTTCAGGCCAACGGGTCGTGGGTCGTTCCCATTGCAACAGTCTTCCTTCAATGTTTTCAGACGGTCTCCAATTGAAGGCACAGTTTATAGACATCGCTCCAACTGTGAAGGACATTTTCGTCTTATTGTTTCGTTTCATGATCGACTAGAAACATCTATTTCAGCAAACTGATTCCGAGCTTAATTAATTAATTAACGTGTGATATGAATAATTGATTGATCATTGACATAATGATGACGATTATACTGATAATGATATTATCACTATTGTTAGTGTTTTTGTTGTTATTGCGCATTATGACCTATATAATTGTGCGTAGGGGCCTACTATCTACTGATCGAGCAGCAATCGATGGTGATGAACTCAAGGGTCGTAAAAAGTAACCAACTCACGAAAGGAGACTCGATGCCTCCACTTTACAAGGCAAGGGGTCCAACCAATCGCTTTCGCGTTCCTCACTCCTACACAAAACTATTCCACATATGCCTAGCTGTCTATCACAAATCGCAAACATCATGCATAATCGCCACATAATTCTAAGACCTCATTCGTCCCCTTGCCTAGGAACTCTCAATTCCCATTCCATTCTACTTTGAAATCTGTCTTCTTTGGTTGGACCGGGGGCGCTTCTGAGCAGGTTTCTTTAAGAGGGCGCTATATCAAGTCGTATCGATTGATTGATATCGCCATATTATCAGCACCATTTTTCAACGCTCCCATAGAAAACGAGTCTCTTGGGTCACAATGCGATTCATTTTCACGAGCCAATTTTATTGCTATTGGTTCCGATATACACACTGGATACGTCCGAGTTCATTTTCCGCTGCAGTGTAATGCAGAAATGCGAGCAGAAGGCATTCAAAGGTTTATTGAGACAAGTGTATATGACGTTGAAGCTGAGCAACGTTTATGCTGACCAAGACTTAAAGTCTTGCTTCGCATAGCATCTATTGTAGAGAACAATGAGCATGACCTAAATATTTGAAAGGCAGTCTACAAATTGCCCAATCGAGTCTTCTGACTATTATATAAGTTTTATGTTGCTTTATTGTTCACAGCCAAAGGGAACGAAGTTGCAGTGACGTACCAAACGTGGAGCAGAGGTTACAAATGCCCCGGGCGGCACTTTCATAGGTGCATCAAAATATGGCTGAAGAAATATTTTAAGAAGGAGTGAATGTTGGATATAGAATGCAAATATAGGAGAGAAGGAAAGACAGATGGAGAAAAAAGGAAAAACAGAAATTAACATTCACGTTGACAAAAACCATGTATGCAAAAAAGTTAATTCCGTCGGTCTATCTTATCCTAAGCCTCGTTATGGATGGAATCACTTCGAGAAGAAAGCTGGATTTTGCTATTCTTACTAAATATGAGAATTTTATTAATATCATTATCCAAAAGGCAAAAGAAATTACTTAGAACCTATAACCATAGGCTACTACAGGCAAGTCAGAGAACAAGAGAATTAACTTTGAGACAAAGACAATAGATTACTAAGACAGATAACAACACTAAACCCATCTTGTGATCAAGACCTATCCTCGTGACCATTAGTCTATACAACCATACCTTTGTGCCGATTTGGGCAGGGCACCAACCCGAGTGTTGGTATTGGCGGAACATGTATCGTTACCATTGACCTCTGCCCTCTCCTTTACACATGGGGTTTCATCCCTGTTCGGACTCGCGTGTCACATGACACGCCCGTCCGAACATGTATCCAGTGTACATATCGGCACCAATAGCAATAAAACTGTCTCATGAAGCTCAATCGGATTGAGACCCAAGAGACTTGCTTTCTATAGTTGCTACTTGTATTACCTTACTCTCCAAAGCGCAATGTGTTTCGTCTAGATGTTCATTTGCAGGACAAGAAGAATTTCGTCTGGACTTAACTGATGAGGAGTTAAATGGGGTTTGTGTGCAGTGCAGAGCAGAAGAAGGCTCCGAAATATAATTCAAGTGCGTGGTCCTTCTGTGGCTGAATACATAGCCATTCTGCGGCTTAGGTTTTTCGCATATTTATCTATAATCGACACTAACCCTGACCCTCCCGACGCCTGCCCTTACCTCAGCCATCGTAGATTCTTGATTTGGCACTATATAAATGCTCAAAATGAACCGACTCTCGCCACGCATATTAAAAGAATCTAGATGTTTTAACAGTGCGCATGCGCCAAATGTTGCGCAAACGTATAATGTTCGTAAACAATGTCGTCGTAAATTCGGCCGCAGGAGATTTATCTATTTCATAATGCATTCCTTAACCGAAATATGGACGCAAAGAGCACAGTCAAACGCATCAACAACCACACAAATCCGCAAGCTCATTTGAAGCCTGGCTGGCTATTTATCGTGGACCTGGACTATATAATGCATCAGTTGATTCGCAGATGCGATGAGTTATTGCCTACCTGTGAACAGGTGTTGCTTTTATTCTTTCCTAGCAAAACGTTTAATTTCCCTTTTCAGTTGTCATGCAGCTTCTATCCAATTTCGACGATGCAACTTACTTTAATAACTTGAAATCCAAGTTCTTCTGTATATATCGAGAGACAGGCGCAGGGACGCTAGCACGTTCGCTGCCTTGCTATCGTCAGTTGCTAACTGTACAGGTGTGAGCGGCGAGCGGCGAGCGACGCTGCGGCAAGGGGGCGCTCGTGCGAGGCGTATATCGGTCACGTGGTCTCGTTTCGGGGCGGGTAAACTGAGCACGAGATAGTACTGGCCGTAAACAATTGACAGTGATAAAATATGAGAAAAGACAGGTAGAAATAGGTATGGGGAAGGGCAGGGTAGGCAAAGGACTTGTAGAAACTGGTGATAGAAGATGAAACCAGGTACAAAGAGAGAGGAAAAGATACGGGGTAGAGACTTGAAACGTACGGGGCACGTCATTCAATAGACAGAGGCCGTTGAGGAATTTGGGGAAGTGAGCGGACTTGATAATAACCAAGCCAAACAGGAAGAAATAACAGGAAGATGGTTTGCAGGACAATAGACACGGAATTCTACCGCATGAAAGTGGATTTAATGAAACCATAGCTTGCAATATTTGCATAAAGATAAGAACTTTTTTAAAACGATCACTCTGCCAGTGCCAGTGCCAGTCCCAAGCCTGGATAAAGGAGCATGGTGACGGCAATGATGATCGCCATCGTTATCATTATTTTTTTCCCGAGGTACATATGATCCCTCGGGATTCAAATAATTAGGGGGCATTGCTCTCTCTGGAATGGCTAGTCTTCCCAGATTATTATTATTATTATTATTATTACTATTATTATTATTATTATTGTTATTATTGTTGTTATTATTATTATTATTATTATTATTATTATTATTATTATTATTATTATTATTATTATTGCTACTGTTATTATTATCACAAAGTGTCATTAAACTGAAGCTTCCTCCACACACTGTAGCACCAGTATAGATACTCCTCCAGACACTAGACTTTCTAAACTCCGAAACTGCTTACATTCTGGCAGTGCCAGACCCACGTATAGATAAAGAGGAGGGCGACGCTAATGATTTTTTCTAACAGTGTCGTTACATTAAGACTCCAACACTATCTCTGCTTCATTCCTTGTTTATGCTGTTAGGCTTGATGCTTTGTATCGTTTCAGCACGGCCCATGTTTTAGGCGCCGAATTGCTCCATCGGCAAAGCGTCTTTCTCTTTGCCTTTGTGACCTACAACTCCATACGATATTTCCAGTTCGGGGCGGGTAAACGGAACACGAGATAGATACGGACAGTAAATAATTGACAGTGTTACTCGATAAAGTCTTGCGAATTCTATACGGATGTCATCATCTAAATGTGAAATGTAGGTGCACACCTTTCTTTCTACTCCTCTTGACACCCGAAACGTACCTCACCATTTTGAACTTTGGACCAACGTATCCGATTCAGTAATTTGCAATTTCAATGTTGGCCAATATGTAAATCGAGTGTAAATAAATATCTCTGAACTTTCTCATCTTTCAGTGGAACTGTGACAGAATAACAGCTTACTCACCGACGATTGCATGCTACATGCATGTGTGTGTTACATCTGTCTGTCTGTCTGTCTGTCTGTCTGTCTGTCTGTCTGTCTGCAGACATAGTGCATATGTCAGTGTGGCTTCTCATTCGCTTCCTTCTCCTCTTCCAGGTCTCCCTGTTCGTCTGTCTGTCCGTCCCTCCCTCTAGCCTGTAACTGTGCAGTTGGTGTCCATGAGTATAGGTCTATGTACTTGTCGTATTACGGCAAAGAAAGATAAAGAAACCAGTGCCAGTTCCAAGCCTGAAAAAGCAGGAGGGCGACACTAATGATATTTATTATCACACAATGTCGTTAAACCGAAACTAATAATAATAATGAACAGCTGTGTGACTTATCCGATAGCCAACCTGATATGTAATCTATCTATAGGGCTCATCTGAGAGCCAACCGAGTTTACAACCCATCTAGCCTATACTGTGACAAACCTGACGAGTGTTATGTAATATCTCAAAAAGAAATCGTGACTCTTTCTTTTTCCAAAAACAATTTGTGCGCGCACACTAGAGAAAGCAATGCAAATGAAGTATATCTAACCGGAAAAGGTAATTAACATGATAATAAGTTGTTGATCTGAAAAGAAGTAAGCGCGAGCCAACGATGCATTTAGCGTTGCAGATGACTTGAAAAACGAATTAGAAGAGCAACATATTTGTCACGTGACAAGTTGGAAAATGTTGAATTGGAAAATTACGTTGCTCCATTGTATCAAGTATTGAGACATCACGCAGCTGTAAACTGTGCTCACTTCTAACCACAGGCCCGAAGAGATGGGACAGAGAGAAGTTAGCTAATGCTCAGGAGCCTGGATGGGCCCTCAATTAACTTACGAGGGTATCATACGCGATTTGACTGCAGCAAAATCCAGAAAGTTATTTTAGAGGCTCGTGACTGCCCTGCCTATAAGGGACAAAAATTCCTGTCGCTAACTTCAGAATAATCTACAACTCCATACGATATTTCCAGTTGACATCTCCACGAACTCTTCAGCATCCAGCAAACTAGTTCAACTTGATGCTTCTGTCAGAGCCATATCCCACAAATAATTTGCTATCTATTTCTCTATCATACTTTGCAATCTAACATTGGAACTCTTCTTAGTGCTCTGCTTCTTCTATCTTGCAAAGCAAGCGGACCAATGGTCTCGCGTGAAGTCAATCGTTAAATGCGCTCCTTGTTATTCTTATTATGCTTGTTATTCTTATTATGCTTGTTATTCTTATTATGCTTGTTATTCTTATTATGCTTGTTATTCTTATTATGCTTGTTATTCTTATTATGCTTGTTATTCTTATTATGCTTGTTATTCTTATTATGCTTGTTATTCTTATTATGCTTGTTATTCTTATTATGCTTGTTATTCTTATTATGCTTGTTATTCTTATTATGCTTGTTATTCTTATTATGCTTGTTATTCTTATTATGCTTGTTATTCTTATTATGCTTGTTATTCTTATTATGCTTGTTATTCTTATTATGCTTGTTATTCTTATTATGCTTGTTATTCTTATTATGCTTGTTATTCTTATTATGCTTGTTATTCTTATTATGCTTGTTATTCTTACTCCGATACATCAGATAAGGACCTATTCTGCACAGGAATTGAAAGTCCCTGTGTAACGTCGTGTCACTAATCGGGAACCAGAATCTTCACATCATGTTGACATAACAATCTGATTATAGTATTATAGTTACGAATTAAAATTGACAAATAACCATGTCGGCAAAATAAAAAATGATTTTGGAGTTATAAAACATCAGATTTTCCAATAGAAGCAATACTTAAATTGTTGCGATATCTGTGTTTTGATAAGAGTGAAACGTGTAGTCGTGTATATGGAAATTTCAGGTGAGTAGGCCTACTGTAGCCGTATAGGTCTATAGACACATATATAAATGTGGCAACCCTGTAATTCGTGTTGCACAAAATTTCCGCAAAGGCCAGCCTATTACTTAGAAATAATAGGCAGGCCCGTTGAAAATAATAAATTCCATTAAGATATTATCCTATCGAAATGTATTATTTTCAATATTATATTAGTGCATTGCAACACCCCGATGGTTCCCGTTCTGTAAAGTCCCTCTCTACGTTTGAGAACCTTGGCGCTGCAGACCCATGTTCTATCACATGGTCGCACTCTAGCAGTGCCAGTCCCAAGGTTGGTTAAAGAAGGAGGATGACGCTAATGATCGGAGTCGAGAGATTATGCTCATATCGTGAGGTCAACAGAATGCGTGGTTAATCAGTACCGTGGTTATCCATTATATTAATTCTCTCGGCAATAGTTCTGACAGGTATTCTTGCGAACTTGAAGGGTCGCATGACCGCAGAGTCAGCAAAACAAACAGAAAGTTATGCCTAATCCGTTTATCAATTTATCAACACACTCGTCTGCTGCTAAGATTGGCTCAAGAATACCTTGCACATTCGACCACGATCTACTTCTGCGTCAATTGGTGGAACTATTTATAACAGCGGGTACGCACGAATTGATCGAGGTCCAATAGTGACGAATTGCTGCGCTTAGCGTTCTAAAGCGATCAGACAGGTCCAGACTGAGGTGACGCATATATCCTATTGGGAAATCCCAGTAACTTTAGTATAGGCCGACACGTATATTGTATTGCTAACTCTTGATTGTTATGGCATCGTGAGTGAAGGGTTTGTTTACCTTATCATGCAATGCATTACTCTGAGATTCTGAACTCTCGAGGCAGGTTAATTGGCAAATGTTTACAATGGGTTATTGATAAATGCGAACTTGGGTGGAGTTGCATTGAAAGACATAGCGTTCAGTACGAACTAAGATGGAATTACGTTGCCTACAAATAGGCCTAAGGCGTGGCGTTTCATCCTTGTCATTGATACGTCGTTAAATAAACTTATCACACGTAGGCCTATACGTGTTTCGAAAACAGTCCAAACAAGTTGCGCAGGCCTTTATAATTAAGCCCCATAAGAATAAAGAATTCACATGTGTAGTTTTGAAAAAAGCTAAAAAACAAGAAATAGTAATGTAAAAATCCACGTTATCGTAAATTTACCTATAAGTGTCGAGGATAACAAGAAGTTAAAGCAAACCGCAAGACCAAAAAACCCGATGTTGGTGGGAATATAACTCGAGAGACCCCGACCTGACTCAGATTATGTAGGCCTAAGGACATACCTGTATACCAGGGATGTGGTCTCGGGACCTCGGTATTGATCTCGAATGTATCGCCAACTGAAGGAGTAAAGATAGCAGGAAGGACATTGAATAATCTAAGATATGCGGATGATACAACACTACTGGCGGGAAGAAAGCAGATCTGGAAAATCTGATAAGAAGACTGAAGAGAGAAAATGAGAAGACATGCCTATACTTCAACTTAAAGAAGACAAAGATAATGACAACAGCTGATTGGGACAGTTTTGAGACAGACGGAGAGGAAATAGAAGTGGTAACAAGCTTCACGTTCCTAGGATCATTAATAGAAAAAGAGGGAAAATGTGACTCAGAAAGAAAGAGAAGGGTGGCGATAGGGAAAACTGCAATGAACGGACTGGAAAAGATATGGAAAGACAAACATGTGAGCATAGACACAATAAAAGATTAGTGAGAGCAATGATCTTCCCTACAGTACTACATGGCTGTGAGACATGGACAATGACAAAGAACATGGAGAAGAAAATCAACGCATGCGAAATGTGGATATGGAGGAAGATGCAGAGAATATCATGGACGGAGAAGAAGACAAACGAAGAAGTGCGCAGGAAGATTGGAATTGAGAATGATGAGACGTTACAACAAACAGCGTTGAGAAGGAAGCTGAGGCTTTTCGGACATGTTATGCGATCAAATGGAACGGAAAAGGAAATGATGCTGGCATGTGGAGGAGGAAGGAAGAAAAGAGGGCGCCCAAGGAAAAAATGGATGGATGTGATACATGAAAAAACTGAAATGAGCCTGGAGGAATTAAGAGATGCAACTTCGGACAGAAAAACTGGAGAGGATTGGTCATGACGGTTGCTAGATTTCCAAGAAATAACGGCACAAGGTGACAAGGTGGTGATGTGATATTTTCATTAACACACAACATTGTGCCACAATTTTTCGTGGGCATCTTGGCAACTCGCAGAGTTAACATAAAAGCATCAACATCGACTATAAATGATAGCATTATTTTTAAAATATGCAAAAATGCAAATTGAAATTTGCCATTCTTACCCTCCGTTTTTTGCATGAGTGGCATGTACTGCCTCTCATGCCCAAAATTGTGGGGCAACTTGTACATGGAGGCAGTCACATATTGTAGCAATTAAGCTTGAGAAAGAAAAACTGATAGTTTATGACAGTAATCGCAATAAAACTGTCTGTCGTCTGGCTC
Organism: Bimastos eiseni; assembly: GCA_959347315.1. Taxonomy (NCBI): domain Eukaryota; kingdom Metazoa; phylum Annelida; class Clitellata; order Crassiclitellata; family Lumbricidae; genus Bimastos; species Bimastos eiseni. The sequence continues at coordinate 40,125,101 of OY365810.1, forward strand.
AATAGGGGCGCAGCTTTCATGACACCATTGGAGTCAATAGTAGTTGTAACTGAAGCAGGAATCAGCACATTACAGTCATCAGCATACTTTAAAAGTCTATTTATGATATAGAGAAGTCTTAAACCACAAATAGCAACCACAAAATTAGGTGGACCCATTCCAGCAGGGCCGTACTTAGTATTTTTGGGACGCAAAATTATTTATGGGGTCCTATATATATCTGTTAAAATCAAAATTTGAAAACAGTCAGTTGTTAAATAGTTCATTAAGTAGTTTATTTAAAACTAATGTTTCTTGCTTTTATTGTTTACAAATTCTGTAATAATATTGTCATATGGTCAAAAGATGAGGTTATTTCTTGCTCAATCGAACAAAATAGCAAGTCCAGTCAGAGGAGACCGGAACAAGAAGTCTTGAGCCATCGTTGAAAGGAGATAGTTCTTAATTAATTTCAGTTTTGAGGAACTTGTCTCTTCTGATGCTACAGTCACAGGCATCGTCATTAAAATCCTAAGTGCAATGTACACATTCGGATAACTGTCCATTAGGAGGTTGTTGTGAACAAATTGCATAATGTCCAACGCAGACGTTGCATTTGGCAATATCAATGGCAATGTATTCAATTCTTCGTATAGCCTATATATACAGTTCGATTACATTTATATCATTAGAGTAGATATATAGATTGGTAGAATTTTGGGCCCCTAGGTACGTACGTGGGGCCCTACGCTGCCGCATACGCTGCTTATGCCCAAAAACGGCCCTGCATTCCAGATCCCTGCTTATGATACCTGCATTAATTAGGCCTATAGGCCTACACAGAGTTGACAGTGAGCCCATGAACTTTGTACTATATGACAGCGATTGCTGGTTTTGCTTTTGATTCTGGTTCTTAATCTTTTGGGTTATTTCCTTTCCTATAACCTCAGGCAAATGTGAAGGACAGTTAGTCGTCTCTGTATGTGGCACTAGATTTTTTTAAACTGTTATTACCATTTTCCACTTGATGAAGTCTCTTGCGAGGTTGCTTCTTAGCCGATTGCTTCTTATCCTCTAGTATAATTTTATAAGGCGTAGTCGACTAGTCGTTAGTACGCATGAGCTTTCCACTTTGCGTTTGCCCACTACTCCGCGATCCATGTGCGGACTAAGGACTGAATAAGCTAATAATAATTATTATGAAGATTTAGATTTCATTTTCAGTCTAAAGGACTTACTTACTTGGTTTTATGGGCTGAGGCAAATTCCAGCGCAAATATGATTGGTGAATATTTCGCAAACTGGCGGGAAATATGTGACTAAGAAAACAACATTATTTTGTAAGAATTTTGCTACGTATTTTCTTGTTTAAAAATGACGAGCGAGTACGAAAAAATTCGTCTGAGGAACATCGAAGATAATAAACGCATTTTGGCGGAATTAGGACTTGTCAATCCGGTTCGTTTGTTTTGTATTTAAAACTGGTTAAAATTATTGTCGCGTGGCTCTTAAAGACCCGATGCTTCGATACCTAACTTTAATTATAATTTACACCTCGATCCCCAATTAGACACGCCATTGCAACAAGAAATAGAGCGCAATCCAGACATTTAGAGAGAAAGGTTTTGTAAAACGACGCATGGGTAAACTAGTAGCAGATGGAGTTACGAGGTGGCGTCAGGATTCCTAACACTGCATACTGTGATTGTAACTTTCAATAAATTGTAGGCCTATAATTGTTAAATCGAAACCACATTTTATCGTCACCTTCAAGATTTGTCTCGAACGATTACCCATGCTGCATGAGATCATTGCCTGAAATTGGCTCTAAGTATATATGTAACGTACGTGTTCGTGTATACGCACATTCATGTAGCCTATTTCTAGCAGCTGCCTAAACTCCTGTTGGAAGTTCTTCACTTTGTGTTTCTGTACAAACCAATGAACTCTTTGATGGATGGAAGAAATGAGTGCCTCCAATATACCCTATATATATCTCACTCCAGGTGACTTTGATCTGTCTGTTAATTAGTATAAGCCGTTGCCTCGGATCATCAAAAGAACAAATAGCTATCTGAAGAGGAAGAGGGATTCTGTTGATTCACCATCATCCAAGCGAATCAAAGTTGCCGCTTCCGCTACGCATGAAGCCTCAGAATGTTGGACACCTGGGACCAGGCGTAGGTCACGAAGACTGCTTGGAAAGGTAGGGCATCAGAAGTCATTTTGTAAGTTGTGTTATAAGTGGTCTGAAAAATAGGTCAATTGACTATTGCTATACTGACTGTGCTAGTTCATATGATGTGCTTCAATATAAAATCTCTGTAAGTCATGTTTCTATCTCACCAGAACAGTACACGTCACATCAGGTCATCTCTGACTAATAATATCTCACAAGCCATAGCTTCTTGCCATGATTATTCCCTATTTGTGGGTCTCACAGACCTTGATCTCAAAAGGCTGCATTACATCAAAAACTCCTTAGCCATGTGACATGTGGTATAGATTTACTTGCAGAATTATATGCAAGGTTTGATACAAGACATAGGTGAGCATTCCTTATTCTATGTTACCTGTGAATAAAAAAATTGTTAAGGGTGCTGTAGAAATGTCAAAATTATGATGGATTGAAAGCTGAATTCTACTGTAAGACATGACCTGATTGACCTTTTTGTGTAGCTCTTAGGCATTCAGAACCTTGTCCTTTAAATTGTGTAGATGTTAGAAGTCTCTTTAAATGTTTTGGTCACTAAACCTAGGATGCACCAGAGACAGGAGATGTGGACGATGCTTGGAAGGAAGAGGATGATGAAGATGAGGATTTTCGTCCGAAGATATCGAAGGACAGGCCACAGGTTTACGGCGCCATTCCAGGTATCAGAGGAACAATCAACTCCTAGAGTCTACAGATATTTCTTATTCTCTATGCTTCACTGATTGAGCGCTATTGACTTCAACCCTAGTTCTTCATTGCTACAAATTCAAAAGCAAATGCACATTATTTAACTGTAGAACTGTGACTACTATTACAGCATCTGATAATCTGTTAAACTTTTGCCTTCCTCAGCCCTTTTGATGACTAAAGCACTGCATATAGGTATGTCTGCATAATATAATCTTTATGTTTCTTCAGTTTGGCATATCATTAATTGCCAGGGTATTGCACCTTGAGGGAGTTCTCAGCCCTCCATATCCCCAGCTATTGCTCAACTAGGGTGTTGCTTTGAGCCTCTTGAGCCTTTGTGTGATTGGCTGCCTATCGTTATCGGTTACCATCTCTTTAAAATATGGTAAATGACGTGCAGGATTTTACCGATATTGCAGCTGTCAGTTTAATTACAATTTTGTGGTTTATTCTGATTTTCCAGGAGTAGAAATTGGAACACATTGGATGTTCAGAATGGAAGCCAATCGCGTCGGTGTTCACAGGTATGCTCTGTCTTATTGTAGGCTGCTCAGTGTGCTCATAGTACTTCGTGTATTGCTCAGCACCATCGATTAATGCTTGGTCATTAGACAGTGGCATTTGAGGAATACATACTGATAAATATGTGTTGATGTAATAGTGAGCTTTAAAATACCTTTCCAAAGCAGTGATAATAACGTGTTCAAATGCACTTATTTCTGCAAACTTATATCCACATTTCTGTGGCATTGGAATTTAACTATATTTATATATGGATGGCCATTGAGTTGTATATGGATACTTGATAGCCATTGATTTGTATATGGATACTTGATAGCTATTGATTTGTATATGGATACTTGAAAGCTATTGAGTTGTATATGGATACTTGATAGCCATTGATTTGTATATGGATACTTGATAGCTATTGATTTGTATATGGATACTTGAAAGCTATTGAGTTGTATATGGATACTTGATAGCCATTGATTTGTATATGGATACTTGATAGCCATTGATTTGTATATGGATACTTGAAAGCTATTGAGTTGTATATGGATACTTGAAAGCTATTGATTTGTATATGGATACTTGAAAGCTATTGAGTTGTATATGGATACTTGAAAGCTATTGATTTGTATATGGATACTTGATAGCCATTGATTTGTATATGGATACTTGATAGCCATTGATTTGTATATGGATACTTGAAAGCTATTGAGTTGTATATGGATACTTGAAAGCTATTGAGTTGTATATGGATACTTGAAAGCTATTGAGTTGTATATGGATACTTGAAAGCTATTGAGTTGTATATGGATACTTGATAGCCATTGATTTGTATAGTGGGAGCCACTGTGTATGTTTCTTTTATTATTTCAGGCCTGTTATTGCTGGTATACATCCTGGTCCAAATGGTGCTTACTCGATAGCGCTGTCAGGTGGTTATGAGGATGACCTTGACTATGGCGAATGCTTCACTTATACCGGAGAAGGTCAGACTTAGATTTCTGTTTATTTTATGGTATTGTATTGTATCTGGGCATATTTGACAATTCGGGGCAGTCATTTAGAGGCCGTCCACATATTATGTATGCAGAGAGGGGGTTTAAAATTGCAGCCATTTTGTGTATGGGGGGGTCCCGAAAATATGTACGCGCTCAAATATAATTGTCTAATTATGACGTCCACAATACAGAATATGAAAATCAGAACTGTAAACATAATCACAGACTATATTCCTGCTTAATCAGTTTTATGTAGCATTAAATGGTTTCAAATGCAGGTGTTGTTAGTGTTTTATTTCTTCACAACAGTTAACAAATTTAAGCTGTTAAATATGATGCTTGGCAAAACTAAATAGCCAGTGGTAAAGTCAGTGTCTTAGATGTTTTTTAGCTATTTAGCCTTTTCAATGGGGAGTGGGGGTAGAGCTCAAATGTACGTACGCTTTTTTGGCATACGTAATATGTGGATGGGCCTTTAGTTCTCAGCTGAATTGTAATCACTTTGTAATTGTTTATCCACCATCAGTTAACCTTGGTCTTACAGACTGATCTTCGGGATATTCGCCTGAGTACGACTTAGTTTTGTCTTGCCATCGTTGATGTCTTGTGCATTAGACCCCGTCACTATAGAAGTTACTAATGTATGACGTTATTTATTCTCGTAGGTGGCCGTGATCTCAAGGGAACCAAGGCAAACCCTAAGGTGAGGAGGATTTCTAGTTATTTTGTTACAGAACTTTTGTATGTGAATATTTATCTAGACTTTTACTTTCATTTTTGTTGTCTCACGTTTTCAGTTGTTCTAATTATTTTCTCTGCATTGTCGGTTGGAAACGTCTTTCTCAACAGATCTAGCACTGGCCTAATGGCTAATCTGACTATTTGTTTTGACTACATGCGCTAGGAGAAATTAGGAATAAACATAGGAAATTAGGGTAAATGGTAAATTAGTTGTAAACGTATTTAGTTAGGAATATACACGAGAAATTAAACTGATAAACAAACAGGTAACCTGTGATAGTGTGGTCCATGTTTGGCAGTAAAAACATTGAATTTCTTCAATGTTGAGCATCCTCAGCAATGATTAAAGTTGATGCTAAATACAATGAGATTCTTCTTCATTTCAACTGCAAAACTGAGAACATAAAAACACAGATTTTTGTTGCAGAATCTGCGAACAGCTCCTCAGTCGAAGCATCAGACCTTGTCTCGTGGTAACAAAGCTCTGGTCGACAGTGTGGAGTCCGGTCTGCCAGTGAGAGTGCTGCGTGGATATAAACTGGACAGTCCTTTCGCACCTGTGGACGGATATCGCTATGATGGCACGTTTTCAAACTCATTATATGACGAAATGGGAGCACTTAAGAACATGCTGTTAATGTTGAGCAATAGGGTTTACATTTTTTTTTAAACAAGTCTCTGCAGAGGTATTGTGGAATATATGTACGAGGTGTCCTTACAATGTAAGTAAGTTTTATGTATTGTAAATGTGGCATATATTTATATTTAGAGCTGACACATAGTTTGAATAATTTGCGCCTCTAAGTGAGGAAAAATTATCGGTTAATGTATCGTGGAATATGTAAAAGGTGTCACTTTAAGTTCTATTATTGTCTATGTCAAATATATTTGTATTTGGACAGAAAACATTGATTGAACGATTGGTTTTTAATAGATATTTATATAGCACTGCTACAAGAATAAATATAATTAGCATTTATGCCTCTATCTTGTGAAATGTCATTTACAAGTGGAGTATAAATTATTTTAGCAGAACACGCATAGTAGACTAGAAAAGTCGCCAGTGGTGGGCCCAAGCATACACATAGAACCCATTGACATATGTCATGGATATTCAGTGTCTCTGATGGCTCAGTGATGTTTGCCATTAGTGAACTGATTTCATTGCTGGGTTTTGCTAGGAATTGCCAGTGGAGCAGATATCTGCCCTGATAAAAGATTGGAAGGTGATTAGAATGACTAGACAAGTCTTCAATCCAGTCGAATCTGGTTTACGAACAATAAACCTGTTGTGTTTAGGTCTGTATAAAGTGGACAAATGGTGGTACACGGGAGGTATGGCGGGATTTAGCGTGTACAAATTTGCGCTCAGTCGACTCAAGGATCAATCGCCTCCGCCGTGGTACATGAACACCGAGGTAGGTACTGTTTAGCTTTGTGTTGAGTCGTGAGCACCTCTGATTTGAGTGTCGCTATATAAGTGCTCTATTGTATTACATTACATTACTGGCTAATCATCTGAGAGATCTGGTAGTTGACTTGTTAGAATAGCTGCCTTGAGATGGTTATTGGGCTGGGATCTTAGACAAGTCCTTTGCTCAGCACCAGCAATTGATGCTTGGTCCTTAGAGATAGTGGTACTTAAGCCATGTGAGTCAATGGGTGAAACCCCATCTGCGTGACCTCTTGACCTTGCACCAATGATAGCTGAACCAGTGGCATATCGTAACATCATGTGCAAACTTTATTTAGCTCAATTAATGTTTGAACAATGGTTCCTCGCAGCAGTGGACAAAGTTGTTGCTGCGCTCGTATTTCAATGCATCCTCATGGTATTACCACCTCTTCTTACACCATTCCTAAGGTTTTAACTGTGGTATTACAGTATTCCCCTTTACCGTGCAACTGTCCAGTGAGTGTAGATTTTTAGCAAGGAGAAGGATGTAGGACTAATACACTTACTTTATAATATTATATGCATGATGATAATAAAATACATCGTACAGGACCAGTTAATTATTTCGAGTTGATGAGAGACACAAGGTACACAAACGTGTCTTCGCTGCAACTTATAGGTAACAATATGAATGTTAGGATCGCTTGTGGCCTTTACTTTAAAGTCGCTGTTTTAATCATAGTTATGAGCTGATCTGTAGTTAACATTTGTGAGCGATAACTTTCAGACTGGAGATGTGACCATGTCAAATGAGAATCCGTTAGATAGCAGAATCAAAGAAGAAAGGGAAAAGAAGGATACAAAAGCTGCAATAAGTAAAAAGGAAGCAGTTACCGATCTGCGGAGGGAAAATATGGATGTGGATGAAAGTGGGAAGAGTCCTACTAGAGCCAGCAGTAAAGGTAAAGAACCATTGGGATCAATTTCTGAAGTTGGCTTGACTGGCAGACAACAGGATGACTTTAGTTTGATAGACTTAGAAAAGAATGGCAAGAGCAAAGAAAATACTGATGATGTGATTTCTGGCAAGTTTTCTAATAACACCAACAAGAACCCTGATAAAATTAGCAACAAGGGTGAGTTCTGCGACAACAGCGTCAGCAAGAGTCCAAATGAAAGGATCGTCAAGAACGAAAACGACAACAAAGTGGTTCGCAGTCAACTAAACAATAATGGCAAAGACTCAGAAAGTACCACAGACAAGAGTACCAGCGGAGGAAGTGGTCCCACAGACAGCAGAGACAAGAAAAGAGGACCGGAGAGCAACGGGAGTTTGGAAAACTCACACAGCGTGAGTTGTGGAGATCAAGTATTGGATGAAACGCCATCTGAGGCTGCCATACGTGACTTGCATCAAAGAAGCTCCCAACAGCAGTTGCCAAAAGATCTGTCGGATAATTCTGTCGATGACCCGAACACAGAGCTGTCCCAGGCAGATGATGTCAGTTCTCAAGACAGTGGCATAGGTGTTACCCAACCTCAAACTACACCTGATGCCGTTGTGGAGTCTGGTGTCACCATTTCAGTAATCCCTGGTAAGATTAGAAATTTGATTAACTCCTTACTTGTGTTTGAATAAGCTTAAGTCATTTTCAGCTTTGTGTGTGTGATGCTCACTTGCACTGCTATCATGCACATGTGGTACTATCTGTCTGGATTGTTTTCCTCTTGATCTTGGACTTTTCCACTGCAATGGGTATTGGTACATTTTCCACCGGAAAACGTCTGCTAAGACTGTACAACATACTGTGAAATAGTAAATGTTTTGGAGGATTTGTCTCAGTCCTAAAGCTTATATTGTATATGTTACAATACATGTCGTATTGATAGACTTCGATTTTTGAACCGTTGGCCTAAAGGAAATGTCCTGTCAATTCATTGACTCATTTAGGGTAACTGGATTGATATATTGATTAGTTGATAGGCTTGTTTCCAACTACTATCAAGCTTTTAAAGAACTACTGAAGATAAGGTTGCTTATTAAGTAATGATCTTGTAAACTATCTACAGTTATTGTGGAATTCCCTGCACGCAAACTACTATTAGACAGCATCGTGCTTTCGCTGTTGTTGGCCCAATGGCATGGAATGCTACCATTATCGTTGCGTCTTATGCCTAGGGTCCATTCAGATGCATTTTACACTAGCCTAAGACGTTTCTTTTCAGCTGGGGTCGAGTTGGGAGCGCTCCTGAGTAGTAACCTTGAAGGGGCGCTATATAAATTTTTGCAATGAATGAATGAATGGAATGCTTTATGCAAGTTAATGACTATTATTTAAATTACCTGGTTCTGTCTTTGCCTTATGCAGGAAAATTCGAAGTGGAGGACGAGAACAGAAACATTACTATGTGTGGAGAAGTAAGATAGCAGACTACTTCATCAAAAGAAACCCGAATGTATATCAGCCGTAACTTGGATTTGTACTGTTACAACTCAACTACGGAGTTTGAACTTTTTCTAGACCACGTATACTTACTTCTTTATCAAAGATTGCTTCTACAAAAGCGGTTGATGATAAAATTAATTTTGTGTGGCGTTTTTATGTTTGGCTTAGCTTTTTAAATGATCAGCTATTCAGGTATGCAAAGTAGGTTAAAACATAGGTAGAAGAGGAGCAAATTTAGCTTCTACAGCAAAGTTGTTTTAGGGTAACTGGCATCTGTTTGTTATTGCAGTATTTTGTTATTCCACTTTTAAGTCATGAAGATCTCTCAGAATTTCAAACTTCAAATATACTTTATTCACTGTTCATGTGTTTGATTTATATGAACTGAGTTTCTGAACAATGCTGGTATTGTTGACCTGTCTCAAAAATTTTTTACTCATAATCGTTGCAATGTGAACAGGTATAAAGGTTGTTAACATGATCTCAAAGTAGATATCTAGTCTTTGCTTATGTGAAATGATCCAGCATGTATCATTGCCGGGTTTTGAAATCATAAGGGAATGCATGTTACAGGCAGGGATATGGTCTTGAGACCTTGGTCTTGGTCTCGAATGCATTGGTCTTGGTTTGGTCTTGAATGCGTCGGTCTTGGTCCTGGTCTTAAAGGAACGGTCTTGGGTTTGGTCTCCATCTTAGGTTAGCGTTCTTGCTGTATCAGATCAATTTCTTTGATATTTGTCGGTTATTTTCGATTAGAGGTACCGGTGTTTAGGCCCTACGTGATTGTTAGTGATTTACGATGTGTTTATCATCTATATTACTGTTACTGTGGGCAAAAAATGCGTTTGCAACGGAACCAGCCATTTCAAAATTTGCTTTCACAAATTTCAAGGTTTTGGAACAATCTAATAATCATGTCAGCCACGTGTAGTCACTATTAACCAACAATTCCGAGTACAAGTGCATCGTCCAAACAGAACGTTAATCTACTTGTTCAGATGCCTCACAGTATTTACCTATCGTATACTGTGTGTAATTTATAGTGTGATATTCTCAGGCCGAAGCCAGGGGCTGAACCCGTAAAAGTTCGGATTGGTCGGTAAAACTGTTTCTGGACCATTATTAAGATTAGTATTCTTCAGCAATAAAATTAATGTTTTGAGCATGATATTCCGTTTTAGCATCTTAATAAATTGCAATTGCATTGTTTATAAAAAAAGAGTCTTGGTCTTGGCCCTCACTCTTGGTCTTGGACCACCTGGTCTTGGTCTTAGTCTCGAGGTTTTGGTCTCGTGCCCAACACTGGTTACTGGGCATTGAAAAGTAAGACAGGGCTAAAATATACATGTTCCGAGAGATTTTTGACAACAGGGGATTTAGTCAAGGCATAAATTTAAGGCATTGTGATTCACATTTATTTACCGCATGTAACAAATGCTTAAAAATAGTTAAAATGAAACTGGACTAACTTGCTTTGAAATAATTTTCAAATGTGTTATTTTGAATTTGATTTTAAATGTGTTATTTTGAGTAATTAGACAGTGTGGCCAAAAACTACAATTCAGTTTTGAACGAACCATATGTACGACACATGACATTTTTGTACTTTGTTTTGCATGGATTTTGCATGTCAGATTTGCACACTAAGGAACTTCTAAAAAAACGTGTCTAAAAGGTTCTTGTATAACAAGTAATTTTTTTTATTGGGTATTTTTGTTCGAGGTTACACGCGGTTACAGTTTTGTGTGCACCAACAACAATCTTCACCCTAATATTTTGGGTCCATTTATGACCAGGACAACTTAGTGGTTAATGTGCTTCACTCAATCAAGAGGTCAGGGGTTCAAATCCTGTCACAGCAGAAATTTGGTTCAAGTATTCCACTTGCTCCACTTGCACCTATCCAACTCTGCTATAATTGAGTACACTGACCATACTCTGTCTGTGGGAAGATGAGCATATACTGAGGCCATGAAAATATAGTTGCTAACAATTCCTACCAGTTATTCTGCTTGACTGAAGGGACTGCTCACTTCTTATGACCTGTACTGGTTATGGTTTCTAGATCTGTGTGTGAACCAGAAACTAGGTTTTGAAATGAATATCACAAAGTAACATATTGGTTAATCCTAGCGAGTCTTAAAACGTTAAAATGTAACATATGCAGTAAAATATTTTTGTTTGCTAATTATTTTATGCGATCATAATGGCATTTAACATCATATAAGGGCAGTGCAGAGAGTGCTTCTGAGTAGATTATCTTGAAGGGTGCTACATAAGTACTCAATTACATTACACATACATCCTATTTTGGGTATGCTACATAAGGCCACAAGAAGACTGCAAAGGAATTGATACATTACAGACCTGTGTTACTATAAAAATGTTTCACACAAAATGAGCTGAACTACTAAATGATGAAGTGAATTTACTATCAACATTAATTATGGAATGCTTTATGCAACAAAAAGTGAATGGTCATATATTTTAAGGCAATTACAAACATCTGTTTAACAACAATCATTTACAGAGCTTTGGAAATCACTACTGAATGTGTTTTCTTGCAGTTGAAATTTTGTCAATGCCACACACCTGCATATAAGCTGGTTTTCTTAACTCGACTTCTGAGGAGCAGTACATTTAAAAATACAATACAACTGAAAATGTATACAATAAATTCAACTTAATTCACAACTTTTTTGTCAAGTTTCTCCATTTGTGACACTTTACAAAGAATTGGTCAATAGCAACTCTAAATGAAGAACTCTTTTGTGACATAAATCTATGATTAGTCTGTTTAACATTGTATCAGTACGGTGCATGTTGTATAAAGTAAATAGTTCAAATGCCTCGTAAAGTTTAGTTAGAGTCCTGCAAGTTTACAATAGAAAAATTCTCATTTTAACAAAAAAGTTCGATATAATGATAATGAATCTGCTGCAATGATAAAGACGGACTTTCAACGTTTAGAAATGAATACATGACAAAATATACGAATCTGCAAATCGTTTTTTTCGCAGAATATCAGAAATCCACTTGTAAACGAATGACAAAAATATAATGGAAATTGGGAACGCTTTGTTCGAACAGTCCTACAAAGTGTGTCGTAGCTACGTGCCTCAACTCACAAATAGTCCGTGCAGTCACCGTATTCTCTGTCATTCATGAACAGCTGCCTAGCAACAGCGGTGTTGTCATTGGTAACCATTACTCCTGTCCATCGCAGCAGTCGGACCATTTGCTATATCGTTGTCGTGGAAACGGTTGTCGCGGCAACAGGGTTGCTTGCTATACGGTTGTCGTTGTGGTGACTTGGGTGGATGGTAGATGTTCGCACATGAGGGAAATCGGAATATCGTCCATGTTTGGCATCACGAAGACTCTCTGGACCACAGAACAGAAATTGTATCACGAAATTACACCTGAAAATAGGCTGGGTGTCTGGTAATCTGTAAAACTATCAACCCCTTGCCGTGTTTGCAGCTAAAACACTGCACAAGACTTATATATAGATGAATTTATTCAAGCAGACAGACAGACAGACTGATGGTGAAAGAGGCAAGCAGGATTGAAGCACCACAGGCAGGTATCTCCACTGTATATTAACACACTGTCAGGCAGATACATCGGCAACTATTAGCACAGGCGGTGTTTCGCTGTCGGGGAATTGGGGTTTTAACCCTCTAGCCCTTATTCTAACCCCTCACATAAGTAACTAAAGCAATTTTGGGATAAGAAAACTAAAGTATCTCATGTGTCGTCAATTTTTTCTTGTGTATTACATTAACAACATTTGAATAGGATCTGTGTTCTTGTACTTGGGTAATTTATAAAATATTCGACCTCTGGTATTTAGCTAAAACCAAAACCCTGGAATAGATTAATTTGAAAGTGTAAGTCACAGATTATGATGAAAGTGTAATGAACCTGAAACTCGATGGCCAGTTTCTTCTCGATCCAGTCCGTGATGTGACTGAGGCTGACTTCGCGCTCTCCCACTCGAGGTTTAGCAGAAAGGACAAGATTCGGGTTGCCACGAAAGCCATACCTGTCAATCAATCAGAGGATGACCTGATGAATATTCATGTATCATTTACATATTTTTATCCTCAGAATGCTGCCATAATTCCCCAAGGCAATTTCAATCATCCATGGCAATAATTGATCTTGATAGCAATTTACGATGGCAATAAATTAACCACAGCAATAATTCTCCATAAAAGATTTGCCAATGCAACATGTGATGACAAAGTCTACATGCCATATTCTGTTTGTCGGAGGGGGTGGAATGTTGACGGCAAGGGTGCCATTGATTGCCTTCATCTCAACATTGAGAACAAGCCGTGTGTTGGAAACCTCCTCCATCGCTTTCTTTATGTAGCGGTAATCAGTCGCCTGCTGGAAGTAGCGAGACTTGGAGATTTTGTCCACAAATTTCAGCAGCTTCTTACTCATTGGTTCGCTTCTCCTGAATTCCACAAACAAAACACATCTTTAATTAGCAGCTGATTAGCAAGCATCATACAAATCTGAAACTTGATTTTTTTAAGCACTCTACTACTCCATCCACAGAAGAGGTTTTGCTCAGAAGTGATTGACACAGAGACCATTAACTGCTACAAGATAAAGACCTGTTTGCCTCACCTGTCTGAATTATCATCCTCTGTGCTGTTCTCTTCGACCCCTTCCTCGTCGGTTGTTGACTCTGCGCTGTCCTCCTCGTCTGAAAACTGCGCGCCCGACCTGGAAAGATGTATGCTCAAGACTCGCTTATCTTCCTTAATAAATATTGTGCTGTATTTTATTAAGAAATTTCTATAGAGCCTCTCTCCCAGTAGAACCTAATCGGAGGCGCTTTCAGTGCAAAAATCCCAGCGGGAAAAGAAAAGCCTTCAGAACATGGACAGAAACACTAACAGTATGTGCATGTCTAAAAAACGATTTCATTTTCAAACCAGAAAGTATTCGGAATGCCTCCAATTTCTATTTCACAAACCGACTTTATTGATACTCAAACCCATCGCTTGTCTGAGTCCAAGCAATGCCGAGCACTGCAATACCCAGCCGAGTCGAGCATCCAAGGTGAGTGTCAGCTCATCCCTACAGGTTACCCATAAAAATAAATGTTCAGAAAAGAGTTTGACAAAAACTCCTTTACATTAACCAAATCTTTTACTGAAGCAGTACGTGATTAATCTCAAATGCATCCCACGAGGGGCACATCTCCCTCTCTCTCCCCTTCCGTACACTCCGAGCGCTCACCGCTTTCCGGCGTCGGGCTTCTCCTCCTTGACAACAGATGGCGTAGACTTCAGCTTCATGAGGTTGCACTTGGTTTCCATAGTGATGCCAAATCCGCCCGCGTAAGATACGTCCATGTCGACCCAGAGACCGCGGTCATCGAGGTACGGCTTGGACGTTCGACAGATGACGGGCACCTGAGGACCCAACTCAATTCCAGTGACGGTCAACTGGTCAATGAAATGCGGAACCTGCGGCAGAAGATAAACACAGGTGCTATATAAATGGATGCATGCACACCAGGACTCAGTAGGTACTTTCAATCAGTGTTATATAAATGTCGACAAATAAAGTAGTTTATCGTCAAAGTGAGTCTATGAAAACCCTATATTAGTAGTTTACTCTATAATCCACAGTGGGACTTATTAATTAAAGGATGACAGCATAGATGAAATACAATATCATAGTAAATGACTTACATAGTAAATGCTTACCTTACATGAAATTAATTGGTTAAGCTGTGCCTCATTTTATCTTGTCATGCTTCACCTGTGAGTGTCTTACCTTTCCCTGCTGTGATCCATCCTATCACTTGGATAACCCTTTGCCAAGGACCAATTTGTCTTGTCTGGCATTACATTACTTTACAGTCGTTTGTTTTGTCTTACTTGACCATACATACCATTACCTTTACCATAACCTGTGATATCTCGCAATACCTCGATCTTACCTAACTCGGATTACCTCATATAACCTAACCTTTCTTAAGCTCATCCTACCATAACTTGGTTAACTCTGCCACTGCTAACACTCGGGCAGTGCCAGTCTCAAGCCCGGATAAAAGAGGAGGGCAATGCTAATGATCCCTGTCATCCCATAGTGTCGTTAAACAGCAACTATCACCACCCTAACATATCTGACCAGTGAATGCAACTCACATGCATCTTCCCCAGCTTCTTCTGTATCTTGTCTCGTATCTTATTTGTCCAATATTTCTCTCGCAGGAAATCGAGGAAACATCTGGAGATGATGGCGTTCAGCCAGAGCAGCTGGGCATCGCACTGCTCAACCCCGGACGACTCAGAGCCCGGCATGATCTTCGCCATATAACTCATGTACTCGACGAGGCTCTTCTCCGGCGCCAGATGGGCGTAGTCAGTCTCCGGCGCGGGAAGCGACTCCCACGAGCACTGCGAATCCACCGAACCATGACGCTTGTGCTGAAGGACCTGCTGGTCGAGCGACGATGCGGAACCGTTTCGCACGTGAGACTTCGAGAAACTCGTGGACGCAGCCGTCTTCTGGAGCAGGTCGCTCATGCGCGTCGGCCACGGGGTTTCCGCGGCGGCGGCCACAAGACGACGAAACCACTCCTCCTTTTCCCGACTTGACCTGGCGAACAGGAAGAGGCGCTTGACGTGACCGACCACGGACTTGGCAGCTCTGGTTGTTGACGCGGATCTCGACTTTGGGTCGAGATTCAGGAAATCTCCTTCGATTCGCCCAAGCGAGTCACGCTTGGCGTGCTCGCGCGAGATCTTGTCTTGTGGGTCCGCGACTGGGCGCTTAAAGACTTCAATGCAGATCGGATACTTCCTGCTCCAGAGGCGTTTCTCCACGAGGTCAGAGGGCAACAGGACGACCTCGCAGCCACGTAGGTCGTAGTGCTTCTGGCGGACGAAGCTGACAGTGGTGGGAATGCCTTCGTCCGACATGGCCCGCTTTGCAACGCCTTGTTTGGGCGTCTGCAGGCGCATCGTACTGCCTTCTAGGGTGACGAAGACAGAATGTGTCTGGTTGATGTGGTAGTTGTTGACGTCATATTCGCTCAATTCGTTCATCCAACCCTGAAAGTACAAGTCAGCTTTCATTTGATATATCAGTTTGTACCGCATAAGTTTTTGTAGTATCGTTTGTTTGTGTTGTATTAGTTTGTCAAATCAAATCGATTGGATAATGATAATGACTTCATCTAAAGTGATAATGATGGTGTATAATAATGGTACCAAAGAACTGATTTGATAAACTGTAATGATAACATTATTAATAGGGCATAACCGAGCAGACAATTTCCACCGAGTACCGAATCCGAGTATTTGGATGCACTATTTGCCGGATCCGGGTACGAACCGAATAGTAGCGGCAAATCTGGCCAGTGACTCGGCGAGTACCATCTCTAGGCAAAGCATAGTTAACCTGCCACGTGCAATCGTGCATAGCTAAGGAGAACTATCTATAGTCAATGCAGAGTCTATAGCAATATCTTCATATAGCATATTGTCGCACTCTAAGCTATAACAAAATATTTATTATGTAATAACTTTATTTGTGAAAAAATTTTTAAATCTTGTTATAAAATTTGAAACATGAAGTTATCTACGACGTCTTTACTCACTACTGTTTACCAAAAAGTGGGTGGAGCCAATTCAAGCGAGAAAATTCCTGATTTGGGGAATGCAACCAAGAGACATTAAAATATATAAATTAACATAATTATTTTACAGAAAATTCAATGGAATATTAAGTTCTTGTTTAATTAATCAATAACTTATAAGTAATTCCAATAGTCCTAAATTTATTTGACCAAAAAATATTATTTTATCAAAAAAAATTTGTTCAACAAATTTATTTTTAGCTATTTGCGGGTGTAATTTTTGCCGAGGTAAATACTTCCTAAAAGTCCAATATTCGGCCGAGGCAAATGTCCGAGGCGATTTCCGGTTATGCCCTAATTATTAAGTATATTAAAGCCCCTTATAGGCTCTTCAGTTGTGCCATGCAAGTGTTCTGTTACAATACAAATTTATTTTTGTTTTTTTTTTAATAAATTTGTACTGCACACAAGGACACATCAAAATGTGAATCTGAGGTGCGGAATGGCAGTCCCAAGGACAAGATGCAACTTAGATTTCCAAATCCTTGTAAGCCAAGGAGAGAAAAAAATTGGGTTTGGATTTGATTTTTGAAGGAAGTGAATTTGAGCAACAAAAACAAAAGCTAACAGCATATTCTAACACAGAGGTCTCCAAAGTTTTCCAGCGGAGGGCCACATTGCGGATTTTTTAAAGCTCAGCAAGCCAAAACTACGAAAAACTGAAATTTACAAAAAATACAAATGAATAACTGTAAACAGACGACTTATTCCTGAGGTCTGATGCAATGCACAATATCAATAACAATTAAGATGGTTTTTCTTTAGTCCTAATTAGTGTGAGAAACATGAAATTGATGCATTTCTGACGATTTCAGAACAACTTGCGCATGCTTCCATTTTCCCATATATTTTGTTTTTTCAAGGAGAGTTCTGCATGCCAGATTAGAGACCTTAGCGGGGCCGAATCTGGCCCGCGGGCTGTGCTTTGGAGACCCCTGTTATAACACATCAAACACATTCTGAGCAAATTTCTTCAGCATCTCAGAGAATCAAGTGGGAAACTAGAAACATTTTGTTGATTTGAGATGGAATGACCCAGTGACAGTCAATTCCATTCCTTGGAGCAGAGGCATGGAATGTACTACAGATCATAACTGTTCTGCATCAGTGGCTCAGCTAAAAGAGACCTACATCGCTTATGTGGCAGTTAGTCTACATAAAGCCGCCTTTGTGCCCAAGAATGCTCTTTCACGCCCAACGAAATTGCTTTGAAATTCAAGGCTGCCTGTCAAATGCACTTCAAGGAAACTGGTCAGTTGATATGTGTTGATGAAAGAGTGTAATCCAAATCATAAGATCACGTGTGATCTATATATGATCAATAGAAATGAAATGTTTTCCATCGATGTTGACCTCTGACCTTTTGATGACATGCTCGGTCACTAGACCGTGGCTTGTTCTTACCTCAAGGCTAAGACACAGTGGCTAAATAGAAAGGAATTTCATACATAGAAACCAAGACTAGGCAGAGACACAGAGAGAGAGAGAGACAGAGAGAGGAGGAAGGAAGAGAGACAGAGACAGCACCCAGAGAGAGAGAGACAGACAGACAGACAGACAGAAAAAGAAAGAGAAGGTAATAGGAAAAGCAACAAAGAAGAGAGAGTTAGAGAGTGAGACAGCACAATGACGCACCTGTAGACACCTTCGACACACACACATAATGATATTTGAGCTGGGACTCTATAACTGAACACACAGTAGACGGAGGATACAAATTAAATTTACAGGGAATAACCTCAACTGAAATCAGACATCCATATCCACAATTAGCCATCCAACAAATACCCCAGACATCCACAAAGATAAATAGACAGACCTAAAGATACAGACAGACAGACAGACAGACAGGTAAACAGACCGACACTTTCACTGTTAGTCAACGATGGGATGACTTGATGAGCTGTGTCAGCTTCTTTTACTCATGAATGGCTCACTGTATTTTACTCACTTTATTGGATTCATTGATGAATAATAATTCAGGGAACTTATACATTATTAGCAATTGTAATCAGTTGATTTACTGCTGGGTATTTCCAATGCTAATTATGCGCTTAACTAATAATATTCATGAATATTCATATATACTGTTTCATGTGTACGATTAAATTAACTTCGAACACTTTGGGATTGACAAATACACAGAAGAGTGAGATAAACCGATAGAAAACCCCTATGATAAATAAAAACACACACCAGAAAACCACACAGATAAACAAACAGACAGGAGACGAACATAGACAAACACTATGGGAGATAGACAGACGGAGGTTTGCAGAGATCAGAAAAACAATTGTGTGAAACCAAAACAGCTGAATTGAGGATGACCTGGCTTTGCAACAATGAGACTCTTATTCAATCCTATATATATATATATATATATATATATATATATATATATATATATATATATATATATATTTTTTTATATATTTTTTATATATATATATATATATATATATATATATATAAGGATCTGGGGATAAAAATGTGAATTGTCTTTGGGTGGGAGAATATGGTGGTGTGCTTTTGGTCACAATTGGTGACTGGAGTGGGGACGGAGTAAAGTAGGAGTTGGTGAGGTACATGCTTGGGGTTATGTAAAAATAAGAGTTTAGTCAGTTCTGAGACCTTCTTTTAACCATGGAGCAACAGAAAAAACAATAATAATATGCATCATGGTACACTAACACAGCAGAAGCCAATGAAAGGGTGCAAACATATGAAACGTCCTGCTTTCATGCCTACCTCTTATTCTCTCTCTCTCTCTCTCTCTCTCTCTGTGTCCCTGACTGTTTGTCTATATGCCTGTGTGTCACTCAGTCAACATTTCTCAAATCACATTGAATCACACCATATCACCTGAGCAAATCAGATGACGGAATTTCTCAAGGCTCCCTTTAGAGCAGATACTCTCTTCCTGCCTTGGTCAACAACCATCCACACAATGATTCCTTATCAGTCACAAAAGAACAAACATGACAGAAGTGCGCCAATAATAACCTAAACAGGTGAGACAATCAGGCCAAAGGTCTACCTGTACGAGGTGATGAGGTCACCATCAAGATAACAGATGATGGTAGCAATAAATACAACAAACAGGTTCACCTTTACATTGTAAGGTCACCATCGAGATAAATGGCAGTGTTGCCACACAATGTTCTGCTCGTACCAGACATGACAGCAGAAGAAATTAAATTTGAAATGGCAGGTACAAAAAATAGCTGCATAAACCAATAAGTCTGCAGCTGCTTGCAAATTACAAAGGGAGAAAGGACTAACTGTAATGGCAAAGTTCTCGAGGGATAAAGGGACGAATAAAACGCCGGCTATAAAACTTAGATGGAAATTCAAAAATCAATTCAACGCATGAAGGCTGGGAGCAGAGGCAAAGGCATGTCCATGCATAATTGTCACATTTCCAGCCATAATGATGGAAGAACAGTCCCTCAAGCTAGCCCTGAGGCAGGCATGGGATTGAAGCGACAGCAACTTCATTTTCTTAGCCTCGGCATATGACGGTGGGTGGCCAGTCTCTCCCTTGCTGTCTCATACTCCCACCAATGAAGTACTTTTGAAAAACCTGATGGTAGCATCAGTTGTCAATTGAATTGAAGAAATTTAATAAATGTGAAAAGTTGAATAAATCCTCTGCAAAGAAATGACAGAACAAACTGACTGGGCACCAAATATCCAGACCAGGAACTGAGCAGAAATGGAAAATATATATACATGTACATACACATGTAAATTAATCTCTCAATTTCAGTTTACCAAATAGCAAACTGTCAGAAAGAAATAAGGTAAAAATGTTTCAAGGTTCTGTATTCCATTGAGGACATTAACAACAAGTAAACGAAAATGAAAATCAAATACCCAAAATGCTAAAACCAGTACTGATTAGGGCATAACCGAGTAGACAATTTCCACCAAGTACCGAATCCGAGTATTTGGATGAACTATTTGCCGGATCCGGGTACGAACCGAATAGTAGCGGCAAATCTGGCAGCGAGTACCATCCGTAGGCAAAGCATAGTTAACCTGCCACGTGCACAGCTACGGAGAACTATCTATAGTTAAAGCAGAGTCTATAGCAATATCCTTCATACAGCGTATTGTTACACTCTAGGCTATAACAATATATTTATTATTTAATAACTTTATTTGTGAAAAATATGTAAAACCTTGTTATAAAATTAAAATATGAAGTTATCAATGACGTCTTTACTCTCTGATGTTTACCGGAAAGTGAGTGGCGTCAATTCAAGCGAGAAAATTACTGATTTGGTTGCCACCTGAGGAATACAACCAAAACAAATTAAAATGTATAAATTAACATAATCATTATTTTAAAGAAAATTCAATGGAATGAGAAGTTCTTGTTTAATTACTCAATAGCTTATAATAAAAAAATAATATAATACTCCAAAAAAAATATTTTTTTCAAAAAAGTTATTTTTAGCTATTTGCGGGTTTAATATTTGCCGAGGCGAATACTTCCAAATATTCCAGTATTCGGCCAAGGCAAATGTCCGAGGCGCTTTCCGGTTATGCCCTAGTACTAATGTAACCATGCAGTGTACACCAACCTTGAACAAGCCTTCAGTGTTTTTTGACTCCTTCATTTCAGGCACCTGGAGAGGTGGCAGCAGCTTCAAGTCATGCAATGGTGGAATTTCCTTCACATGCGCAGGAGCAAGAAAGCCATTGTATGCGACCGTGGCTAGCAAGGCCATTAAGAAGCTTCCAGCCAAAAAGCCAGACAGAAACGGAGGCAACGGCAGAATAAGAAGCGAGAGGAACAGAATTAGAAGCGCAATGACGTTCTGCGTCTTCATAAAGGCGGGAATACTCAGCAGGGATTTGACACGTCTGATACGACGCGTAAAATAGCTCAAACTGGTTCGTTTTTGATCGCAAACTACGGGTTCTGGCGGAGTGTCAGAGGCGATATCAGCAGTGACGACGTCGAGGGTCTCTCTGCCATAGCCGTCACCTGATAGCAGTTCCGACATGGTGACTCCGTTGGCGGGGAACGGCGAACGGCTGGTGTCGACGTCGCTCGCACGCTCAGAGTCAGCGCTCGGTTCCTGTTTCGATGCGATCTGACCCGCGCTCAGCGACTTCTTCACAGAGACTTCCTCTCTGTCACTGGGTCGTTCCCAGTCTCCACTGATGCATTCAGTCGATCCTGCCTTGAGGATCTCCTTCGCGATCGCCTCACCGCCATCGCTCCCCGGCCGAGAGTGACTGCGCATCCCCTTCGGTTCTTTCTCCGCTGCACTCCTTTCGTCGTCTGCCAGTGTCGTGACGATCTTGGCGGTGTCGGCCGACCCGGTCTTGTTGAGCCGCCTCGGCAGCATCTCTCGCGACTGGTTCACAATCCGCTCTCTCAGCTCGGAGAAGATCGACCGCTGCGGGTCGTCCTTCGTTCCTCCTGGCGCACGGCCATCACGATTGAGGACGCCTCTGTCACTCTCCGGCTGGGCGCTTGTCCTCAGCGGGGATACAGGAGACGTCGTCTCGGACACTGGTGCCGAGCGAACCGCATGCATCGGGGATTTCCACAGAGTGCTCGGATGAAGCGCTGGCGCCTGCTCGGGTCCTGTTGCCGTAGCCCCGGCATCCGATGGTTCCGCTGGAGCGTCGGAGCTCGGCTGGGGAGAGGCGCTTCTCCGTTCAAACTGGAGAGCTTCCTTTCTCGGTCGGGTGGTTCCGACGTCGTAGAGTTCGTCGTCATCATCGTCGACTACTGAAGACGGATTGAAGCGAATTGCGAATGTACTCATCGGCTGCGACTTGCCTGCCATCTGTCCTACGGGTGCATAGCTGTGAATATATATATTCAAAAACATATGTATTAGCACATATAAATATATGTAATTATATATCTCATATATGTCTATGAGAGATCATGTGCATTAACACAAAATTAAGTCTGGATTAGATGGTTATGTATAATAATAGTGGTAATAATTTCTTCTATTAATTTCAACCTGACAAACCGCTGTATGATTACAAACACAGTATGAAAAAGGCCAATGAGATCGTGTGGTTTTAGCTAAAGCCTCGGGGATGTTCAACATAAACGGTCATATCGGAGAAGATTGACCAATGAGAAGCGCTTCTTTTGAACATAACCGTTTGTGTACATCACCCGCGCTCATGGTGTACGAATACAGCCTCTTGGACGCTTTGTTTCTTGCTCTTTCAAGTGGCTTCAACGTCACTAGGCAGCTTAACATAGGAGCTCTGTCTAGTTATATATACGAGGTCGTTGGTACGAACGGATGATGACAAGTAATCACAGGAGTTGAATTTAACTGTCAGTAGCCATGCAAGGCGCTCTACACAATATGCATCTGATTATATCAACCGTACCACCTTGCAAAGAAGGACCAGTTAATCTTAGGGGATATGGGACGTGAACTTGGTTCCTCAGCTCTGTTTGTTCCATTAGACTATGCCCACCCCCTCAATGGGGCTCTAGTTCAAGTTCATCCCTCAGTTGCAGGGGTATATGATATTGGAAGGAAACCAATTGATTAGCTCGTCTATTTCAATTATTCAATTCAGCCTTTAATAAAACAGAACTGAAAACATGTATATAGGCATTTCTCTGGCACACAGTGTGTGTACAAATGAATAACGAATGTTACTACGCCCGACAACACCTGACCTAGTCGTGAAGATCAACAGGTGACAAATGCGCCCTAAAATAGGTAAATGTAGTTGCCAATTCAAGATGAAATAATTCTTGACTACTCATTTTAACAGTTTTCATAGATACAAAATAAATCAAAGCAATTATCATGTGCCACATTTCAGGATAAATATTTCATTTCGTATACACGAATTTAGTGAAAACAGACCAAATGTTCCGTAAGTTATATTGACATGTAAAATGTGATTTTTACAAGTTTTCACAAGACACATGTCCTAAAACATCAAAAACTCCTACTACTTGTCATACTATAAACAATAGGCAATGAAATAATCGGCAACAATTGGTATTGGCATAATCGGCAAAAAGTGATATCGGTACAGCTCTATAAATCCCTATAAACTTGCAATAAATATTTACACAGAACAGTAAAGGAGAGTTAATAATATTCCCGGTAATTTATCGTTTTACTGTCACAAATTCATCCATTTAACGTTTTAGTGTCCCAAATTCATTGCACCTGATTATGGCATTGCATGGTTGCATGTTGTGACATCAATACAATACTTTTCATCAATCCAGCTTCCATTTAAACACAATTCCTTTCATCACATCCAGCTTCCATTTAAGCATAATTATTTTTATCAATCCAGGTCCCATTTCAATCCAGGTCCCATACATTTAAACAGAATTCACATCCAGCTTTTACTTAAGCAAGAGCCTTTTCATCACATCCAGCTGCTACTTATGTATGATTCGATTCATAACATCCAGCTTCTACTTCGGCATGATTCTTTTCATCAATCCGGATTCTGCTAAGTTATGTAACAGTGGTCGGAATTTGGGACGCTGGTTGGAATCTGGGACGTTAAAACGATAAATTACCATATTCCCAATGACTCAGATTACCAAAGTCACATTTTCTTTCGTAACATGAAATTCGGCGCCCCTAGTTCTCTATTTCAAGAATATTAAGCACGCAGCATCACAAAACCTTTACAATTATCCGAGAGTTAAAATCATGGCTCACATCCATCCCTAAATGCATTCGCATTTAAGTCCATAAACTCACATTTCTTAAGAAAACGTTCGTGAAGCAAAACTAATCAAGCTTCGCCTGTTTTAAGCGTCTTCATTACCA
Organism: Bimastos eiseni; assembly: GCA_959347315.1. Classification (NCBI taxonomy): domain Eukaryota; kingdom Metazoa; phylum Annelida; class Clitellata; order Crassiclitellata; family Lumbricidae; genus Bimastos; species Bimastos eiseni. The sequence continues at coordinate 40,149,557 of OY365810.1, forward strand.
TTCAATATGGACCATATTTATGAATTTTAATTTGCAAAATCCAAGCTAGTGTCAATCAAATTAAAGTATAGTAACTTAAGATAAAAAAATCTAAAGTGAAAAAATTGAATGAAACTTACTGCTATAACGTAAAAATTTGGAGTTTCCTACAAAATTATTTGACAGATTAACGCACAGCAACGAAAACATAACGCAACGACTCGGTAATGGGCCTCGTTTTTCGTGTGGGAGACACAGCTTTGTAAGTACCTTATTCTACCGTAAATAAAATAATATTATTACTACGTGCGACACTGCGAAGCTTAGCAAGCTCAATAGACGATTGTGCTGTGAATGGTCGCAATCAAACACACCCTATGAGCTAGAACGCGGGTTAAAGGAATAAACAATCGAGGCACTTGAACTTGAAGGCAGTCATATGCCGACCGGTCCAAGAAATAAGTTAATATGTAATAACACTCTTTTTTAGACTACCAGTAAACACACAATAGCTTACAAGAAGCGTAAATAGTAGCGTCCATTTCAAACAAAATAAAAAAAAACATATGCATTGTAATAGATATATTGGCAGAAGCATAAAAATTCTAGGTATACGGGTGATGTCATATGGCCTGGGTCGCATGTTGTAGGCCTATATGGGGTGACCCTACGGGACGGGAGAAGGTCCTAAAGGATCTGACACGAGCTCAAAAGGATTGAGCGGAAAAGTTTGCTCTAAAACAGTGTTCTTCAATGGAAGGAACATCAACAAGAAGGGTAGGTAGGATAAGGGTCAATTATTAATTTTTTAGCAGACCACATTCAGCTAATATCTTGGACATAATCACAGAATAATCAGATACGATATGATCTCACCCTAATAGTTTATGATAGTCGAATGATTAATCCTCTTCCTTGGATCTGGAAAAAGCGTCGATGGTCATCCCATTGCAAAAACTTGTTAACCACTATATCAACGGTCGAAAGAGGGCGTAAATATCATGGTATTTAACACAGATCCATCTATACCTCAATATATAGCTCTACTATTGATATGTAATTAGTAGGGCTGCCGCTAACGAGTAGTTTGGAGTCGAGTACTAGCTTAGAGAGTACTCGAGTACTCGTTAATACCGGAAGTGCTTAATACAAGCTGCATGACTTCTACTAGACAGTATACACCATGCTATAGACTATAGATAGGCTATAAGTAGACTGTAGCATTTGGTTCTAACTATAAAGCTCTGGTACACCATTAATAAAGTTAAATCTCCAATGTAACAACTAAAGAGCCACTGAACAGCCAAAGAAACACACATTTCTAGTTTTTTGTTACAAAACAAATAAAATATGAGCTTCAGAAATCCCTCTGGCACCAAAAATTGCAATACGATCAGTATAAGTACTTTAAGACATCTTAACAAGTAGATTATAATAACGTCGCTTAATAATTGTACTACGGACCTCGGAATTGTGGTTACCAGTGTCTACACGTGGCCGACCACATAATTGTTAGATTGTTCCAAAACCTTGAAATCTGTTAAAGCAAATTTATTTTGAAATGGCTGGCTCCATTGCAAATGCATTTTTATCTCTGCTCATTTTAACATATGTATATAAAGACCTATTAGTTTGGTCAGCACGCCATAAGTCGATAACAATCGCTTAGGGCCTAAACAGCTGGTGTCTCTAATAGTCGATGATAAGTTGATAACCGATAGTATCGAAAAAATTGCTCTGGTGCGGCTCTGGTACTCCAAGAACGTTAATTTAAGACGGAGACCAATTCCAAGACCGTTCCTTTACGAAGACCAAGATTAAGACCGACGCATTCGAGACCAAGACTGAGACCAAGACCGATGGTCCGAGACCAAGACCAAGACCGATGCATTCGAGACCAAGACCAGGACCGCAGTTTTCCGGTCTCCAGACCGTCTCGATACCAAGACGTCTACCACATTCCTGCAAATCTTCCATAAGGAAACTCATTGAACTGTTGTAGGCCTACCCGTCATTCCGTCAATCGCCGCTATTAATAGATTACAAAGCTCTAGCGTAATTAGGCAGGAATTTATCAACGGGTTTCGAATAACTGAACTTTAATATGACCCTCTCATCCATCACAGCTGAGCATAGGCCTACAACACTACTTTTCCACCCACGCACTGTATGACATTTCTACGTCAGCATGTGTGTGTGTGTGTACATGTAGTATTGTAGCTACCTAAGATTGGTAGGCCTATACGTGGTCTGTGTGTGTATGTGTGTGTTTGTGTGTAGATGTGCCAGTGTGTGTGTGTGTGTCAGTGTGTGTGTCAGTGTGTGTGTCAGTGTGTGTGTGTGTCAGTGTGTCAGTGTGTGTGTGTGTGTGTGTGGGTGGGTGGGTGGGTGGGTGGGTGCGTGCGTGCGTGCGAGTCATAGACATCTCAATCGACGCAACTTGGCCTAGAGACTCTGAACATTCATGCCATCTGTCAGCTGTCGACGGGAATCCGTTGGTTGGTTCCACAATTGTGCGTAGGCCCACATACGGTGACTCCTTCAGCTTACCGTGCACTGTTTGCTAAGCGTTGTAAGTTGTATCAGATTCGCTAGTAATGACGCCTCAGAGTAGGTATCTTGAAGGGGCGCTATATAAATGTTCGATTACATAACAACATATAGTATATGGTATGAAGTTTATGGTGAGTGCTCAACTATTAAGGACAAGTGAACTTACAGCTACGGTACAGTACATAATGTACGTAATATAGGCCCTATAATAATTGTGGCCAGGTTGGTCACTCACAACACCGGGCGAAACGAGGGTTTAAAGAACGGGCATTAGAAAGCAACTGCATGCATGGCTCAGTCCTCCTCAAGTTTCCAACGGATTTATTTATCTATTATTTTATTTTGACAGCGATACTTCTTTACCAATAAACGAAAATACAATACACAGAGCAGCGGTTCTCAACCTTTTTGACATGGGGACCCACTTTGCAGTATCTAGATCCTTAACGAGACCCACCATTCCAAAATCTGGGAGCATGTATGTATGTAGGCCTACGTAGGCCCCTATTAGGCAATTTACATGGGCCTAACAAAAGAGAAAGTATTAAAGAAATTCTATTCAGTCTATGATGTTGTCTACACATGAAAAACTTGATAGACACCTTTGAAAGCTCTTGCATCTGCAGTGTGGCCAGCTTCAGCATAGTACTGTTCCACTCAGTCATTTCTAGCTGTAATGACTTCGAGTCGTCTTGTCAGGACTCAGAAGTAGATGATCAACAGGAAGAGTGATATAAACTATCTACAATGCTAAGGACAAATCGGCCAACTCTTCCAGGGCATCATTCACGAGTCCAAAATTCTTTGTGAAAACAGGGTTAGCCAGTTTCATGACCGTTCCCAACAATTTCTGCTGCTCTAAATCAGCTCTCCTACTACTCGCTGATCAATTGCTGAAATAATTGTGCAAACACACTGTAGGATTGCCGAACATCTCTAACCAAAACCAAGAGCTTACATTTGCACCACACATTCCCCGTCTCCTGTGTCACTGTGTGATTCATGCTAAAAGTTGCGTCAGCTCCGCACTGTTACTCGCTCGATAACTCCAGACGCCACCGCTACACTTGTCCACTCCTTCATCAAATTACTGCGGCTCACTCTCTGTAGGCCTCCAAACTGGGCAATTGCGGTGCCTGGACTGGGTCCTGCGTTCTGCTGCACGTCTTGTCGGTAGCATTCCGAAATGTGGCCACGTCTCCGGTTCGATGCTGGATGCGCTCCCCTAGCTACTCCTCCAGCAGCGATTCTCGTACCCCATAATGGCTCTGGTCTGGTAGTCCTTGCCTCCTTGCAGGTCTCGTCTACGCCGATCGTCGCAAACTCTGACACGCGTCTTTTAGTGCATCGGGTTGGGCTAATTACCGCCCTGCAATTTCAATCAATGACTTCAGATATAATTATGTCGTTAGACTTAATTTAACTTGCCACTGATCTCCATTCCGAAGGACAGTAAACGACGGTAACCATAATTATTATACCACATTAACGACGCAATTAAATCAAAGCTTGAAGTAGACACTGCTTCGAGGTATGATTGTTGACGATACAATGTGCTGTAAACTTTGGCTTTGCAAAATACCTAGATATGTCACACAGCACAACTTACAAATATTCCTTAATGTGTGAAATTACAGGATCAGCTGGGTGACAAAATTCTACAATTAAAGTGACAACAAACAAATCCAGGAAACTGCAGGACAGGATCTATATAGGCTCTAGATCCCATTGTTCTAGCTACACAATAACTGTAGGCAAAATACGCTGTGACTCATAATTATTTAATATTTAATTACGCACTTCATTTTTCATTTTTGAAGCTTCCCACGAGCTCAAAGAATGCTGAAGTTCAAATGTATTGGACTGACGGGAACGCGCTCTTCAATCGTTAGGTGGCGTAGTACGTGTTTGAAATTAAAAATAATAATTGGTATTATTGTGGTGGCCTATTTATGAATTTTCAACGTATTCATTTGTTGACTAAACGAAACTGCATCTCCTTCTGTGCCATGATTGATATGAAATTAATCTTAATTGAATCTAAAATTGTAAAGTCTTTTGAGAGGTGTCGCGCATACGAATCGCCAGGTGGCATTGTACATGTGTTTATTGAATTTACAATAATAATTATGATTGCTATTATTGCTTTAGTTAATTTACCATTTAACACTGCTTTTTGTGAGTAAATAAAACTACTTTCCTTTAAGTCCAATAATTGATTGCCAAAATTAAGGCGCAGCTGACAGTTGATTAATGTAATTATACTCTTAGACACCTTTATTTAAAGAGGTATTGATAGGATACTTTATAAGTATTGCGACGCTTAGACGAGGTAGTTGGAAGTGGACGGGTTGATAGCTACACGTTCTGAGGATAGGCCCTATGGTCCAGTGAGTGCATTGCATTTGAGGAGGAATGTGTAGCGGTTCCCCGGCTCCCAACTTTTGCAAAGCTTCCGTTGTGACGTTTCAATTTCTTGTTGATGAAAGCTTCGACTTTTCTGTCCAACAGTAGTCAATGATGGACAAAGATAGTGCTGCTGAAATTAATACTAGAGGAACTTTATTCTGTAGAGGTATTGCATGGGTTACAACAAAGTGCCCGTTTGGTTCTTTCTTAAGACGAAGTTCTTTTATATGGAAGCGATTGGTGTTCGCTGAGAGAGGTGCTATATAAACAAAGAGATTTAAATACAATACAATGCAATATGTGATGGCTACCGTACCTGACTTCAAGGAGAGTAGGCCAACACTTCTGCTAATGCCCCTCAACTTCCACTCCCTATCACCATCTATTATCCTCGGCCTCTTCCTCGTCCTCTCCTCTTTCTTTCTGTTCTCATAGATCCTCTCCTTCCGCTGTCTATTACTATCCATTGTATTCTCATTCGATTCCCATGCGAATCCCCTCATCTTTCCCTCCTCTCCTTCACCAGCCTCAACATTTCTCTCCACCTCCTTATCATTCATTCCTCACCTGCCCATAGTCTCCGATTTCAACACTTCGTCCCATTTGGTGTGGCACAGTGGCCGATCGGTTAGAGCGGTCAGCCTGTAACGTTCAGTGTGTGCTGAACGCGCGGGTTCGAGCCTCGTCCGGAGCGTCAGTCACTGTGTAGGGGCCTTGAGCAAGTCCTTCGCGCACCATTGCTCTGCAGTACAAGTGATATTGCACCGTCGAGGCGTGTGTATGCACTTCTGAGCAAACAAATGTTTGAAGAAGGGCAGTATCAAATTTCGGAAATATTAATAATAATAATTTCCATGCTCCTTGCTTATTACTCCCATCCTCATTAGCTCTTCAGTCCGTTCTAATCCTCGCCCATCTTCCGTTCTCCACCACTCCTCATCATCCTCTGCCCTCCCCATTATTGTAGTGATCCGTTAGGCCTAACATACCCGGTTTAAGGCCTTACAGGCCTACATGTCGTTAGTGTAAAGCTGCTTACAAGCGAACAGTAAGCACACTGTAATAAGTAATTTTAAATAAGACTCATAAGTCATGAATTAGTTGTCGTCACCGAACGGACGTTCCGAAGAAGAGTTTTATTGGAACACGTGCGTTCCGATGGTTCCATTGCATTGTGAGCAGTGGGAACGCAGACACAGGATTTCGAGAGCAGCGGGAACGCCGTTCCCACCCACTTTACACCCTCATATTATAACAAAGATCCTATTATGATCTTTGTTAAATCAGCAAGTCACGCATCAATGCATTGTACTACTAACCATGAAAGCGTATAACAAAACTATAGGCCTAAATAAATCATAATAAAATTACATAATCTGATACAAAATAATATTAAAAAATCTTTATTGATTGACTCACATTGAGACATAAAAACTGTTAATGAGATGGCGGGGCTTGCATTCTGGTCAGTATATAGAAGTCAATACGTGGGCTGATGTTGGTTAGACACAAACTTAAGTCATTATTTACACAGAGCCTATTCCTGTAATTATTTAGTCTTGAGTGTAATCATAGCTGAACAGCCGGTCTCACAGATGTATGCGTAGTTTCAAATGGCAGCAACACTGACAAGGCAACGATCTATAGAAAATATAGCGCATTACATTCACGTGACAATATTTTTCAGTGGAAAAATGCGATTTCAAAGCAAAGTTGGCGACCCACTTGGATATCCTTTGCGACCCACTTGCGGGTCGCGACCCACATGTTGAGAATCACTGACATAGAGGATCATCACCACTGCTGCGAAAGACTCCGCAGCGGCTATTACTCAGGTACTTGCACTCCTTCATTATTAAGACTTGGGACCGGCACTGCCTGAGTGCTAGCAGCGATCGATGGTGTATATTGGCGTTCTAGTAGGCATCGCGATAAATTATTATATAACCTTAGTCTATATTGTATACACACACACGCACACACACACACACACGCACACTCCACAGGTCTGAAGCGGAGACTTGCTTACCCCAGCTGTGTCATTTTCATCGTCAAATAGTTGTTAAGATCGAACGAGTTCTGCATAGAATCTACCGCATAGACTAGATTTAACAAATGGCGTAGGTCGACTGTTATATGAAAACGCGATGAAATGTCCGCTCTAAATAGGTAACCTCAATTCGGCAGGACAGAAATTTCGTCATCGTTGGACTGGGAAGAAGTACAGCTGTGCAAACAAAGTCTAACACGTACATGCTCTAACTGGGCCGAAAGGTTCGTAGGCATGGGCAAACAAAGACTGGACAGCAAAACAATACTAACCGTAATCTCCAAAATTCTAATGGACCTTAGAAGCCAAGCGCAGAGCACCAGCTTATTAACGAGCGCTGGATATACTAACGAGCGCCAGACACCCGATTATATAGAGGTTGTAGGCCAGTGATCTCTGACTCTCGAGTCTCTTCATTGGCTTGCTGCACATAAAGTCCTCAACGCATAACGTACTTTAAAGCAATGACCCTGCAGCCGCCAGACTTGAAGCAGACGCTTTATGATCTACAGCTGGCACGCCCTCCCTGAGGCTCCCTCTAAAAGTTACTTTACAGAACGGGACCCAACGGAGTTTCACCTTTAAAGTTCTTACTCTGATGCGAACCTGTCTTGTTGGCTCCATGTAGGCCTAATAGAGTGTCTTCCATGTATGATATTTCCAATGGATTTCTCTCCACTCATCTGCCGGTAGTCAAAATAAATTGATACCACGTGAAAATAACCCACTTAAATCAGTCCAATAATACAAAAAAGGACTGGTTAGTTACTATGATAGTCGTCCTTTTATCAGGGTTATCAAAATGGCATTAATAACAGAAAAGCAAATTCTATAACTGGAAGTTGTGTAGTGTTAATAAAGTATTAACGATCCACACAATGTATACACAAGCTACCAATGCTTTTTTTAAATGGCAGCCTTTATTGTATTAAGTTTTCTTGATTCATTGTGTTAATGTTTAACATTTCTACTCAGACACAAAGCTCCCATCAACATTTCTCACAATCATCTCATCACTTATTCGTTTTTTCGTTTACTTCTCCTCAATACACTGTATCCTAACGATGATTATTCTGTTGTGATATTAAATATGACAGCCAAGCCTACAAAAGAGATAATGTGATGATGTTACTACATACCTTTGAAATAAGCCTCCAGTGCATGACACATGTATAATTCAGTGTAAGCCCAGTTCAATATAATTATAAGGTCTGCATTTGGGTTTATGTAGGCTATGAACAGTTCAAACTGAAATGTTTTAAAGGTCAAATCAAAAGCCAAAATCCAAATGCTATATAGAATTTATGATATACAGTGTTACAAACTTCAAACAGAAGCCAATTAGAGCTCATGGTTATTTAGTCAACAACACAGAAAACAGTTACCATAAAACATAGAGCTGTCCAATATACAGTAATATCCAACTAAAGCTTCTACATCGCCGTTTTCATAGTGAATACCAGTGACCGTAGTCGAAATCATGTCTATTAGAAAAGCGTGGTCTAAAGCAATTTGGTCAAAAGCGATTCGGTGAAAAGCGATTCGGTCGGAGGATTCAGACGTCATGCCAAGGAGGGTTAAGCACGCTTCCTTGGATGTGCATATCAAACAAACAGAACGAAGTAAATCATCATCATCATACAGGCGAGCCATATAAACTAAGAAATACGCATTTGCACATATTATTTTCATTCCATCATCACACTCTTTATCCTTCATGCTGCAGTGGTCAAATATACATGGTGACCTACACTCAGGAATTTTCTGGATGCAAGCTCCATTGCATGGGTAGATCTCGCGGGAAGCACTTGGGAAACGTTTATATGGACGAGATCGCGAGACGCACCAAGACCGACAAAAACAGCACTTGTAATGAATTTAAATCATTCAAGCGTAAAGACGGCACATACTGGGCATCTTCTGAACGTGGTGTATACAACATTATTGCATCACAAGTAATAACTTAGATAAGTACTCCAAAAATTACCACATCACAGGGTGTGCAGGTTTGATAGAACTCTTCAACCATGAGGGGGTCCCTTGAACTACAAAAACTTCATGAAGTCAGTTCTAGAAAAGAAATAGATAGATAGGTTTTCATTCTGCAGTGTCCCAGCTATTGTCATACATTGTCGTCACACCTGCATTTGGGCAACTTGATTTCAAAATTCCAAAATCACAACGTCCAAAAATTGAAGTTCATTCTCAGACGTAACATTAAACATGTACAGATTTTCCAACAGACGATAAGATATATTTCATACAGCAAAAACAGATAAACCCTTAAAATAAATCGGTCTGCGAATAAAACGTGACAAGTCTCCACCAATACAGCACAACACACGGCTAAGTTAAACTGAAAGCGCTACCACATCTACACAAATCTATTTATGGCTAAAGAGACAAGAAAGCATAAAAATAATTGTATGAAATCCCTTCAAAACTGCATCCACTCCCAACACCTGATAAATTCCTTTTCCCAACATCTCCAACTATACATGTTTAACTTTGGAGCGGTAAGTTAACAAACACTTTAAGCTTTGAAGTCTGAAAATTTTTATCCGATTTATTTAGCTTTGGCAAGTCACGTGCAACAATGTGCAAGGTAAAGCTGAACTTTTAGTTACATAGACAAATAGTTAACTTTCATTGGATCTCTTCAGTTATTACATTACAGAGTTGAAACACACCCATGATGACAATGCAGCATTATTGACCTAGCATCCAGATCTTTCACAATATTCAAACTCGAAGACACCTTTATCAGCTCACCAAAATACTGCAAAGAATTATTGCAACCAACTTATTACTAGGATATCACCATGTTCATGATGGTATGTTCAAAATTTGTCGTTTAACACATTTAAAAATCAGTCATCATAATACAAGTAGAGATGCATCGCTATAACTTTTTGTGGTTTATGCTGATACTGCGCATAGCTATTTATCAAAATAGCCATTAATATTACGAAGCAGATAATTTCAAAATTTGATTTGTCTCCTAAATACACACCCAATATTGCAAAGCAGGCTGGTGAGCAGTTGTCAAAATGCAAGGCACCATATATGTTATTGATTGATGACCAGCCATCAGTACATGGTATTGTTAAATCATTTGCCATATCACCCAATCTAAGGAAACGTCAGTTAACACCAGCACCGAACATTTTTACCGACACAGACTATACCGATTCCTATAATAATCAGCCGATTATGAGTATGGCCTCTTAATTGGTACAGTTCTATATACAAGTATGTAATAAGTATGTATGGATCACTGGATCAAGGCACAAACTATGATGCCTTCCAAGAGCTCAACAAAGTGCTGAAGCTAAATAAAAAAATCAGATATGGACAGTAGTAACTTACAGGACTTACGACGTATTTTAAAACCAATCACCTTCAAACCCATCTACATCAATATTTGCAGCAAACATCCAAATCCCAAAAAGAAATTGTAAAAGAAAGCAACTCCAATAAGCACAAGAACAACGTTTATGGATTCAAATTTAATACAAGCTTAAATGAGGAAAGCCTTTAAGATATCGATATAGCACACGGACGCAGGCAGCTGTACAAAACAAACAAACCAAGGCAAGCGAACATGCATTGTCTGTGCAAATGCTTTTTGAACATTATTTTTGTGAGGCTTTATGAAAGAAGTCAAACAAGGTCCAGGAGAATTTCACTGAGAAACTGCCAAACACCAACTACGCCTGGAAATGTCCGAAGACTTCCACGACCCAGCGACACATGTTCACAGTTCTTAAACTCTGGCGTCCGAGAGATGAGCGAGCGAGTGCGGCCGCTCTCGTGAACAGGTCCTACTCCAGCGCACAGGCAGGTCACAGCCGCAATTATCATGTGTGACTGCGGCGAGAAATCGACGTGAAGACGCCCGCTGCAAGACCAACATTGCAGTCGTCGCGCATAAACGAGGCGAATCTCCGTCTTTGTGGTGTTGGCCGAGCCAAATCACGATGAACACCACTTCCAAAGGACTTCTTGTACTGTTTCAGACCTATGTCTCGCATGATTGATTTTAAAAAATCCATCGTCTTTGGGGTTGGGGTTTGGGATAATAGTCAAGAAAGGTCAGTAATCGCAAATGGGGTTGGCTGAGAAATGTCACCAATAAAGAACGAAGACGACGATGTATCCATTGGCTAATCATCTACAAATGTAGTCCAAAAACGACAGACATCAAAGTGTTCTACGATATTGAGATACTACACATCATCGCATGCAACGATAAAAAGACGATATTCTTAAACGACGGCTAATTAGTTCTCCTCCTCAGATTCCTCGTCCGACTGCTCGAGCCAAGTCAACCAGTTGTTTACCTGTCAACGAAAGACAACATGTTGCAACGTCACGTAGTATACTCACTCTATATATTTAACCCATTTAATGATGATCACCAGAAGATTCCCATATATTTTAGTACACACTCGTCGGTAAAGAGCTAAAACATATGTTAAAGAACTAAAGCACAATTGAAAGAACATTTGATGTGAAATCACGAAACTGGACATTGCAATAAAGATAATTAATTAAATAAATATGCGTATACACTTCATGAAAAAGAAATCATATGATCACTGCTTGCCAGAGGTCAACCCAAAATCTTCTGGTCAGCCTAAGAGGCTTGTCAAAGTGCTTACAGCAGAGACTTGCTACACCAGGGAGCACAACACCATGCAGTATAGATAGGCACTCTATTACACACAAGGCTATCATTGTAATGCATTTCTTGGTGTGGCCTGCAAAGACTGCTTTTAAAAAGTCTCTGGTTTAGGTTGTATGTCTCAAAGCAATCATGTATGATGAACTTTAACTGAACACATACAAATAATCATGTACATTCATATAGCACCTAAAAGCAAACTTCTTGAAGATGATGCATGTGGAGAAGAATGCAAGAAACAAATGCTAAGAAGAGCAGGCCTTAACCCTTCAACGACCATCATGTACTAAAGTGTAAGGCATAATTAATAATGCTGATTGTTAAAGGGTTAAGCTAGTCATGGGTATGAAGTGCTTGTGGTTTTATGATACTTGAAAACGGGGTCCTACCTGGAACAAAGCCTGTCCTTTGCCAGGATGTAGATCATTTACTTCCTCTTTCCAACGAGTAAATGCCTCCTCATAAATGATTTCCATATCGTACAGATTCATAAACATTCGCAGCAACAGACCTAACAGAGGAGACAAAACATTTCCTACACACCTACTTCAAAACATTATGGGTCCACAAACACAAAACTAATAATAATGATATTCTTTTAATATTAAACTGATAAACTGCACTTGTACTTACAAACATAGTATGAACGAATGACGACAAGTTATTACAGTTTTAACTGCTTTAATTACAGTTTTAACTGCTTTAATTACAGTTTTAACTGCTTTAATTACAGTTTTAACTGCTTTAATTACAGTTTTAACTGCTTTAATTACAGTTTTAACTGCTTTAATTACAGTTTTAATTACATGTTACACATCTAATTTAACCAATGCAGCCGCAGCCAAGCGAAAGAAGAACTAGTCACCCTGACAGGGATACGAGAATTGCACTCGGATCCTCAGTTCTGAACCCCAAGGAGCTATCAATCACTCTATGGCTCTATCCCAGTAAAAGTTAGAGCAAAATTGTGGTTGAAGGATCAGCAGGACCACAGCTTGAAAACAAAACATTCTAGAAGAAAGATTAACACCAGACACAGTTCCTCTCCATCAGTAAGACGTAGTGATGGAGAGCTAAAATCAGGTCTTGAGAGTCAGTTACAACAGAAACTGCACATAACGATTAAAGTGGGTAGTCGTAACAGTTCAAAAAAGACGGTCAAAAGCACTTAATTTTAAACAAAAGCAAGCCATGGCTTCATGCTGCCTGACACACAAATTAAGCCCTATGACCAGGCTAGATCTCTTGTTGTAGGCTCAACATGTGTCCAGTCAGATCCGGTACATGCAGCAACATGCTAAGATTATGTGGTTTGGGCAGAATGTCGCTACATCACTGCATTTTGCAGTCAATAACCAGTCTGACTAATAGAACCGAAACAGTTGTCAGACTAGTTTGTCAGGTCGTCAGACTAGTTTTTGTCAGGTCGTCAGACTAGTTTTTGTCAGTTGTGAGACTAGTCTGTCAGGTTGTGAGACTAGTCATAAGACTCTTCAAACCAACCAAGTCATGGAGTACCTTGTGTACACAATACATGACAGACAATCATCACTGAGCTCAAAGAATCAACTGTCACTCAAGATATTTAACTAGCCACCACAAAAAAATGCAACTGTAATTTTCTACAGTCAAGCAAGAGATCTTTGAAAATCAATTCACTGTTGTTCCTACCTTTTGGGGAGTTCTTATTAAAAGCAAACACCTGAAGCGCATAAATGGCCGTCACGTGTAGGTCGATCTTATCCAGCAGGAACTTCTGCAGGACTCCCTAAAAGACAAACCAGTTAACGAGTTGAGCTGTATTTCTCCAGTAACAGGTTGCAGGAAACACCAAAACATAATCACTAACACTTGACAACATCCCAAACCCTCACAGCAGATGAACCAGACAGTCTAAGTGGAATGGGAAAACTATCACTAGACTTTCTTGACCTGGAGCGCACATTAATAAAACTTCCCTCCTGGGCTGGGAGTACTTCTGAGTAGTTCACAACAAAAGAGTTAGGACTGAAAATGCCTAATCAATCAACTAAACCAATGCTTAATGAATAATGTCTGAATACATTAACTAATAATGAATGAAATGCAGAATGTCAGGTTTTATCGTCTTTGGTTCCTCCTCTGTTTCAGACTTGCTCACATTGTGTATTTGCAAATAAAAACCAGGCTCTAATTACTAAAAACGACTGGGACAACAAATGCAGCTTGTCATCAAATTTTGCAAGTTCCAAAAGAAATTTCCCAAATTTCAATTCCAGACAACAAGCTGAGAAACTCCTAAAACTCAATTTTTTTATATGTTCACACCTTAAATTTGTCCAGTAATTCTTTCTCGCGTTCAATGAGTGACTTATCCTGGGCTGCGGCATTAATGTCTACGTCTTCTTTCAGCGTTGTCTCGCCCGTTATGTACGTGAAAATGCTGTAAACAACATAAACACAATAAATCTTATTGCAACCAGTGAAGAATGCTCATACTCATACTCTACACTGCAAAAATAATTAATTTTAACCCCAGATAGCATAAGAAAATCATTTACACTGCATTGAAGCATCCATTTAAACAGCAAACCAGCATCTTGTATTTATTGGAAGATAATCCTATACCACATCAAGCATATTTGCACATGCTGTTAATGGTATTGACGACATTAACAATCGCTAACAGTACCAGAACCCTGCTTGATCAAGGTGGTCAACATCACTTAAAGAGTTAATAGGACTCAGAGTAGCACAATTACTTGTAACTGTAAGTATAATAATAATAATAGTAACACAGTTACTTGTAACTGTACATATTCCTAGAGGAATTAAGAGATGTAACTTCAAGGCATACATACAAGTACAACATCATTACTGGCAACAGTAAGCGGAAGTGTGATATTATCTGTAACTCCAATTTTAAGTGCAACACCATCAATTGTAATTGTAACTATAAAAGTAACACTATTACTCATAAGTGTAAGTATAGGTGTAACACAATTACTTGTAATTGTAAGTGCCTTTTATGTAACGCCTCTTAAAGGAGACTGTTCAGGTCGGGTTACAGAAAACGATGGTAGGATAAAATAGTCATAAGTCGCTTGCGCAAAAGTCACATAGAAAGCAGAGGTTTGTACAGCACAGATTACATGGAAGACTGTTTCTGAATGACAGCCCAACAACAACATAACTTCTACCGTGGTTAACTTACACTGTCACGAGAATTGTGATGAAGGATGAATCGGAGTAGAGCTTGCTGTCGACGTTCTCTCGTATCCACTTGTAGTAGACGGTGGCGTTGGCATCTGCTCGGATCTGTCGGCTCAGCTCCGCCTGGATTCTCATCAACGGAAAGAGGAAGCTGAGACCACGATCCTCGAGGATCTCCATCATCCGAACCTTGTTCAGCTCTGAGACGAAGAACAAACCATCGTCCAATCACATCAATCCATCAAGTGATTTTAGTTTAGCTCTAAATGGATTGTGCACTCGCAGTTCCCAACTCAGGATCATTTTCGTACGATACAAAATCGCGCAATGTCAGTTGGTTTTCCCAAAAAAAAACTAGCTTATTGAAACATCAAAATTCAATTAATTTAATATATTCAAAGCACATTTTAATTTCGAATGGCTAGCCTGACAAATTTGCCAGTTTGTTCAAGTAGGTAGAACAAAGTCACTGTTAACATATTGCTGTGCTATGCATTACATGACAAAATAATCACATGTAGCAAGTCTCTATTGTCATTGCCACATATATTTTTTTCTTGCCACAGATACAGCTATTGCATTGAGTATTGATATCTCTGTTGTCTAGAGATGAACAGAAGCTGAACTCGGATACTTAGACTTGGGCCAACAATTGGTCATAATATTAATAAGTTGGCTTGTTTAACAAATATGGAAATCCAATCATATTGTGTTTTTAAAACGAAAATCGGATTTTGTTAATTTACAAAACCTCAATCGCATTTCATATTTTATCATCACTTCCTAGTGCAAACAGAGGCACACAAAAAATCATACAAATTGTGGCAAACTGCAAAACTAAAAATGAAGAGAATGAGACTTTTTAAATATTCAATCCCAGTTACGCCCTGCAGGAAATTGACATTCAGTTCATCCCCACTGCAGTCTCGAATACACATCAGTCTCCCCAGATCATGATGACTAACACGAAGCGATCATACTTAGCTGCTATTGTTGCCTTAGTTACCATAGTATCAAATGCCTTGGATACCAATGACATAGCTGCAACCAACCTGGCAACATGTTCTGTAGGTTGATTTTGCTCTCGTTGAAGTTCTTGGCCAGCCAGTCGCGGTCCTTGATCTTGACGAGCTGCTGAAGACAGAGCAGGAAGAGCGGGTACTGTATGCCACCGTTGAGCGGTGTTGCCAGATCTGCCAGGCCAACAATGTCGCTGGCCACCGCGTTGGCTGCAAACTTGGCCAGGTACGATTTGGCCAGAGGAATGTTCTGCTCCAGGGCTACGATATGTCCCAACAAATCTGTGAATGCCTGGCAACAGAAACAAGCAGATCACATCAATCAAGAAATAAAACTTAGAACACAAACTTCCTGTAATTTGTTAATGCCCCTCCTACAAAGTCTGCAAGTGCACAATAAAGACGGAAAAATGCTAGAAGCACCTGTTAAAAACAGTTTTGAGATCATGTCCTGAAGTCCTAAACAAGCACATTTCAAGTTAACACTGAAATTGACTAGTCAGTGTCACCATTGCTACCAAGCAGTAGTTAGCATGATTGGCAGAAAAAGGAAAACTGTCTAGGAAAGTTAACAAGGCAACTGCTCACCTCCATAAAATATTCCGGCAGGATGTAGTTCCTTTCCTTCAAAGCGGTAATCAGTGTGCTCACGTTATCTCTGTCATTATCTACAAGAAAGACCATCTTATCATCGTTTTTTTCCAGAGGCTCAGAATGTAATTGATCGATTGAAACTGCTCATTGAATCCCTACACAATATATATCTCCTACATAGCATTAGTCAAATATTTAGTTAAAGATTCTCTAAGAATAGTTGACTACTATGAACATATTTTGACTCCATAAGATGTGTCTCAGTGCTGCCTTAAAACTTCGATGCAATTTCGGTAGTCCCATTAACTGGAAAGGAGTAAAAAAAAACACCAGTCTGTATAACCCTCTCGCATAAACAGTTCACAGGCAGCCAACTCAACACAGTATAACAAGACATCTTCATGATCATTTAAAAAATCATGTAAAATCCTATGCAAACAATTTAAATATGTGTTGCAAGGCAGAGTCACAAAGCACACAAACAATTAAACCTATGAGGACATTAGATCTCATATATTCAGCCATAAAGAGACCTAAATGAGGTCCTGTGGAAGAGATTACACAAAAGCATTGGAAAGGAGCAACTCAACATCCGAACTACTGTCTGTAGGAAAAAATGCTTCTGACCTTGTGAATGCAGCTCTCAAATGAAGCTAATGAAAATCCTTACACATCAACCTCTCGAGAGCAGAGTCATAACCAATCGGCCGTTTCAACTAGCAGAGCCATAACAAACCACATCCGGAACACTTTCCCAGATTATTACCAAGACTAAGCAGTAATTGTGTGACCTTATCCTACCTTACCACATAGCTACCTTACCCAAGCCTACAAATCATAAAAGGAACAAAAGAAGACGTCAGATCTGAGCACACTAACCACTTTTGTCTAGAGCTTCCAACATTAGATGGGTAAGCAGTTCAGGAACCAATCTAAGAAATAAAACAGACCATAGTAACAATATGCATAGCAGAGATTTATCATAAATTGCTCAGTTAGTAAACAAATTCAATTACGTACAATGTCGGATAATCTCTGGCTCATTCAGGCACATTATCTTGACTTGCAGATGAAATACTAATGTAAAATTCTATGTCTATTTTCCATCAACCTCACTTTAAAAAAACTTACATTTAAAAACTTATACTTAATTAATTAAACAAAATTCCTCATAACATAAAAAACCATAACATGAAAAATTCATTCATTATATTTTTACATTCTTAAAAAAGAAATGAGAATTCTCACTTTTTTGTTGATTTCATTTTGCTCACAGTGGCTATCACATCATCGATATTTGCAGTCTCAAGATAAGATTTGGCCACAGTTTCCTGAACAATTTAAACCACAAATTCAAATGTAAACACCTTAAATATAACAAATAATCTAGATCAAAGTTAAAAACACAAAAAAACTCCACCAACAAACGAAATTACAACCACCTCAAACAATACATGAGTTATTGCTGTCAGTGGTACTAGAGACTTCCTTCCAAAGTCCCTGGTGTCAGCGCCATCTGGTGACGATTGCAGCTTCTACAAGTCTAACAAGTCTGGTGTAACTAACTCCGCAATAATAAGTACACTACCTACCAAAGATGAGAGGACCCAACGACCTCATATATATTACTAGACAGAGTTTCCTATGTAGAGCTGCTCAGTGACGTTGAAGCCACTTGAAAGAGCAAGAAACAAGAGTCCAACGCATGAGGTTGTTGGACGTGGAGCTACGTAAACAAACGGTTCATACAAAACAAGCGCTTCTAAAGCTGTGATTGGTCAACCTCCTCCGCTATGACCGCCATGCTGAAAATTCCCAAGACTTCAGCAAAAACTACGTGATCTCATCGGCCTGGGTCCACCCACATTAATACACCAAGGTCAAGAAAACGAAGTCGTCAAAACTTCACACAAAAGGCTGAATTTCAGTCTATTAAGGACCAGCTCTTCTTCTGTTGGTCATCCACTTCCCAGTATTGCTCTCAATTCACTGCACCTTTAATAGATCTACACCATATATTCAGCAATTTATCGTTAGGTCAACTCACCATAGGTTGCCTCGTTTCGTCCTTGTTGGTTGTCTTGTTTGCTTTGTTTTTGTCTATGGGAGTAATATGCAGCGAAGTAAAGCGACCGTTCAGTGCATTTGGAGGCATCATCGAACCCAACGGGGGCTACAAAAGAAACAAACACTATTAAAAACCATCCCCATCATTTAGATTTTAGACCAACTCAACCCATACCTCATAAACATTTTATGAATACTGAAAATCAAATAATTCCGGCAAATAATTTAAAAGCACAATGACAGAAGCCCTACGAGATTTTTCAAAAGTATACTTCCAAAACAATCGTCAAAATAACCGAAGATGCAGAAAATCTGAGAATCTTACACAAACATGAGAAGCAGATGGGTATGAAAATACACAGAGACAGACAGACAGACACACAAATACAACACAATCACCCACAAACATAATCACACAAACACATAGTCACACACACACAGACAAACAGCCACACAGATAGATACAGTCACACACATGCAAACATAATCACACAAACACATACAGTCGCACACACACACACACAGATAAACAGTCACATACACGCAGAAAGAGACACACACACACACACACACCCAAACACGTAGACGACCAGACCCACCTGCATCATTCTCAAAGGCATTGTCTGAGCACTCTGTGCCGACCGCGGCAGCATCGACGGCACATTCGGTCTGAGCATCGGCACAAAACTCCCTCTCATCGGTCTCAGACTGATCTCATCCGCATTCTGGCTCGTCTTGGAGCCACCGCCCGACCCTCCTCCTCCTCCCATCATCGACATCGGCGCCACAGGTCCGGAGCTGGTCATCATTCCCATAGGAGACGGATATGACCCCATGGGGGGCATGTAGGGGTTCATGGAAGGCGGCGGTCTGACAAGGTGAGGACGGGAGGGTGCCGTCGGCCCCTGCTGGCCAGAGGGAGCAGGGGGCGGGGAGTGGGACCCTGGAGAGGAGCCGTCGTTCTGGGCAGACTCCTTCTGCTGCTGTTGCTGCTGTTGATTCTTCTTCTGGAAGCGAGGAGGCAACTCGCGACCTCCTACAATGAGACAAAATCGTAATGGCAATTATGGCATCATCCATAGCAAGCCACTACTCTGCAACAAACGCCTCTTAAATATCGCTGTCTCTGCAACCTGTAAGAACAACATCAATTAAAAGAAAGAAAACAGATTACAAATTTCATACAAAAATGAAATGAAATACATCAAAAACCGTTAAAGACGTCAACAGCCATGTTGCCATAAGATGTCTTTAAACATTGGAATATATATATATATATATATATATATTATCTATAGCAGTGGTTCTTAAAGTGGTGGTCCGCGGACCGGCGCCGGAGCTCAAGTCACTGGTCCGTGAAACAATCACTAAAAATTAAAAATTTATTCAACTTATTCCAGGAAACATACAAATAATTCTAAATATATTTTAAATTCAAAAACATTTATACATTGAAATTATTATTTAGCTTAATTTGCAAAAAATCA
The DNA here is from genome assembly GCA_959347315.1 of Bimastos eiseni. Taxonomy (NCBI): domain Eukaryota; kingdom Metazoa; phylum Annelida; class Clitellata; order Crassiclitellata; family Lumbricidae; genus Bimastos; species Bimastos eiseni. The sequence continues at coordinate 40,169,594 of OY365810.1, forward strand.
ATCTAGAATCTAGATCTAAAGTTCCCATTATCGCCACACCGTCATCGCTAGGCATATGAACGACTTCGATCACCTAGCGATTGAAATTGCAACCCAACTGCATCAACATATAGGTGTGAAAGTGGATTCTCCGCCATGACAACAATAAAAACCAAAAACAGGAATCGATTGAATGTCTGTAGTTCATTGAGGATTGCATTGACTGACATCAAACCGCGAATAGATTTGTTTGTCAAGAATAAACAAGCTCATGTTTCCCATTAATTGCTGTTAACTGTTTTGGCATTCTTGTGTTTATTTCTTCCTTTCCAAGACGGCTTTGTTTAATAATTTAGTTTAATGAAGTTTAATTTAATTAAACTTTAATAAGTTTAATTAATTAGACTTGTTGCTCTTCTTATTAGTCTTGTAAGCCTCCTCGTGTCATAAAATTACTCGTTATTATTTCTAAAAACTCGAACGCTTACTTTAAAACTGTCATAAATACATTTTAATATTTAATGTTATATTAACAATGAATAACATATGTAATTATGTAAATTCGTAAAAAAAACGTTTATTGATTTAGAGTCTAAATTTTAGACACTATTTCGCATTAGTTAGATTTTAGAATAACTTCAATAAAATATTAAGATATTATAGGCCCTATAGGAGCTTCTCCCTCTAATTTCCCATTATTTTGGATACGATTGCCAGATAAAATTTTGCATTTCTAATTGGTTGTCCGCCAACAACTTCATAAATATACAGCCGGTCCCTGTTTCGAAAAAGTTTAAGAACCACTGATCTATAGAGCTACTTCCAAGGTGCCTTATAATAACAACAATGTCCGCAAATGCTACGAAAACGAAACTCTGTCTAAATTTAGGCAGAAGAACAAAGCTAAAGCAGTATGGTAATCTATTTGGCACAACATCCAACAGTTGCGAGTCTGAGACTTCTCAGTAGACTCAGTGTATGTAATTAAGCAGGATTAGATGCCAATGTGAGTTGCAATGAACTAATGCATATCCAGGATCCCTGAATTCATCCACTGATTTACAAAGGAGTAAGAAATGGACGCCTTCCACATATTCCAACTTGAGCAAAGGGATGTACGGAGTCAGTAGAGCACGAATATAGGTAGGTGTACTGGTGCTGATGAGTTTGAAGTAATAACAATTTCAGTTTAAGTACACTGTGCGATAACAAATATCATTAGCGTCACCCTTTTCCTTTATCGAGGCTTGGGACAGGCACTGCTAAAGTTCATGCAGTGGCAGAGTTAGGGCATTGCAGGTCAAACAAACCAACAAAAATATAATTCTGAATTCAACAAGAAGCCAATGGAGTAGGATACAGGAGCTCGCTCGGAGCGGGACACGCAGCACCACGCGAGCAAGTATCCATAAACGAGACCTAAGACCGACCCTGTTGCCCAGACGACGTCTTGAGTGGTTTGTCGTGGTTTCCTCCATGACTGTTCTGCATCTTCTCCCCTCCTCCTCCGTCTCTTCCTCCTCCTCCGGTTCCTCCATCTCCTCCGTGGTATGACTTGTTCTGTCGGTTCATGACGGTTGCCTCGTCGTCGTCGTTGAGATCACTACGGTAGGCTTTACCGTCGTCGTGATACTGACTGAAGTTGGAAGTCTTATCCTTGAACGGCCGCATTCCTCCACCTGTACAGGTACATATGCCACAACTTATTGTAATCATATTTATATATATTATATAAAGTGGCGCTATATTTATATAGCGCCACTTTAGGCCAAAGCCACTCCCAACCAGGGCTGGTGCCTTCACTGATGACGAGGGCAATTTTCGGTGATCACTGAACTGATCAGGGGTCAAGGAAGAACAGGTGGTTTTAAGCGACATGTAACCAATTCCAGCTTCCCTCATCAGTTTAGTCATAAGACCACCTCAGACCAAGGGTTCATGGTTATATGCCGCCCAATAAAGACAATAAAAATTTACCCCACATGCCCTATGCAGGAACATGTGCTAATGTTATAAAGCATTGAGCAATAATTGGCCAAACTTTCCTCTATTACATTTTAGTAAGCAATGCTGTACTTGTGACAACATAATCTTCCATTAAACGAAAATGTCATTTTATCAGTGATATATGTTAAGCACAAACAGACTCTTGCAGAACTAGCAAGACTGAGAACAAATAAACTCACCAGAGTTGATCTGGTTCCTTGCTCGATTAGCCTGGTACCCTTTGGCAAAGTGGTCGATGTGGATGACCCCCGGACCAGTTCCCAGACTGCCACTGCCTAGAGCAGACCAGAACGTAACAACGCACTCTTTACATTCCTTTATTTCAACGGAATTTATCAAGATTGAATCAATGCAAAATGAATTTTACAAATCGTTCCAAACGAAGTATATCAGCTTCAAGAAAGCCTGGAATTGTTCTGTATATTCGTTTAATCAAAGAAAATCACAACACAGCAAGTTCAATGAGTCAAGATTACAGGCATTATGGCATTAGAGACTGAACTGTAAAACCCTATAAGTCTCTTTCTGATGTAGCTATAATTTGGATAATCTTACAACACACAATGTGAAAAGGCAAACTTTTGCTGCCAGAAAGAAGTAAGGAAATGCTCTTAAACATCGGACAAGATAACGAGTTCTTGCTGTCTTTGGCTGGGATGGTAAATGGCTAAAATGCCACAGAAAACAGAATGAACATCGTACCCATGTAGGGTGGCGGTAGGGGAGCAAAGATGTCTGCCATTCCTGCGGGCCTTTGAAGATGACCGTTCAAGGCTCGGGGTGCCGGTCCGAAGAACGGGTCAGCTATCATGTAGGGAGGGCTCATCAACTGCTGTCTCGGTATAAAGACCCCACTCTCCTTGGCTACTTCCTCTCTCACCTGAAACCCACAACGACTCAATTCACTCATACGCAAACACAAAACAAACAATATACTCAGCAACTAACTAGTCCAATAATAATAATAAAATAATAATAATAAGGACAGACTAATTAGGCTATAATAAACAGTTTTCAATAAAATAATAATAATAATAATAACTTACATTGCAGCTGTGTTCTAATGAGATTCTTTAAGTGAACTAGGTGGAATTTATTCAAACACTAAATCTTGGATCCATCACCCAAACTGCTTTACAAAAAAATTCATATTTAGCACAAACTTATTCCATTAAAATACTCCATGTCTTACTCTAGATACCTGGGCAAGGCTCATGTCCAAGTACAGAAGCTGTGTTGCTGCAAGGTACCACAACCCACCTATCAGATGATCCAACACCTTAATTAATCAACCAATCCACCCACCTGTTGGATTGCCCTACACCTAAATAAACCAAAGAATCCACTACCTGTTGGATGGTCTTTGGCGCTCCCTCGTTCATATTCCTGCGTGGCTGCCACCTGTTGCGACGCAACTCGATTACATCCTGCAGCATGAAACGCACTCTCGACGGCAGCTCCTGGTTTGCCTGGAATGCCTTCATCCGCTCGAAGTAAGCATCCATCCACAGCTTCGCCTTCTCATGGTCCAGACGCTTGCCAACGGTTCGCATTATCTGGCACAGGCACTCCACATCCTCCGACATGTCCTTGATCGCCATCTTTTTCTTCTCCAGCAGCTGCTTGATGCACTTGTGGAGGATGCTCTCATGCAACATCTCCAGCTTACCAAGCTCACCTAACGAGATACACAAAATTATCATCATTATTATTATCATCATTACTATCATCATTTACTATCATTACTTCTTATTAATTTATTTTTTAGGCCCTGAGGTAAACAGAATCCCTTGGGGACGTAGAGACTGCTGTGGATGCAATTTGTCTAGAAATGACAAATTATTATTATCATTTAAAATTACTACGATTTTTATTTATAATTATTATGCATCTCTATAATTATTATTGAAAATTATTAATTACTTTCATTAAATAATAATTATAAAAAGATTAAAATTATCATTATTATATGGACAATTAGACATATGTAAAGTGCCTCTTGCAGCCGACTATTCAGAGGCGCTCTATCATAAAATAATCATGAAACACTATTAATTAACTATTACACAAGAAACAAATGTCATGAATAACAATTAACTACTATTAACCAACAATCATTATTAAAGCAATTACCACTTAAAAGACAATTATCATCAACCTTAACAGAAACTCCAATTTAGATAATCCTGCTTCATTAAGCTGTAGTGCAAAGTTAAATTCCTGTGTTCAGTAATCGCTAGGCAACACTCAAGCCGTTAGACATGACCACTCCACGGTCAATCGTAATCATCGATTATGACTAAACACGTAAATATCCTGTAAACCGTAAAGAAATGTTCCTAAAGTAAATAATTTCTCATTAATTTGCTTTTAACAATGAACCGCCTTAATTAAATTGCAGCAAGAATAGAATCTATGAATAGTAATTTAGTGAAAAAGTCTAAATGTTTACTCACCAATGAATTTGATATTGCCAAGCATTTTGTGTTTGGCAATGAGACACTGCTCCCTCTCGTCAGCTGTAAGAGGGCCATCTTTCTCAAAGGCTAAACACAAACAGACAACAATACACTCTCGGTCATACACAAACAAAGCGTCAGCACGGCATTATCATATTATTAAATGCACAAGGTATCGATCAACGAAACTGAAGTGAAGGGTATTGAGCACTCGAGTGAAGGGTATCGAGCAATCGAGTGAAGGGCATCGAGCAATTGAGTGAAGGGTACTGAGCAATTGAGTGAAGGTTACTGAGCAATTGAGTGAAGGTTACTGAGCAATTGAGTGAAGGTTACTGAGCAATTGAGTGAAGGGTATCGAGCAATTGAGTGAAGGGTATCGAGCAATTGAGTGAAGGGTATCGAGCAATTGAGTGAAGGTTACTGAGCAATTGAGGGAAGGGCATCGAGCAATTGAGTGAAGGGTATCGAGCAATTGAGTGAAGGGTATCGAGCAATTGAGTGAAGGTTACTGAGCAATTGAGGGAAGGGTATCGAGCAATTGAGTGAAGGGTACTGAGCAATTGAGTGAAGGGTATCGAGCAATTGAGTGAAGGGTACTGAGCAATTGAGTGAAGGGTATCGAGCAATTGAGTGAAGGGTACTGAGCAATTGAGAGAAGGTTACCGAGTAATTAACCGAGCAATTAAGTGAAGGCTACTGAGCAATTGAGCGAAGGTTACCCAGCAATTGAGAGAAGGGTATTGAGTAAATGAGTGAAGGGCATTAAGCAATCGAGTAAAAGGTACTGAGTAATCGAGTGAAGAGTACTAAGTAATCAAGTGAAAGGTACAAAGAAGAAGTGCAGTTCCTTAAGAAAATCAAAGAAACATCCATTGTACGAATGATCAGCGACTTCAATTTCTCAGTCTCTGCCAACGAGGGTGGGGAGGAGGCAGTCGACTAGAGAGTACAGTGAGAATTGAAATATCGAAATAAGTTTCTGCCCTGGTGGGATTTGAACTGTGAACCCTCGGTTGACAGTCCATTGCATACCCCTCCTACTGAATTAATTGAATATTACACAAGTTTTCTAACCTTCTGTGGCACGAGAACGATTCTGAAATTCATCCTGACACTTGCTCAGCAGAAGTTTGCGGAAAGTCTGAACAAGGAAAAAGAATTCATTTGTCTTTTTAAATGTAGGAAAACCAAAACAAAGATAACTAGATATAAAGTAGTCTGATTGTTCTTCCAAACATCCTATTTCTGACCTAAAGAATGTTATAACAAATAATTATTATTTAAATAATGACGAAACATCAATCGAAAGCGCTGAGCAACTATGAGTAAAGGACGTGCTCAAGGTAGCAGCACAGTAATCATCGCAGAGCACACTTCAACCCATACATTCACTAATCAAACTTCCTCAATGTACTACCACAAATGCCTAGCAAAATACACACCTGTACACACACACACTTATAAAATGGTACACTTTTAGTGCAATGACCAACATGGGACTGGTGGCAAGACACAGTTATGCATACAACTGATATTATGTGAATTGATTTGATATCATTTAGCCATGATCTAATCTGGAAACTTCTGTAAAGTTATATCATAATGCATAAAGCATCAATTACTGCTTACAGCAATCCCAAAGATTATTATAGCAAAGGTCTCATAGGCACTCTCAGACAAGCAAAACAATCAATTACCTGTTCAATGTTGACAGCAAAAAGTGACCGTGTGGACAGATTGGGCCACATGCCGTGAATAGTTACATTTTCCCCATACTAATACCTTAAGGCAACTGGGATAAAATAACTAGACATCTGGTTCAAAATTCATTTAACAATGTATATAGCACCCTTTCAAGGTAATTACTCAAATTGCTCCTTATCATCAAGTTTCCAAAAATATAGAAAAGTCAACAATCGATATATATATATATATATATATATATATATATATATTTGAAAATTCAACTTGTCTTTAAGAATCAACTATAGACAAATTGTACACAGACAGTCATCTTACATCTCAGATTCCAAGTTACTGATATTGAGAATAGGTGCTCTCTAGTATATATATATATATATATATATTGATATATAAATATATAATTATATATGCATGATATATAAAAACAAATACCGTTGTATCTGAGGACGGCGGCTCAAAGTTGGGCGCATCCTCGCACAAGCGATGGCACAACTGAGCATACAGCAAGCTGTATTTCGGCTCGTCCAAAGCCTTCTCGAATATCACAAGCAATAAATCCAACCAAATATAATACAGATTCCAAGATATATATATATATATATATATTACAGATTCCAAGATATATATATATATATATATATATATATATATATCTTGGAATCTGTATTACAGATTACAGATATATATTACAGATTCCAAGATATATATATATATATATATATATATATATATATATATATATATATATATCTTGGAATCTGTATTATATATATATATAATTATATATATAAGCCTGGCAATCAAGACCATGAAATACTACACAAAAGGCAACAATGGAAAATAAATATGCACACAGTCAAACAGCAATTATAATAGATGTTCCAAAATTCAGATCCTCAAAAGGTGCCATTTACAAATATAAATATCATAAATATAATAATACAAGTATGATCAAATGAAAGCAATTTTAAATTATTAAGTCATCTGATAGCTCAAAAATTGTCCTGAGAATACAACATTCCCTTATCAATGCATGGAAATTTGAAGAAAAAAAATCTAGTCAATAGTTAATCACACACCTAAACAAAGTCTAAATATGTCTGACTAAGACAATGGGATTTATTAAAAGATATAAAATCAAAGAAAAAAGTTAATGTTTTATTTGATAATATAATCATCATGTCAACTCATGATGCCATGCCTGACAAGATTATGCAAATTTGTATAATGATTACATTAGGTTAAATCATAAATTAGCATAAAAGCCCATGCCCACTATGATTATGTAATTCCCAGATGATTAATCCTGATGAATAGAACAAGCACAATCTGATTCAATAATAAGTTAATCACAGCGCGTAGGCACAGAACAGATTCACGTTCAAACATTAGTCTTCAAAAAGAGAAGCAGAAATATCAGTATGAACTTACCAGAAGAATGATACCCTTTAGGACGGTTTGTGATTCAATACCAACATTAAGTAATTCCAAACTCAACTTGTCAAACTTCTCTGGTGTCAATTTATTGAGGATGCTGAACATAGAAAAACAAATAGGATGTCAAATTACTTAATTTAATCCAACCAACAGAAAATGTCAGATGCTGAAATTCAATAGAACGTGGCAGCTACAAGCACGACAAGTCTGCAGCTACATTTTACGAGTGTTCATTAAAAAAAAGCAGGATGATCAGATTCCACACAAAGCACTACGTGAAAGAATGAAGGAAAGAGAAACCAAGACAGACAGAGAGAGCGTGCCAGATAGACATACATGAATTAGAACATAACCAGACAGAGGCTGATATTGAGAGGGGCATTGGACTTAACAAATGACCAAGGTCAACAGGGATCAATTGTTTATACCCAATGCCAGCAAATGGCTAACCTTAGGAAGTGAGGATGATGATGAAGATGAGCAAAACAGTGCATGGTCAGTCTATCTCCCTTACCAAATGAACCTCTCGACAATAGTTTGTTAAATTCGTAGGAATTCACTGATGGAATATAAAACTTAAAATAATTGCATCTCGTACTAGTCACACAACAAAACAAACAGAGAAAATTCAACAGAATGTGTGTCAACTAGACAACTAGCAATATTTACCAATAGAAATTTACATGACAAAAAAGTCCAAGCAACACGACTTTCATACCGAGATCAAACATATATGCTTAAAAATGTAACACATTTTAGATTGCACACTCAACTGTATAAAAATTATGTATATATAATAATGGTCATCACCACCAACACCCACTACAGACACTAAATCTTAGATACAACTGCATTTGACTATATAAATACTTAACAGTTTCCCGTTTGACGACACTGTGTGATTTACGAGTGATAACAAAGATAATTAACGTCGCCCTCCTTCTTTTTCCAGGCAATAAATGATACTATATACTGTATATTCAATTCAATTTTATTTGGTAACCAAAAAACATGAGAAAATAACAAACAAGTTAACATAAATGCATATATTTAGTATAAATAAATTTAGTATAAACATATTGTACAGTATAAATATTTAGTATAAATATATAATATATATACATATATAAAAGATACTGTATATTGCAAAGATACAACATATTGCTGTATCTAAACTACACATATGTAAACACTTAGATGCTACTGTAGTCAACAGCCTTTAATCGTAATCTCAGAATTTCTAAAGTGCTACTCTTAAGACAAGGGATTTCTTGAGAATAAGTAAAAAGCAATATACATAGACATTGCTGTAGCTAACTACATCTAAACATATCAATGGCCTCCCTCTGTGCTATGGCCGGCTAAGACCATGACTTGGATTTCTCCTGCATACACTCGTTCCCTCGAAGACTTTTTTCCACGGGGTTTCCGCGCCCAGAGTCTACACTGTGAGAGGTTCTCCACGAATTTTATTAAACGATGTTAGATACATTAACATAATTAATACTGACGAAATTAGATTTTAATCATCAATATAAAAAAAAAGGCAGAGACACGAGAATCGATGAACAAGGTTACCCTCGGACTTTGCGAAAAATGCCGTCATTTCGTTCGCTCTGGTTGCTGAAGCTGGTTGCCTGGAGCACACTGACGGGTATCCATCGTCTCGAACTAGGATTATTCGCAGCAGAGATGGCACCTGCAGATGACGAAGGGGATGAACTCTGGGGTGGTCTCTCGTCCCTGCAACACCACATACAACATATGTATTAACATCAATCAAAGATAACAGTAACAGTACATGTCATAATAAGAACTGCTGTCCCAAAAGCCAATTAGAACTGCAATGCCAAAACTAACAAGCATAGCAACCCTTAAAGCCAACAAGAACAGCAACCCTTAAAGCCAACAAGAACAGCAACCGTTGAAGCCCACAAGAACTGCAATCCCAAAAGCCAACAAGAATGGATACCCCAAAAGTAAGCAATAATTGCTGTCCCAAAAACAATAAGAACTGTTCTCAAAAAAGTCAATAAGAACTGCAAGTTGCTGGGTGGTGACTGGAATAGTCTGACATTCCAATATGCTAACCATGTGACAACAAGGCTGCAGTAATCCAGCCAATCAAATCACATGTATCTACGTTGCTTAAGAATTAATAATGAGTCATCAGCAAAATGAGTTTCATTTCATTGCAATTGCGCAATAGCACCAATTTAAAACCAGAGAAAACACCGAGTTAGACACAGAGGCTTGTTCAAAGTTCATTTTACAAAAGGCATAGATAAGACCAAATATTTCAAATTAAGTTTAGATACACGTGTTCAATTTTAAAAAAGCAAAGCTCCCACTTTCGTTGAGGAATGTATGATAAACACTCAATTGCTTGTAACATCAGCTCTTGACCTTCCAATGGACTCATTGACTGCCATATACACAGAGCAATACACCAACGTTTTACCAAGTTGTTGGAAACCTCTTTAATGGCTGGCCACAAGTTGGAAACAGCACAGATTGGAAATAAGTGCAGTTAAAAATGTGGAGTTAAAACAAGTGGAGTTTTGAGACATGGCAACATGTTGCATTCCATAGTGAGTCACACCAATATAATATATGAGTAGGCCAAGGCATAAAACACCTACCATGCTTGTTCTACATATGCAAGGCTACCTCACTTGCAAATCCACACTTCAGCATTCGTTAATAGCATTTCTGCATTTATATAACAGATCATCAATCACTGGACTGGAGAAAATCTGCATTCCGGAAACAGAAAACATCCTTAAACCATACATTCCACAGGGCAAGCCAAACACTCTCACCATTTGGCTGGCTATTGTTATTTCATTGCACAATTAGCCCTGTAAAATCGCTTAATTATATATACATCTGCTATGTGGAAGACTTGATTACTTCCGAACAGGACATCTCGAGTAATTAGAAGCAGAAATATGACAGTAGCGCAAACTGAAACAGATTGCCTATAACACCCTGTCTAATTGCTCTGCATATCATAACCATACATACATATTGGCAGATGAACTCTAATGACATTTAAATGTTGAACTCAGACATTTAAATGACCTCAGTAAGAGTTTCAGTAAAATATAGTTGCAATACAGTTACTGTGTTCAGTGCAAATTGGATCTGTCATTGTAATGTAACTGTCAATTTGTACTGAATAACTAACATTGTCAAGTGCTCTTAATATAACACCCTCATAAAGTGCAAATGATGTGCTCCTAACAGGACAATATGAGATCGCATAACATGGACAGGTCTTCAATGTCTCATCAACCAGAGGCATAGTAATGAATAGCTCACGTCAGATTGCAAGGAAGCCAGTTCCAGAACGAGGGCCAGCCACAGCAAAAGCATCCAAGCTCTGCTGTGGCAGTACAGAACATAGACAAATTCACATCGACTGAATATACTCCAATAATTACTTTTCATTATTGTTTACAAGTGCAACAAATATTAGACTGAAACATGTTATCATGAACAGCAACATGTTGACAGGTTTTACATAATGTAATAAGGTTGCACGGTAATCGCAAAGAACACATTCCCCTATGGTAAACAATATAATTGAACAGGGCAGTGCCTCTGAATGTGCCAAAAATAGAGCGTCGATACCTACCCAGCCGCATACCACAATGTACTGTACTAAATAAGTAAGTAAATACACCAACATAAATCCATTTTTGCTAATGTACTTACTTACTTAGTGCATTGAATTTTGGGATTTGGCTGGTTAGGATCGACGCTCTATTTGAGCACATTCGGGAGCGGCTATAATGTGTTCTATATAGGGAATGCATTCTTCGTGATTACCGTCTGTAGCGACTAAAGCGCTCACCTTCCTCCGACGCGTCGAGAAGCACCACCCTGTTTTGCGTTGCCGTCCAGTATTATGATCACTTACTCTCAAATGAACTGATAATCAGTTTATAAAAAGAAAAACAAAAAGACACTTCCACCTACAACACAAAAATAAAACCCATTATCATAATTAATATTACAATTGCATCTGATTATCACCTTTAAGATGTTACAGTTACACAATTAATCACTAATAACTGAACTCTGCTTCGTAAGACCAATTGCATCGTAAGGCCAATTGATCTTGCAGTTTAATTCGCATTTCTGTTGAAATAGCAAAACAAAAATTTATATTACTTTTATGGAAATGCTCGAAGCAGATCTGAAAGCACCTTTAAAAGTAGGCCTAGTGATACATGATCCTTACTTTCCATCATACTGCTTCATTTACATTCAACAAGGAACAAAACTTCTTGACACTTTGTTTCATAAAAAAAACCTTGTTTCAATAAAACAACAGCCTTTTTAGCGCTGAAACCAGTTTGAACTCTGCCCACTTACTGATAACACCTAGTTAAAATTAAAACGCAACATAATTAGTAACTCTAATTTATTTCTAATTAGGAATTAAAAAGACAATCATCTGCGAACTCAACGTCAGAAAATTCAGACAAAGAAACGTTCTACAAATTATTTTCGACATTTTAAGTATGTAGCCGTGGCAGACGTTATAATTAAACATTCAGAAAAACTGCCGAACAAAAACCCAAACTAGCATCATTCGATGAAATCTAATGAAAATACTGGAATGGTAATTAGCACAATGGATTATCAGGTTCAGACAAGGAGACTCTAACATAGGAAGAAAACGCACACGTTTAACTCAACAAATACTGCGTTCTATTTTACGTAATGTTTTTCCTCGGCTAAAAACAATCCGCAATGATATTTCTGAGTTACCTTTTACTCTATTTCAGACGGAAATTTTAGATATTAAAACGAAATACCAAGAAAGACAAAGCAGCCAGCGAACAGAAATTCATTCATTAAGGCGAACTATCCCATAGTTCACCGCGGAAGCGATTGATTGCGAAATAGTTTAATAAATGATTAAAGTTTTCTTTAGCACAAGCCCTAAAAATTGATAGTAAATATTCTGGTAATATATTAAATTCTAAAAATTAAGCATCTAGAAATAGTTAATAAACAATTTGAATTTTAAGAAATGCGTAATTAAGTCTGAAAGTTTATATAACGCAAATTTTCCCTATATGAATTTTCGTGCTGTTGATAGGAGAGTCTTTTTGTTTTTCAAAACAAAAATCTATATTACAGAAAGTGAAAAGAAACAGAAAAATTGGCGAACGCAAAAAAATTTAAAAATAATAATGATGATCGTTATGATTGCGAAGCGAAGAATTGCTGCAGCTTTCTGACTACGTTACGGATCAGAAGCAGCGACATAAGACTGCCATCACGCCTAATGTGACGACTCCCTACAGTTGAGTTTTAAATATTCCTCTTTATTAATTCAAACTGATACCCGGCTGGTAGGTCAACACATAATATGAACGGGAGATTACTTTGGTAGGGTAGCGGAGATCGACCACGGTCCGTGTTGGTCTTCCTGGACTTCACGTCAAAGGGTTCCCAACGACACACGTTGGTCCAGAATTCAGCTACAATAATTTTATTATAGCGCCTGATTTTAGTCTAACCTACTGCCTAAGAAATTAGTAAGAATACCCTTAGTGCAGATACTAACCTTTCAAAAATGCTCAGTATTTCTAATTATCTTGCACATTAAAAATATTCTATTGATAAATAAGCAATTCGCTAACTTGATGTTAAGCTAGCTCACAACAAATAACATGTTCCTAAGGGAAATAAAAATTATTGATTGATTGATATTTCAAAATAAGAATATAGCGTCATGCTGTTGTTCAATATTTCGTCAACAGGTGGCAGACTGCAACAAATGAGATATGGCGGATGTTCAGGTGGAGTAAATACAACAGCTTTTTGCTCGTTTCTTTTGAAATTGTTTGCAGTTATTAATTATTATCAACTCACAGATACATAACTTTCATTTAACTGGATATTTATTCAAGACAGTTATATTGTCTTAGCTTGACTGATAGGGTGGCGATACTCTAAATTTTATTGTGATGAGTTCTATTATATAGCGCCAGTGTTTCATACGAGATTCAGTTAATTTGCACATATCTTAGCACACGATGTACATTTCTAGGCAATGCATTTATTAACAAGTGGGGCGAAATTGCAACATTGGGATGCGTATCTATAAGGATCGGTTAAGGTCAGATCTGGCATCGTGAATGTCAGTTATGATCTACATTAGGGTTAGTGTCGTCATTAGAAAACAATAACACGGTACTTTCAGTTACTACTCAGGAGCGCTGCCGACCCTAGCATGGCTGAGAAGAACAATTTTAAGGCGTGTATAAAAGTCGGAGTGAACCATGGGGAATATTGCACATTATATTTGGGGACACTGATTTGAAGATTGACTAAATTCTCTTTATTCTTGTTATATAAATTGATTATGTATGTGAGGTGTGAATCAATTGTGAACTTGAGGCTTCTACTCGGCAACCATCTCAGTTGAGGCTTAAACCCACTCCCCACACAAGCTAAGCATGCTAGCACTCTAAGAGATGGCAACCCACCTCAATTTTATCTTTTGTGATTTGCCTATGCTTTTGTGCATAATTTCATTATTTGGTTCTTTTGCAGGCCCGGGCATTATTTGACTTTGAAAGCGGGGGCCCGGGAGAGCTGTCTTTCTATGCAAATGAAGTTCTGACCATTCTCAGACAGGTAAATGTTATTGTAATTGCCATTTTACGTGACACCACTTTAAAATTGCTAATAAGAGAGAGGGGTGAGGTGTAGGGGATGAGGACCACTGCTACATGGTTCAGTTTGGACATTTAGTTTTGCTAGTCTTTTTATTGACTTTAACACCATATATACAATTATTCATATTTACATTAGGCTGGCATTGACTGGTCTTTTGTAAGATGCTTTTAAATGCGGTATATTAATTTAATTAGAACCTGATTATTGTTTTCCTTTAATGTAGGGCCGGATAGCAATTCGAAAGATATTCCAGTATCAATTTACTATTTAAATAGTGCTATTTAGTGAACAGTGAACGCATGCATTCATGATTAGTGAACACGAGTGAGCATTTGTGATTGGTGAACAAATTGAACATGGGCATTTATGATTAGTGTGTGCGTACTTATAATTGGCGAATGCAAGCATTTATGATGAGTGAACATGTGAATTTGTTTAACTTCAGTGTTCCTAATTTACACAATGGTGTTGCCTTTCAATCCTGTTTAATTGTCATTGCTATTGTATGTTGGATACAAAGGGTTTATTGTTTAGTTTATATTTACCACATGGCCTATAGATGTCGATTTTTTTTAAATTCAGGATGTAGGTGCCGGTTGGTGGGAGGCTACCAATTCCCGAGGCGTCCGAGGTTTAGTCCCGGAATCTTATCTGGAGGTAATTGCTGTCACAAGTTCAAGGCTATTAGAAATTGTATGAGATAAATATGTGGTGAGACAGAGAGAGAGTAAAAGTGACATACAGATGAACAGACAAAAGGAGACTTTCACACAGACTTACTGAAAGACAGACACACAGAAAGAAACATACATGTAAAAATTCAGAGACACAGGAATAGTAAGACAAGAGTAAGTCATGTAGAAAGAGTAACAGCCAATCAAAGAACTTATTGACTTCTATAAAAAAACTAGTAATATTCTCTCAATTAATACACTGTGTTATTCTTGAACCCTTGGTGGCAAACTAACCCTCTACTGTCTCTGCCTAGATCACTTCCCTTCCAGAACCCTCTATTCCGCCTCCTCCTCCACCCACAAAAGTCGTCCAGCCGACCCGGGCGCCGTCATGGCAACCGTCCACAGTGCCGGCCATACGACCGAATAACAATCAGCAGGTGGCGCCACGAGGACAGGAGAATTACGAAGAATGGGATGACGATTGGGATGATGACGACTCAAGCACTACGACAGAGACACCGGTTGGTCATGCTTTTATATCGTCTGTCATCTTTAATGTCACTTTCTTGTGTCTCTGATTGTTTCGTTCTGTCTGTTTCTATCTATCTGACTGTATGTTTGATTTCTTACTGTTTTTCTGTCTGTAGGTTTGATTTCTGTTTAACTTAATACAGTACAATTGGTTGACATGTTTGGTGCCATTGTCGTTGTTCATATCTCTGATTAAACAGAATGCATATCTTTATCTGTTTGTGCCACTGGGACCCTTTACCAAAATTGGCTTTGAAAAATGAGTTCTTCTGCTGTACAGTAATGTTTTGCAACTGGTAATGGTGATGTCTCGGCTACGTGTAGGTCTATGTTATATATTTTCTGCCCAAATTTTACCCTGCTTTAGAACATGATGTTGGAACCAAGCTTCAATATGAGTTAGCACTTGGTGATTCTTCCAGATGTAGCGGAAATTACACAGACGTTCCAACATACATTATTAGTCATTCTTTTCTCTTGACTGGTCTAATCGATAATTTGGATTGTTAAGTTGGATTGCTTGCCATTTTGAATTAGGATGTTCCAGGTGGTTCTGAATATTCTACAATCAATGACCAAGCACTTGATAACCGAGCTGTACGGCGTGCAGAAGAAAAGACTCGTGGACACGGAGGAAGTGTGCGCATTCCGTTCAACAGGTAAGGCGATACCTCACTTTCAACTGGTATGGGACATACAGATTCAATTATTACATCTGTTTAACAGGTATGATCATTGCATCTATAGATTCAATAATGACACCTGTTCAATAGTTATATTCATTACACCTATGGATTCAATAATAACACCTATTTAACAGGTACGTGATCATTGCATGTACCGATTCAAATAAATGACACTTTTTCAACAGGTTGGATCAAAAACATGTTGAACTACTCAAGGAGTCTTACACACTTCAGTGGAGTCTTAAACCCCTTCTCTACATGTTGCAAGCCAAGAATGCTAACCAATCGACTACGTTGCTCTCATGTATATATTCATTAGGCGTTGTGATATGCATTCTACATACCCTCAAAAATGTTATCTAAACTTTGTTATCTAAAGGATCTAATCTTTGATCTTCGAACCTGTTCCATAAGTAGGGTCATGATCATGATGGCTTGCATTTGAGTTGCACTGGATAAAGCTACAGGGATGAATGTTCTTTGTTTTAAACAGGTTTTCGACATTTACAAAGATCGGTGGAGATGCCTACTTGTTTGAGCCAGCGATTAATGTTCCGGATTCAGACAAGAAAATTGTCATCATTGTAAGTATCTTTGTTTCATACATATTGCAATTGTGACACAACTTATCACTCGATCAGATGTGCTGAAAGTTCTCCTTAGCGTCACAGTGGCCTTTCCAGATGAATGTGGTTTAAAGCTGTGGCATCTTCCTTATTTCTTGCTTGCTATTATTCAATGTTCTGGGTTTGTATTTGGTTTAACCTTCTAATGACAAGCTCTTAGTAAAATGTAGGGCATAATCAATAGCGCTGGTCATTAAAAGGTTAAAGCATTGTTGTTCCTCTGTTTAAGTTCAATATAAACAGTATCATTTGTCTTCCATTGTTGTCAACAGATGTATAGCGTAATGGGCGCCCTGCGTGGCTGCCGATAGTTAAATTCGATTCCTGTAATAACTCGTCATACTGTACTTGTAATCATACTGCGGTTTGTCAGTTTGAAATTAAACGAAGATTATTATTATTATAACATGTTCTGTATTTGTCTTGTTTTGTTGGATGTTCATGATGGTCTTTTTTTTAAGTAAGCCTGAGTTTCTTTCCTTTTCAGCATCCTTGCTGTATGTTGACTGTTGAGATATTCCAGTGTGGAATTAACCTGCATAACCGTGCTTTTCATTATCCTTGTACTGTAGGATGGTGCAGATGGTCCTGTGTGGAAACAGATCGACCAACCATACGTTTGCATGATTAAATCACCAAAGAAAGAAACGAAATTTCATGGCATGAAGACCTTTATCGCTTATCAACTGACTCCGACAGTAAGAGATTATCAATCTTGCTAAATCCTATGGCACAAAAGTTCATTACCAGACATGTTTAGCCTATTGAATATCGGCTTTACTTTGAAATTGATGAGATTTTTAACCAAACAGATATATGTAAGTAAGCGTTATTCCAATAATAGGCAATTAACTTTTAAATATTGAAATATCAGATAAAGTATGAATGTTGTAGCCACAGCAAAGGCACTGTAATACAATATTAAACTATTCAACATGAATTATGGTCTGAAGACTAATATTCTGTGACTTCTTTTTCACAAGCACCTCTAGATAACTAGGCTATAGAGTGAACGAATTGGCCATGTGCAGTCAGTTGACATTTAAGGGTGCAGTGCAGAGGATTTCTATGGTTTAGATCTGAATCCGATATAAGACTGTTTTTTTATTTTCTTTTCTTTACTTGTTCTGAGATGACCTGTTGTTCGTTAAATTGTCGACAGTTCAGTAACATACAAGTCAGTCGACGCTACAAGCATTTCGATTGGCTACAGCAGAGACTTGCCGAGAAGTTCAGCGGAATAGCTGTCCCTCCGCTTCCAGAGAAACAGATTGCAGGTTGGCTTAGAAACTCCATTCACTCGTTTAGTGACTGCTTTTCGGAATTTGTTTCCTCTTTTCAGCTCATCTCTATCTATGTTGCCGCTCAGTTAAGTTTTGTAAGGTTTGAATGCTTGTGTTTCACGGAGCATGTTGCAGAGGGATGTAATTTTTGTCAGTGCTGCAGATTATGGGATCCGGAACCAGTTTCTGAAATGCAAAGCCGTCAGTAGAGATCGGATTCACAATGTACTTCCTTATTACTTGTCCACGATGTGAGATGCTCTTGATTATTCATGATATAAGGAACCATATTCTCATCAAGATCTGTGGCAAAAATAGCACGCTAATACAATTTCAACTGGCTTGAACAAGTCCTAAATATTGTTCAATCTTCAAACTATTTTGATTATACCGTCTGAATGTGACCCATCACCAAATGTTCGGTTGGAGAAAGATTGTACATAAAATGTCTCATTAGAGATGAGAACACTGTAATGGTGATGCTAGAAGAATGAAGTCGCTGACACCTGACACCTCGGCTGCCTCAGCCTGTCTTCCAGGCTAGCTTAACTAAAAAACTGTTCGTTTTTTAATTGTGGTACTTTATTTGGGTGTTTGTTTTATTTGCTTTCAGGTCGATTCGAGGATGACTTTGTGAACCAGCGACTGCATCAATTACAGCTCTGGATGGATCGAATGTGTAACCATCCAATCATCGCCGACTCTGATGTCTTCAGACACTTCCTCACTTGTACCGATGAAAAGGTGAATTGTCTTCATTGATGCATGTACTTGCAAGGCCGCTGGGTAATACCCTGGAGTGGTGCATACCAATTGATCATGGTTTAAGGCTACTAAGAAGTAGGTCTCTGTTAAGGGGTTCGTTGACTATATTAAACGGTTAATTTCTCTCCATTTTGAGATACCTACAAATAAGCCCTGGTTAAGGGGTACAAAGAAGTGGGTCTCTGTTAAGTGGTTCGTTAACTATATTAAGCGGTTAATTTCTCTCCATTTTGAGGTACCTACAAATGGTATATAGAAATGAAGTGGTATATAGAAATAGATCTCAGTTATTTGGTATGTATAAATAGATCTCTATTAAGTCTTATGTTTAAGTTGGTCTTTTGTTTAGTGCTACATAAAAATGGATCTTTATTAAATGGAACATAGAAATAGGTCTTACTTATATGATACATATCTATGGGACATCCGTCTTTTACAGTAGGGTGCTATGAAATAATTGTCCTTACATTTACAATTACTGTACAATGTACATTTCCTTAGAAATATAGTTTTGAAAGTGTAGATGTAAGGAAGTAAATATATAACTTTGGTTGTGTTATTGTAGAAGTGGAAAGTTGGAAAGAGGAAAGCAGAGAAGGACGAATACCTGGGTGGAAAATTCTTCCTCACAATAAAGACTCCACTACGTCCAATTGACAGCAAACAAGCGTAAGTCTCATCTGGAAATATATTAGACAGATATACAGACAGATAGATGGAGGGACAGAGGCATAGAAAGAGAGGAACAGACTGACAGAGAGATAATGCACAGAAAATGACTGAACTGGGAGGTCAAGTCTTGTATGAAGAATCGAATCATTTCCGAAATTTGATAACGCCCTTCTTCCAACATCTTTTTGCTCAGAAGTGCATACACACGCCTCGACGGCGCAATTGCACTTGTACTGCAGAGCAATGGTGCGCGAAGGACTTGCTCAAGGTCCCTACACAGTGACGCTCCGTACGAGGCTTGAACCGCGCGCTCAGCACACACTGAACATTACGGGCTGACCGCTCTAACCGATCGGCCACTGTGCCACATGCAACCGATCGGCCACTGTGCCACATGCAACCGATCGGCCACTGTGCCACATGCAACCGATCGGCCACTGTGCCACATACAATCGATCGGCCACTGTGCCACAGTATATGAACCATGAAGCATGGGTAATTGTATGAAGCAACTTCAGTGTCCTCACCTTGGCTTATGATGTGTGTGCAGATTCCATTACAAATTAAGTTAAAAAGAAATGGTTGCATATTTTCTGATTTGAAACTTTTCGTGTCACCTTTGTACAATCTCATCATTCAAACGTTATAGATTATTTGCAGTTCTATGTTTTAAAAAAAATTCATAGCCATAGCATTTTCTCTTTTAGGAAGTTAGAAGAAATTATCTTTATTATTATTTAAAAAAAAATTATTATTATTATTGCGCATTTATTAAGCACCATTCAAGTGACTAAGCGTCAGTTGATGACACGGAGCAATTGTGTAACCAGTAACCAGCTCAGGGGAGGCATCTCATGTTGCAAGGTAAGTACTCAACTAATCAAATATCATATACTACTAGGAATTGTAGGATTTTCAGATGTTCAGAGTTTTGTGTGGTTTAAGTATATTGCTGAAGAGAGGCCAATTTAGCTTCTGCATTAATCGTGATGTGTTAGGATTAAGCTTATGCAAAGTAGGTTAAAACTATCATTTTTTCTTATGCTTTTGCGTCAAATCACATTCTGTCTCTGTATTTAGTTCAACTTGGATGTGATGAGTATTTTTTCATTGTTAGTGAACAGCGCATTGAGAAGTTTACGAGATTCGTCCGAAATATGGACGACAGCGTCAAACATCTGTGCGTAGTCGGCGAGAATAACGCCAAGAAACACGAAGGACGTGAGTGCTTTTCCTTCCCTACCATTCTATGCCCTACAATACCCTATTCTATTAAGTGATATGGGTCTTGCAGCATGTGAAAGGCAGTTGAAGGGCAGAATCCTCTCAGTTGAGGATTTGTGGTTGTTAGCATTAGGTTGTCAATCATATAAGTGAAAAATACTTCAAGACGTCTGATCCTAGTCCTTCCTGACCCAACCAGGGCTAAAAGGACATCTTTCAGAGAGTTGTGAAATGCACGTGATGGGTTTTAGGTAACAGGCAGAGCTCTTAGGGAAGCTCATTCCAGATGAGCGATTGGCCTTTTGCCGATTTCTGATTTCGTAAGTATGAGATGCAAAGAAGCTGACTTCATCGTGACCTACCCGGAGTGCTTAGACAGAGCAAGAGTTAGACTAAATAGTAACTGTTGTAGTAATATTTGCAGTTTGTATTATAAGTACTAATAGTAGTAATAGTTGTTGTATTAATTATTAGTACTAGTGGTTATTATAAATTAGTGATTGTCAAAGTAATGATGGTTTCATTCATTATTTTTGGTCTTAATCTTAAATATTTTGTGCTAGTACTTATAATACTAATTGCACAGGTCTTCCAAGTATCGCTTGAAGGTGATTCTTTCACCGGCACCCGTAAATACATAAATACATACATTTAACATCGTATGGGCTAGCTAAGCAGATATCTTGAAGAGGCGCTATATAACTGTTCGATTACATTACATATGTTGGCTGTGTGATTCTTCTCACTGGTTGGCAGCACTCTAAGTATGCGGTGTTTTTTGGGCTTGCTCTATTTTGTTTATTTAATTTCCAGCTTTCAAGAAAGAATTTCAGAAGATTGGTGGCTCCTTTGTTGCTCTCGCCAAGTCATTCGAGTTTGATGAACGACCAGGTGCGTCTCGCGAGATCAAAGTCAGGATTAAAAGTTGTCATGGTTTAAATTGAAACTTCTTGATGTATTAGGCACTTAAATTAAATTATTTCTAATAATAATATTGTAATTATTATCATTATTACAAATTAATGTAGCATTATTAAGTGCAATTGCGCTGTAATAATAATGATGGTGACTGTTAGTTGTGAAGAGGGTGGCCCTATAGAACCTATGTCATTGGGGATTATCCTCTATATTATTGATCCTAAGTTAAACATTCTGTTTGATTTTACAGATCAGTTATGCAAATTGAGGTCAATAAAAAATAAATATAAATAATCAAAATGTTACCTATTGAATAATGTTGTATATGTAACTAATTAATTTTATATGATTTTGAATTAATTTGTAGCCGCCCAGAATTTGACACAGGCGATTGAACACACGGGAAGAGCATACGACGATATCGGTCAGATGTTTGAGAAGCAGGTGACATTCAATTTGCTTTGCTTCCATTGTTCAAACATTGTGACATTTTGTGTCATCATATCAATGTGTTGTTTGTGTTGCATGTATTAAAATTTTTACAGTCTATTTCTTCTGAAGATCTATGGCATTTCTGTGTCGGTATTTTGTGCCCTAGAGACATTCTCACAAAGTGCTATGTATATTAATATCCATATAGTGTGTAAATGTGTGTTTTGTGTGTGTATTTATTTATGTAGGTGTGTATTATGCATGTGTATTTGTGTTAGGGTGTATTTTTATGTATGTTTATTTTTTTTTGGTGTGTATTTATGTATGCTGATGTATACCTAATTATTATGTTGACTCTCACATAAGTATTTTGGAATAGCATTGCATTCATGGCGTTATCTGAGGCGATTATGTGTCAAGGTAAGCCAGAAATGTTTGCTGGACAGAATGAAATGAAACCGAACTACTGTATGATAATGCAGTGGAGTTGTGATGAATATTTGAGTTTATATCGGCACAGCCGCCTTTTGACATGCAGTCCATAAGCAGATCAATTGTTTAATGTGTTCAGTTGTTCGTTGTTTTTGTAGCCACCAAATGACATGTATCTATTGTTGGAGGGACTCCACGAATATCGAGGTCTTCTCTCGACGTTTCCCGAAAGCCTGGCTACGCACAAGGTAGATTCATTTGTCTCAAGGGGTTCTGTTGATCATGCATTTATATAGCGTCTTTTGTGATGCTCAGTTCACCTGTAAAACATTTTTGAATGATTTGCTTATGGACCAGATAGAGGGCCATTAACAGTGGCTGCTGCTTTGTTCAACATATTTATATCTAGCAATTTTTCTCTTACCTTGTTCAAGACAGTTTCAAAATATCTCAGGATTGATGTTTATAAATGTTTTCCTTATCTATTGTCTGAATTTTACTGCCGAAAATGGGAAAATATATGATGAGATAATTCCTTGCATTCCTGGAAGTGTGAAAGATTCTTTAAAGAAAATTGTCGACCATATTTAAATTTGTGAGGATTACTGCGTTACGTTGCTATATACATAGGGAACTATACATTCACTATACACTGGATGGTATTTATTCAAACAGTTGGTATTATTAGTTAGTATTTGTGTTTTAACACTGCTTCATAAACCAAAACAGACTAAATTATTTAAGTTATTTTAGTAACTCAGTTTGCTGGACCTATGTACATGCTGTCACTTAGCCTAAAAATCTTTACTGTTTTGTAATGGTTAAGAATGTTTAAAATAATAAGTTTGTATAAATTAACAGGGTATGTGTAAAAACTTTTTTGACAATTGTTTGGCATCTTTGCATTGTGCATATTTTTCAATGAAGAAATTTACTACATTTTGCTTTGACAGTAATTGTTCAACAGTTTCAATTTAATTTTTTTTTTCAAACGAGCAGGCAGCCACCACAAAAATTCAGGAGAACACAGCCAAGTTGTCAGAATCAGATTTGCAGTCAGCACAGAATCGAGCGGACGTGATAACTTACGCTATTCTAGCTGAGGTCGATCACTTTAACCAGCACAGAGTCGGCGACTTCAAGTCTTACCTGCAAAAGTACCTTCAAGGACAGATCGAATTCTACAAGCAGGTTGGTCGTTTTATTTCTTTATAAATAATCAATAATCTGATGTCTAACACATCTAAAGGGACAATTATTTGTTTCTTTTCTTAAGTATAAGCTGTCACTAATCTGTATATTGAGTGTGTATTGACAAACAACAGTCTGGGTTCTTTGCTTCATTGCAAGCAGTAGTCTGTTTCTCTGCTTTGTTTAGGCAGTCGTTAATCTGCTTCCCTGCCTCTGTATAGATGGTGTTAATCTGGTTCTCTGAACCTCTGTATGGATAGTTAATCCGGTTCCCTGCTTCTATATAAATAGTTAATCTGGTTCCCTGCTATCTTTAATTCTTTGATTCTTTCCATATGATTTCTTTAGATTACAGCAAAACTGGAAGACACCCTACGACAGTATGACCAAGCGTGAGGATGGACGTCGAAAGCTGATGCCTTAACTCAAAGTATTAACAGATCCCAGCGGAATTTCTTCACGATATATTCTTCCACGTACAAATCCAGTCATCCGACCATTTCATCTCTCAACTCGTGCGTCTGAGCTTGGTCTGAGCTTGGCCGTTAAGAGTTCTGTGCTTTAGACAGCGTCTCTTTCTCTGTTGGCCCGAGACTTTATTGAAATTGATGGATTTTTGGCTTAAAAAGCTTCTTGCTGTTGACTTGGCTTAGCCCTATGAACATTTTGTGCAAATGGAACTTAGGTGTTACAGTCTTGAAGACGAATTATGGGCTTCAGCAATAGTTACACTGAAATGTTACGTTGTGGTGGTCTAATACTGCAACACCCCACTGTTATGTTGCAGTGTTATGATATAATGGTCTGATGTAATATTATGTAATGTTATGCTGTATGATGATACACTATATTGTGATAGTGTAACGCTACACACGTAATATTGTACTGTACTAATTACCCCTATGCCAGCAGTTACATTACTACACCTTGTCTCACTGGTATCAGCTTTCTTAGTTTGTAGCACTAACTGTTTTTTATGTTCATAGTTCAGTTTTGCCAGTTTTGGTCATTTGATTATTTTGGTGCCTGCAAATGTTACAGTCAAACATTGGTCGTAATGGATTAAGTTCTCAGATAATAAGTTTTTCACCTGTGTTGTTCATGACTTTGTTGTTTACTGTGCGGTTTTGGGTGATTAAAGAGTAGATCTGTAGTGTAGCAACCTTGGGGATTCTGGTTCCCCAGTTCTTTGGTGATGATTATGAGATTTGTCTGCCATTACAGTGTTTCTTTTGAAGGCCATTGGAGCCTGAAGTGTAGTTGCTGAGTATGGGAAGAGATTGGGTGTAGCAGTCGATTACATGGGTGAGGGAGTTGAAGATGGTGGACTAAAGGCAAATGGCAATTAAAGAGTTGACTGTGCAGAAAAGACATTAGGGGAATTTACCAACAGAGAGGGACATTTTGGGAATTGAACAATGGGGAGGGACATTTTGGGAATTGAACAATGGGGAGGGACATTTTGGGAATTGAACAATGGGGAGGGACATTTTGGGAATTGAACAATGGGGAGGGACATTTTGGGAATTGAACAATGGGGAGGGACATTTTGGGAATTGACCAATGGTAGGGACATTTTGGGAAATTGACCAAATGAGGAGGGACATTTTTGTGGAATTGACTAAATAAGGAGGATCATTTTGTTTAATTCACTAACTGGTGATTGGCATTTTGTGGAATTGATTAAATGGGAAGAGGCATTTCTGGGAATTGACTTGTGGCTGATATCATCACAGTTGATGATCAGAGCCTTTGATGTTCTGTCCTGTGGTTGTGTTTGAACTCGTGCACTTTAGAGGGAGGGTAATGTAACACTCTATTGTATTGTGTTGTATCTGCTGCCTTCCACTGTTATAATTAGGCGATCTTTGTGCGTTTTGTATTTCCTTCGATAAAGATGTTGTGATTGTTCAGTGGTGGGGTAGCTTCCCAAGTTTCAACTGAACATTGGTTTTTTTTTCCACAGGTGCAGAATAAACAGCTGTCACATTGCATTCCATTGACTGTAAGTTTTGGCCTCTGCCATGCACTGCAAGCCTTCTGCTGGTCTTGGTCTTGGCTGGTGACATCAGAGGTGTTCCAGCTAATTGTGTTCTGTTGCGAGTTGATGATGTTTCGTGTCAAACTGCAGTTAGGATGCCTACTTGAGATTGCCCGCATTGCACAAGCAAAGTCAAGACATGTCACGCATGCAGTGTTTCTTAATTAAAAGCCAGTTGCCGGTTTTCACGTTGAAGAATCTGATGACTTGTATTGAGCCATTTTCATAATGCATAAGGCTTCAGTTGATTGCTTCAAGTGAAACCACAGTTATGCCCAGCTGTCACCTGATTAGTCAGGAAAACCTGGTCATAGTGGTTAGTAACCAGATCAGGTCAGGTCATGGTGCTTGGGAACAAGGTCGTGTCATAGTGGTTAGGAAGAGATTGAGCAACACTTTCGATTCTCAAGGTAGTGAAGGGAAAGCCAGAATTGGTACTATGTGAACTATGAGACATTCTTATGCACATGCAGTGCCTTCAAAGTTCCACTTCTATAGAGCCCTTCTAATCGACCTAAATGACATAGGGTTAATTTAGACAATGGCTTCATCCACACATGCATTTAATTAAGACTCTACAACATTTTTGTTTGTTAAATGGTTGTGTAAAATCTTGTTTATCCAAGACAGCTTGACTTAGATGGGAAATTTACTTATATATATTCACTTAGAATGGAAATTTACTTATACGCACTAACTTAGAAAGGAAATTTACTTATACCTGCTAACTTAGAAAGAAAATTTACTGCAGAGTAACTGTGTTACTGAAATTAGTGTAATTTGTAGCATCTAGAGAATAGAGTGTGACTGCAACAAGAGATTTTCTAAAAATTTGAAATTTAGGTATGAATTCTGTTTAGAGTTTTGAGCATCTTGCAGGTTAATGTGTTTTGAAATTTCAGTTTTGAGATTTTCAGTTTTCATATGGTCCTGTTTTGTATGCTTGTCTCAGAGATTTGAGGTTTTTGTGGAACTTGGATGTGGGCTTGAGGTTTTTATGAGTGACCATTGTGAGCCATTTTTAAATTCTTTAAAAATGTTGTAGTTTCGGGAACATAAAACAAATGAAGAAGTCGTGGAAAGGATTGGAGAAGAAAGAGTCCTTATGCACACAATAAGAAACAGACAAGGAAAATGGATTGAGAGTAGACTCACTATTAAGTACAGTCATAGAAGAAAAAATGAAATGCAGGTGGACAAGAGGAAGACCAAGACAGATGATGCTGGATTGGATGATGGCAGAGGGATATGAAAAGCTCAAAGAAGAGGCACAACAGCCAGAGAAGTGGCTACATCTGCCATTTGAACCTGCCAAAGAGAACCAGAAGAAGAATATTGAGGTCTACGTGTTTTGATGTTGGTCATACACCCCCTCAGTGTATTTGAGAAGTTCACTTTATAGAACGTTGTCCAAATGGACAAATTTATTCGGAAGTTTCTTATTTTAAAAGTTAACTTTAAGGCATGATGTTGGGCTAGATAAACAGATGTGAAGTGTGGTTTGTTTTTGGAAAACTTATTACAGTCTTTAATGATTGCTTGCATCAGACCTGCACTCTGCTGTGCTGTGGGTTTGTGTGGTCTGTGGCCACAAGCATGCTCTGTGATATACTCCTGTCAGAAGCTGGTCTGTTGTCCATCGATTTCTTCTTTTGTTTTGCTGTCAGGCAAGAATGTGTGATGTTTAAGTAGTGTGCAATTTTGTCTCTGCAGTTTCCAATGCTACTTGGATCTCCCCTGGACTACCCTTTGGACAGCCTCTCTGATTCGATATAACATTCATGAAAAAGAAGATGCCCTGTGCTTGGCTCTCTAGTGGCACATTTCGAAATTTGGAGATTACAATTCTATCATTGCTTCTACTTAAGCTCTGTTTCTATTCTGCCTCAATGTTTCCAGAGTACCCGCATCAGCATGACCTATGACCGACCTAAGCTGCTCATCTGCCTCCTCTCTTTGGTCTCTCCGGCATTGAGCGAGATTCAGATCTTCACTCTATGGTCTGGTGCCCTGCACTTTGCCTTTGAGTTGTCCTTTTGAAGTTTGAGTGTATGATCGCAAGTAAACCAAATGAACCATATTGCAGCAAAGGTGGTTATTATATTCCTATCGTTATCAAAGTGTTCTAAGTAATTGTTGTCGCCAGAAAATAAGTTCACTGCTGTTCTGTTTTTAGCGTTTTGTGTTTTTGAAGAATCGTTTATTTCTTCCCCACTTGTATTGATTATACAACTCTCAGGACCGTCACCAATAGAAATGCCTCATAAGTAACTGGTCTTATGTACTCGAAGTCTTTCGTGGTGGGGGCATGCCTCACGATATGGTGTAAACTAGGCTGCGCAAAATAAGGAATATTGTGGAAAAATATTCATCAATGCACTGCAGTGTTTGTATTTCACATTATGTATATAATTAATTAATTATGGCATGTTAAGCCAGTGACTTTGTGAGGACATAAGTGTGTAAGTATATTCTTTATTCGTCAATTGCTAATGATATTTTGATGTGCACACATCTAATAAACACTGTTTAGAAAGTATATAGTTTCCTAACAGTGAATGTTTTTGCACATCAGACTGGAGGATTAACACCTATTCACATTAGGCAGAATGGCTTGTAAACCACGTTGACGTGTCCATTCTGGTGTTTCATTTCTTTACCTTCCACTATGCCATAACTCTCTCTGCTTTCTTTAACTTCGTTCCTTACCTTGCCGCTTTCTACTTTATCTTACTTTCTACAACTTTTGCTTAACCTCATTCTGCTGTACCGTACTCTATGTTAAAACGCCTTCCGTAAAAGCTTCCTATGTCTTACCTTTTGTCCGTTTAAGTAATAGCATAATAATTTTAATGAGCACCCTGTTTTTTGATGTAGTAATATTGAAGCATTTGTAAATTTTGTTTCTGTTTAGAGCTTATTGAACATGAATTGCATGATGTCTACTGATATTTTTTCATGCAGTTTCTTTTTCTTTATTCTGCAAGTAATTTAGGTGAATTTAGTCACAGACTGAAATTAGGTATAAAAATGTTTTAACTTGTGTTTGTTTAATAAACCACCTGAAAATTAGCAGCTAATTGTTTTAGAAATATTTTAATCATTAGTTTTAAGTTGTGACTAGTTTTCTTGTAATTCGTTAGCTTAGGTCGGGCAAAAGTAAAGATCTGTTTAACTTTATCCGAGATCAGTTTTGGTTAATATTTTTGACATATCCTTCATGATTTCACAGCTGTCTGTAGAAGACACAGCTAGATCAATTAGTAAGTACTTCTTGTTAAATAAATATCAGTCAATTGATATTGATGAAATATCTGTTAATGAAATATTTGTAATTGAAACATCTATTGACAAGTTATTGGTTAAAGTACTATTGGCTACATACAGACTGATACAGTACAGTGACTGTAAATATTTCTGAGCTGCCTGCATACTTTGAATAACTATGCGACATCATAAAAATCATTTGTTTGAATGCTTGCCTGGTAAAGCAGTACATGGATTGAAATCTTCTATAAAAATACTCGATTTAGTTGTACATTGCTTTGTATAAAATTTAGAAAGTTTTGAAATCAGTTTGAATTTATCCTTTTTGTCCTTAAGTTCAGTTTTAATTGATTTTCCTACAAAAATTATCAGAACTATGTTGATCATATTTTATGCAACTTGATTACTGGTAATGGTAATTTGATTAATCTACTAACCAGTAATTAATTAGGCAATCAATCACCTTTATGTGTAATACATTGAGATTGTCAGGACTAAAAATTTTCTGGACCTGAAGCTGTTATATGGGTTAAATTGTAGAGGGTTACCTGGGTGTGGGTGCCACTCAAGGCTGTTGCTCGTCAGATACTGAAAAAATTCGACCACATTTCAATCGCAATACAAGATGAGCTTCAGTGGCTTATAGTAGGGATGTTAAATGATAACCGGAAAACCGGGTGTCAGTTTTGAAATCGAAAATCGGTTTCTGTAATTTGCAAAACATAGGAAGGGCTTAAGTTTGTAAAATTCAAAGGTATAGACGAAATATTTCTCGACCGCGTCTTCCAACAGGGTAATTAATAGCTGCCGATTGCTAATTAATGAACACTGTTGAACAGCTCTCTTGTCCAGACAAGACTAGCGTGAGAAGGTGAGATAGGCGAAGGGTAATCGGAGCCAACGGACAGAAGAGCTGACTGCAAATCACCCTAATTTGATGCGTACAGAGGAGAGCTTACAGGCGACTGCCGATGAGGAGGTTTGCAATTGAGAACGATGCATAGCGGCGGGGAGAGTTTGAGAGCCAAGCGCTGTAGACTTCTGTTTGTTCCACTTCCAGATCACGTCAGAATGTGACTTAAACACTTCAGTATCGAGTGTTGACGATGCATTGCCATACGTAATACATAAAATAACGTGCTTATTACAATTTACAATATTTTTCAAAGAACACCAATAAAAACCGATAATCGGTTAAAAATCTGTTTTTTTTAAATTCGATAAGCGGTTTGCCTAAAAACCGATATTAACAACCCTACTTATAGCCTAATTGGCAGGGATGCAAAAAAAACAAGATTTTTTTAAATCAAAAAAAGTTCCTTTAGTTTTGGGGTTTTATTTTGATGATGATGACAACGATGACGATATCGCGGAAAAGTTGTAAACAGTCACCATTGGTTGGATTTTTTCCCGTCAGGAATTTAAACCAATCATCGTTTACGTCGTTTGATCACGTGGGAATCTGAGCGCTCGCTCGGCGGGCCATTTTGTTTGAGTGAACGTCAGGTTTCGTTCAGTTTCAATCGAAACAATCATTTTTAGTGATTGGTAAAAGAAATCATCGCGTTTATTTGCTCTAGATTTCGGGTAAGCCCTGGCTAGTTTTCGTTGTGCGAAAGGTGATAATTTACTAGATCGATCGCTCAGATTTAATCGAACTTGCTAAAACGTCTTGATTCAAAGTGATCCGCCATCTTGACAGACCCGATTTTCCTCTGAAAATAAATCTGTAATAAATTGTGTAGATGTTGTTGCTTGTTAGAATGCACATTTGGAATTGAAATTTCTCTAATTTAAGTCCAAGTTTTCTTGCCGTCGATGACACACTTGCGTTTTCGTTTTTCCCACGGTAGGCCTACATATATTTCCGGCATGAAACGACAGCATAGACAGCGGAGATACTATGTCTTGCAACTGCAACGGCGGAACATTCTGCACGCTGGTGTATTCTGCCCTGCATAGTTGATGGAACTCGCAATGTGAGTTGCACAAGGAAACGACGAAAATTTGCGTTTACGTGTGAGGATGTCTCGTATGTAGGAAGAAGTTGTCTCTGTTGAAGGATAGTTTTCTCGTGGGGGCCATCTGTCACTTAGCAAGTTCGTTTATCTTGTGTACTACTGGGCTGCCAAGATACCGGTTTCAGCAACCATTCAACATTTAGACCTGTTTACTAACACTAACTATTCCTTTGAGACATCTGCTCATTGAAGTTGTTAAGATCTCTAGTGCAGCTGGGTGGACGAGGGAAGCAGGTCCAGATAGACGAGTCACTCTTTGTGAACGCATAGTATAATTGCGGGAGAAATGTAGGACAGCAAGATAAATGTGTCTTCAGGGTGTACAATGTAGCTGAAAAGATTGGATTTATCGCATTCGTGTCCTGAAAGGACGCAGATACAGTGTTGTCCATAATAGAACAAGTTGTTCTATACCCGGTTTCATTGTTGTGTCAGCTGAGTGGGCAGCTTGCAGAGGAATCACAAATGTGCCTGGAAATTACAAACATCTCACCGTTAACCACAGTGAGATGTACACGGTCCACATGTCTGACTCAGCTGTATGATGATGCAATGACTTGACCTAGGCAACTTATGAAAAAACGCCTCTTGAATGTACAAAATCTTTGGCATAGCCACGGATTAAGTCGGGTAGGCTTTTGCAAACCTGGCTCTAATAAACTCCAACGTGTTCAAAGCTATTGAGCAAATTCTGCATTTGAATGAAAATATTTGTCAAAATGACACAGCAGTCGATCAATCAACCAACAATGGTCGACATGCGCAGAACATCAATAAAACATTTATATTCTGCTAGGCCTAGTATCGAATAAAATAGTATGCTGTCTTTTGTTTACTGGTTCTTTGGTAATGGTTGATATCTTAATCACAATAGTAATGTAGGGGTGAAAACAAAAAGAATTAACTGAAATATCTTAAATTAAAAGGTACCAGTGTCTGAAAACGCTGAGTGTAGCAACTGAACGAACAACTGTAGAAAACTATGGCTGACAAAGAGAATGCTGTTTTAGGTTTGTGTAAACTAGATCTATTTATTGCTGAACAGTATGGTTTATATAAGTTTGTATTTCTGTCTGACAGTATCTGTAGCTCTGTCTGTCTCCTTCCCTCTGTCTGTCTGTCTCTCTTTTTCTCCTTTTCTCTAAGACTAGATAAATGAGATGTAATGGAAATATCGGCCAGAGGGAGAGCATCCATGGGTATGACAGTTATAACAAATGCAAGTGTACCAGTTTTAGTTTAATGTAGTGACAGTATTGCTCAGTTTAATTGTCATATCTCTTTATAACAACTTTATAACAAGTCAAATGAATCTGTTTACAGATGTCCAAGAACCTTCAGACAAGTCAGTCAATCCAGCAGAGGTTGTAGTTGGAGGGCTATCAACTGGGCTGGTGGGTGGAAATTCAGATCCACCAACAGATAAAGGTTTGTGTAGTCTCATTGTTGAATATTCTGCGGTTATCATGACACTATGTAGCTTTGATAATGATGATGATTTCTCTGCCCATAAGCAGGTCCATTGTCATTTAGCCCACTGATTGATGAGTGGAGTGACTAATCTAATCTAAGCAGAGGAATTCTGTTTCTTTCAATATCTGAATTATCAAGAGAATCTGACTATGTTTTATACCTGCTTTTAACAGTATAGAAACTATGGAAATATGAACCAGAGAGAGCATCCACGGGAATGGACTAAATGCAATTGTACGCATTTAATGTAGAGACTGCATTGTCCAGTTTAATAATTGTCCTATCTCTTTATAACAAGTCAAATGAATCTGTTTGCAGGGCAGGATTTCTCAGTAAAAGTAGTCAGTCTGCCAGGGAATAGCCAAGTAGGGCTTGCAGGAGTGGACTTTGACAAACAGGATGTGTTCCTGTCTGACATTCAACTAGGTTGAATTGTTGAATAATCTGTAGTTATCATGATGCTATGTAGATTTGATGATGGTGGTGGTGGTGATGATGATGATGATGGATGATGATTTCTCTGCCCATAGGCAGGTCCATTGTCTTTTAGCCCACTTATGGATGAGTGGAGTTACTGATCTAATCTAAGCAGAGAAATCCTGTTTCTCTCAAATATCTGTATTATCATGAGAATCTGAGGTTTGACTAAGAACTTTATACCTGTTTTAAACAGTGTAGAAACTATAGATGGGCAGCTTTTTGGCTATATGCCATTTCAGCCTATGAGCCAATTCTAATATCCGTGATTGTCTTTTGCTGAACATTGCCAGTGAACATGTTGAACTAATAGAATCATGATGATGACTTGACAATGATGTTGATGACGGTGTTATTTATCTGATGTTGCAATTGTAATTATAGTTAAAGATGATTAGATTATGGAACTTTTTGTTACTGCACTACATTTTGATTGAGATTAATTTGTTTTGTTTTGTTTTTGTCACATTTGCCAGACTCCTTGTATGATACCAACTTCGACAATCTCTATATAACTGATCTTGCAGTCAAAACGCAATCAGCTGGAAAATCTCCAGGTCAGAAGAAAAGAAGACGGTCTAGCTCACCTCCGAATCCTGTGGAAAAGCTGGCGGAGACACCGGCAGAGAAGTACCAATTTAGGTAACAATGAGAATGATTTTTTTTACCAATTGTTGCTAATCACAACACTGCCATCGATTGGACAGCACGGTGAATTTATTTAAATGCTTTATCATCTGATGTAAGCAGATGAATTCTTTCTCTTACCCAATCATTGCCAGCTCTTTTGTCCATGTACGTTGATGCATTGTTCTCCTGTTGCTGAATATTCGGCCATCCTGCTGCTGGAGATTTCATGTATATCTATAAATATCTAAATAATTAAATCTGAAGCAATTAACTTATTTTATAAAAACAAATATTTCTAGGAACACAAGAGATTTAATTTTACCACTGTTTTGGCTTAAGTTGTCAAGTTAGAACTGAACAATATTTCTTAAAAGTTTGATACATGTGTGATAATTATATGCATGCCATTTCCAAGAAGTTGCTTGTGTGTATGTTTGATACAGAGCTCTAAAAGTTGTGTGCCTCCTGCTTCAGCAGTTTAGAGGGACCATTCATTCTAATGATATTTGGAGCATTATGTGGGTGTAATGTAAATTTGCTTCTGTGATCAGAACTTTTGTGGCTTGATTCACAATGAAAAGTGTATTAGTTTCCCATAATCTGTCATACCTTAGCTTACATAACATTAGCCTCTTCAGTTTAAATTTTGATTTATTATAGTAATAATGATCCTGCCAGTCAAAATAATGTATGTGCTGTACTGTCATAAAGGTAACAATACAAATATTTATTAGATCCTAATCACTGATGAATTGTCACAACAGTCATGGTTATTTTGACCAGATTTGTTCCTGTTCGACCTGGCATGCCCCGTTTTTGATAATTTTTATTTTTTTAAAATTATCTAATCAAGGTGCTATTGGCCCTCAAAGCATTATGAGGGAGGGCCCAGTTGAATAGTTGGCCCAACGTAATTAGTTTCAGTTGGCCCAATATAGTTGGCCCAACGGGAAGTATCGAAATTGGCCCAACGTAGTTTGCAGTTGGCCCAGCGTAGTTTGCCCAACAGCTTTGGCAATTGGCCCAACAGGTTTTGCTGTTGGCCCAATGGGATATAGCGTCATCGTCAGTCGTCGCCTCAACGCTTCGTGGAACATTTCAGAATAAAGGACTGGGACGGTAGCCGTGTCGTGATCGTCTGACACTGAACTCGAACTCCAGTTATAATTACCGATGGGTAGTCGGTTGTTTGATTTGCAATAAAGAATCAGTAAAACGGTAGAAAGCTACTGTCATACTCCGGTAGCCGGACCCGTTCCGCCAAAACTAGGTGTTGTCGTCATCCAGGTCGTTGTTCGAGGACACCTAGCTCAGTGCCAATACCCCAATAGTGAGGAGGACGTCCCTAGGCAGTCAATAAAGGGGGTGTTCCGTCACAATAGTTATGATTAGCCTATTCCATTCTTAATTTTTGAACTGTTTACTTTTATGCTCGGCGTCAATTTTGGGGTTTTGGAAGTCAGGCAGCCATTCTGTAAGACACCAGCAGAAATCAATTATACCACCAAAACGCACAGGCCACACAGAGATCGAGAGACGCTGCACGTCGGGACTAATGGTCGTTGATCGCAAACGATGAAATTGGAGAGTCATTTGATCGACGAAGAATAGCTGGATCCGAATGGATTATATGAAGGAGCATTTTGCTTCTCCTTGCGAGAATGGAGAAGCATAAAGTTTGGTTTATTTCAAGTTGTTATTATCATTTTTTTTTAAATGCAATGATTCGACCAGAGCTTCTGATCTTGTGGAATGCCTCTGCTGTTCCCTTGCCCAAGCACAGACGTCCGTAGAGAACATAGTAGATTCGAGCGGCGCTATTTATATGCCTGATTACATCACATGAGTAACAACTTGACAGTTTTTTTAATCGACAACGTATCCAGTTTTGCCTGGTCACAAAAAACCTGTAATTCCAGGTGTTAACATTTTGCAAACAATTATGGCGTTGAAACGAAGAAACAATAAAACCCTGCTTTGCTTAAAGAAAGCAATTAAACAGGTGCATTTAAAATTCGTCCTGGAACACAACTCCCAAAGTAACAAAGCCGATATTCCACAAACTTTTTATCAAAGTCTTTGAAAATCTTAACAGTATAGTCAACAAATATTTCAATGATCATCCAGCATTCCAGGTCAGATTTAGAACAGCAATTTTCAATAAAACAAACTAAAGCAGCAATTTGAAGATACTATTAATTCATCTCAAATTGTCGATCAATGTGAACAAAAGAGGCAAAGACAACACGAGCTAACAGTGCCAACCAAAATCAACAAGACAATTGGAACCAAGTAGTTGAGAGAAATTTGTATGCACATATACTGTGGCCAAAATTTATTTGTACATTTCTTATGCACGTGGCGTCAACTTCCCCAAGGCGGTTTTCCAGTCGCGATCGAGAAGCTGCATCGCATGAACTCCTCCATGGCTTTTTCCGTCCATGCTGAAGAACTGGGGATTTGTTCTGTGAAGTGCCGACAGAGCTGCACATTTACAAATCTTTAGCAAGTCGCCTCCTGTTAGTCCTAAACCACAGAGTAATTTCATGTATTATAAACGAAATATGATTTGAATCATGCACCTGCTTCCCATTGGTTATTCGAAACTCAATAAAAATTACTGTTTGAGACTGTTCACTGTACTGCTCACGTCATAGCCAACAATCTACACAGAAAACACCACATCCCTTTGAAATTGCCATGCTAAGAAATGCATGAAATGTCAAAACAATCCAGGCAAACATAAGAAAGTTGTGTTAAAGTCTGGACTTCGCTGGGTCAGCGATCAATGCACTTCGAGGCCTACGGCCATAGAGTATTGGCTAACAAACAGCTGTAAAGAGCAGACAATTAAGTAGGAAGCAAGATGGGTATGCACTATCCCAAGAAGGTTTGCTGGTCCTTCTATTCACTATGTGGTGTTAGTAAAATAAGCAGGACATTCTAGACACCCTGCATTGTTGCCATATATAGTCAGTTCGACTTCCTGTAAAACAAAGCATCATCTGCTCATTCTAAGACTTGTAATCGTTTAGTCAGTTTGAATAATAAAACAGGACTATAATGTGGAGAAATGCAGATGACATGTTGCCCCACTTCAACTGGAGTAAACCACCTGTCTCTTGTTGGACTGTAAGTATTTAATTCTCTCATTAAATATACACAGTGTTGCTTTGACATGGCACAGAAAATATTTGCAAATTCTCTTTAAATCCACTGATTAGCTGTTACAAAGTCTTAAGTGTACTGCCTTTGTTAAGCACTTGATGCATACACAATAATATAAAATAGCATACCAGACGACGCAGACGTGTTCTTGGCGACCCCTCAGCATTTCATGTGCAACTCCCCTCCATAAGGACGTAATCTTGCTCAGAATTTGAAGTCTTGCCTTTAAACATAAAATCATGGCATTGCAGTTTTATGAAAATTCATGTTTAACAGAAGCTGTCAAATTTACTGCAAGTATTTTGAAATAATGAATCTGAAAAATGCACAAAAATTTTTTTATGCATGTCTATGAAGACATGCATGTGTTTATACGTAAGCACATAAACACTTACCAAGGGTTTTTCACCAGTTACATAGTAAATACTAACTATAATAGTTCATGACTAGTTATATCACTAACTAAAATAGTTGTGTAAAATGACCCATTTAAATAGTATCTATCTAGTGTGTGACTATGGATGACTTATAAACAGGAAACAGTAAGCCATCAGTAGATCTGCAAAGAATAAATCTGACTTCCAGTCGGTGCTCCATTAGAGACTATTAAGTAATGCTGCAGCCACTAATTCACACCAAAAAAATGATTGCTTATCGAATGAAAGTTCTATTCAACTGGGCCCTCCCTCATAACGCTTTGAGCGGCCAATACACCTTGATTAGATAATTTAAAAAAATAAAAATAATCAAAAATGGGACATGCCAGGTTTGCTACATTATTGTTGCTAAATTGTGGTATGTATACAAATTTTTTAAACTTTTAAATAAGTGGAACTGGTTTAATTGAGAAAATGTTTAAAAATAAAATTATGAATTTTGACGTAATGATGTGATATTACATTTCTTTGGACCCCTTTCCCTCGTTAAACATCGTCACAATTGTGTGACACGCCTCCCCATAGGCGCGTGACTTCATGCAGTTCATTCTGCAGTTTGTCCTCGGGCGCAAAATACCCTAGCTACGCTTCTGGGCATGGTTGCCAACTATCTATATCTATAAGATATGTTGTAAGCTATTATAATGATCTGTAAAGCCGTAAGGCCTTACCAGTCCAAAATGCTAGGCCTATGATTCATAATAATAATTAAATTATAATTATTAGCGACTATCGCACACTTAGGGGCCGTTCACATACATAACGCTCAAGGGGCAGGTGGGTGGGTTCCTGTTTTGTTAGCGTTATATTGTGTATGGTGGGGAGTAGGTTGAAGTTTCCTTATAATATTATAACAAATTTTTCAGTTTATCCTATTTTGCCTGCCAACTGGAAATTTCATGCATCGCGGTCCTTCATTGTTTAATCAAAATTCACAATACGTTGTGAACCAAAACTAGCACCATAAGCTGCCCCTTGGCTTATTGATTTGACGTTCTTACTTATTGTTTATACATCCACTTTTAACAATTTCCTGTTTACAATTTTTGCAATTTCCTTTCTGACTAGAGTAGTCATACGGTGTCGCGATTACTCAAAGTCAGTATTTTAGGGCGCTGTTGTCTTCACCAGTCTGTATCATAACCAGACATATGCTGGAAAATAATTATGGAGAATACTATTTTGGATAATATCCCCACGGACAATATGCCCCGGGAAATCTCCCCCGGACAATATACCCCCGGACATTCTCCTCCCCCGGAAAATAACATTTGTTTAGATTTCTAATTTTAAGGTAGAGCATTTGGCTTGCAGAGTAGGGAGTATGGACTAATCTCACCCCAGATGACAACCGTGCGTGACCCTTGAGTAAATTTTCTACATGTTCAGAATTACCTTCGCTTCGCTCTATGCTTGGTTATAAGAGAGAGAGACAGAGAGAGGTGCTAAATAAATGCATTGTAATGACAATGATGTTATTTTGAGGCACGTTGGAGAGAGAGAGGTGCTAAATAATAAATGCATTGTAATGACAATGTTATTTTGAGGCACGTTGATGGGTTTCCCTTGGCCAGTATCAGTAAATTTGTAAGCAGTTTGACAAGTGAGTAAGGTTTATTAACTTATTTGGTATATACCAATTTGACTTAGATAGACCACCTGCTAAGAAAATTGTATGCCTAATTAGTATGAGCAAGTTAGTATGCGTGGGCTTACTTTATTGAACCGCCTG
Source organism: Bimastos eiseni (assembly GCA_959347315.1). Classification (NCBI taxonomy): domain Eukaryota; kingdom Metazoa; phylum Annelida; class Clitellata; order Crassiclitellata; family Lumbricidae; genus Bimastos; species Bimastos eiseni. The sequence goes on from OY365810.1 coordinate 40,208,571, forward strand.
CACACGCACTGCAGCATCAGATATAAACAATCTAGAGTGCAATTACAACATAATCATTATTAAATAAATGAGAAATGTGTGCTAGGACTGCATACTTATTGCCTTAGGCAGTCAGGACAGCCTATGCAAACAAATGTTATTGTATGGGGAGATTGTCCGGGGAATATTGTCCGAGAGGTGATTTTCCAAGAGGGATATTGTCCGGGGGGAGATTGTCCGGGGAGAGATTGTCCTAGAACCAAATAAACAATGTTTATATACATTGAGTATACTCTGAATACACCTCTACCCTCTAACAGTATGATAGCACTTCGTGAAATAACTGACTCACCTGGTTGGTATAATGTTTCTAATGAATGTAATGTAAATCCTGGAAAATTTCTCAGCGCCCACAAAAGCCACGTCAGGGAGACCAGCTTATTCACCCGCGCTATACCAAATCAAGTCCGCAATAGCCAATCCTCTTGTTTCTTTTCGGTGCCAGGTCGACACGCGGGAGTCAAGCCGAGGAACTTGGAAACAACACTGATGCGTACAAAGTACACGTGACCGCATGTGCAAACGACCTGTGTTTCATGTGTGTGAGAGGTGCGCCGTAGGTTATGGGCCCAGGAGACCAGGAAGATGGTAGCTGCGGAGTTCAGGAATCAATCTACTGCGTAGCCCAGGTGCTTCCCGAGTCAACGGCGAAGGTTTCGAGTCAATAGCTGTAAAACTTTGGAAATGCATCGACGGTCAGAGGCACACACAAAAAGTCTACTTTATTTGTAAGACTTTTGTCCTTTTCAACTATTCTTATCTGTTCGAGTAGTCATTCTCCTCTCTTTCTTCTCTTCATATTCCTCTTCCTGGTCTTCCTCTTATTCTTCTATATATACTCTTATTTCTTCTCATTCTTCTCCACGCCAAGACTCCACCTCTTCCTCGTCTTTCTCCTCTGCTTCTTCCTCCTCCTCATACTGCTGAGTATGTCTTCTTCTCCTCATGGAATTGCATAAGACGATCATTTTCTTCAACTCCCTCAAACCAACACCCTTGACGTCACGACCTCTGACACCAACGAACATAAACGACGCCCAATGGGGTCAGAGAGTAAGTAGAGCGTAAGACTGTTGTACTGTGAGCAGCTACTAAAACTGCTGAAAGACAGGCGTGTCGCTTGTGCACAGCCACACAATCCTTTATTTAATAAGAGAAATTGTGTCAACCCGCCCTGTACTCACTCGCCCAATCTGGGCGTCTCATTTAAATATCAACCCGAGGAACACTCTGAGGCTCTGAACCGTGTCTGCTGTGTATGCACCAGAGTGAGAGAGAGAGAGAACATCAGAGGCACTGAAGGTTTCTGTAGAGCTGTATCCTGCGGAAACACAATTTGGTTCATGGTAAGTAAATCTTTCATTTAATATGGTCTAACGACTTTCATAGCGCCGTTAGCATAATAAGCCTGCTCATGGCATTAGATTCGTGGTCACTTCAGGCGATACCTTTGCAGGAAAGCATGAGTTGACTCATGATTTGTTAAGAAGAAACGCAGCCCATGGATACTCCGCTGTGTATTAACAGCAAGCGACTCCATTTTCTCAGTGTCGGTATACTATGGCGCATGACCATTGACCAACCTTTCCTTCGGCGTTTGAGCTTCCCACTGCAGTAGTGTATGTCGTCATATGATGCCTACATAATAGAGCTGCGCTCGCTCTATTTCAAACCATATGATGGATGGACCTTTCAATATTGCATGAAACTTGGTGAATACTGTGTACCTCATTGCATACTTAATAGTATTGTGTATCAAATTGTGACATATCATAAATGATGTTTGTTTGAACATGCCAGTGTTGTATGCAAGACTTGAAACTTCAAGACCAAGACGAGACCGAGACAGTGAGGTACCGAAACCAAGACCGAGACTCTAGGTTCAAGACAGTACGAGATAGTAAAAGACAAGTTATCCTATATAAAATGCTGTAAAATACTAATGTATCAGTTTTCGGAAATAAGGTTCATTTTTAATTTCAATTTGAAACTATATATAGTACCAACTCCTGAGAAAAGTTTTTCTATTGCCGCGTTTTATCTTTTTCGATATCTCTTCGTCGGCCTATCTTCTGAATAGTATAAAGAAAGCCTTTTCGGACACGTCTGAAATCTTCTAGGCGATTTTGAACAAGCAAATTCGTTACCAAATACCAAGCGAAATTAAAAAGTTGCGCATGTACTTAACTTTACTCATCCTAAGAAACTCGAAGTTGTTTACTCATCCTAAGAAACTCGAAGTTGTTCCGATCGTTTCAGTTAGTGTGGTTTTACATCAATGACAAACAGTGCGCTATAGCTATTGTTTGTCAATAACTTCAAATTGTGTAAAAGGAAACGTCACAATTTCAGATTCTCTCTAAAACATTTTCCCACTTTAAGATAATTGAATTGATTTCAGAATCATGTGACTCGCGCATTAACCAGAATAACCGTTTCTCGTAGATTCCGGTTTCAGAGACCGAGACAGCAGGCGAACGAGACACTAAAAACTGTCTCGCGACGTCTCGAGACCGAGACACTGTCTCGAGACCATACAACTCTGGAACATGCTGCATGTAATATCAATAGAAATGTTCCTTTTCTTTTTAGTAGAAATCAAATATATTATTTGCATGTATTGACATTTCAGAAAGACATTATAGTTTTAAAATAAATTAATAAGACTTATCAAGTCATCTTGATCACTAAATGTGAAATAGTAGGCTTATTAGGGAGACCCTGCATGCGTAACTACTGTTTCTTTGGGTTCACCCATTGATATAAACTGTACATCCACCATTGTATCATGTGTTTTTACTGTACTGCTGTGGTACCAATAAAGCTGATTGATTGATTGATTGATTGATTGACTGATTGATTGATTGATTGATTGATTGACTAATTGGTTGATTAATTCAACATTTGACATTCGAGCTCTGCTTTCAGTTATTGGCCCGGGATTTGATAGTCTACTATAATTATAGGACTAGTATTTGATTGACTTAATTACTACATACATTCATGGTTCATTATGAAGATTTATATAGCGCCATTTGAAGCCCACTACTCAGGAGCGCACAGTAGGGGCATACATGCATATAGTTTATCGGCGATAAACAACGCAGATCCTTACAATATATAACATTGATGCTAATCAATCAGACTATGGTCTCATAGGTTGAGTCGGGTTTTCAAGTTAGCTGAGTACGAAGAAACTGTGGTATAACGATGAAACAAAGTATTAGTGAGCGGGGCAGGGGAGTCGTGAGCTGCAGGCCGTACCGAGGACGGGGCCAGCGGGCCGTGGCACAGGGCGCAAATATGGAAGGGGCGCAAATTTCGGAATGAAATAACTTGTATTATTCCATATATTCATTCTTTCCTGAAATATGGTGCTATTTTAATTCATCCATAAAAACAAAAATTACAGTTACAGTTGAAAAGTGCAACTAAAAAAGTGTTTTGGTGGGAGTTAGGCCTATACCATTTAAATCATTTTTTGTGTATTAATAAATTTTCTGTTATATTTGAAATACAAAATGTGGGGCGCCAGATTGATGCTAGGCACCTGGCGCAATTATAGCTCGGTACGTCCCTGGTGAGCTCTACCCACGACGCCTTGTCCGGTTGTGGATGCGTATTCTAGGCATTGTCGATGTGTGTTTAGGATCCCGATTTGTGGAAGAAAGCCAGAAACATATACGATTTCACAGCCATTGACATCGACGGAAATGGGGTGCCACTTAGCAAATACAGGTCAGTTCACTGTGGTCAGTTGATTTGGAAAATTAGGTCAGTTCACCGGGTCAACTAACTAGAATTGTAGATCAGCGTTTATATTACATGCATATCGAGATCTGAATTCCTATAAATCGACCATCTGTTTGAAGTGATGTTGGAGTAGTAGATTATACAGCTCCATCAGCTCTTAGATTGTGGTTGTGCTTAAAGTCTAATAGCAAGCGAAATTTTTTTATTGTTTTAATTCCTGCTTTAAGGAAATGAAGTTGACTCCTTTCATAGGTAGAGATTTCCATTGCGTAATACCTTTTCACTTTCCATTTAATTGCACTTGCCATTCTTTATATTGATTGTACGTTTAGTTACGTTTATCTTACCCGCGGACTCAGATCTTCACTTGTTATTTCTAGGCAAACCTCTGTGATGCCACTGAGCGCCAGGGCTGTTAATATCGCGATACTTTGGTATCGGCGATCTTTTTGCAGTATCGCAGGGTGTATCACAATAGTTTTGTTTGGTCAGTATCGCGTTTGTATTGCAATACTTTTTTTTACCCAGTCATCGATACGCGATACCAATACTTTTTTCACATCGTAATAAAAAAATTTATAATTTCTCTTCCACTTTAAAACTTTGCAATCAAGAAATGGTGAGTAATAAATCATCGCACTCAGAATATTGTCTCTTCCTCACAGAGCCGCAGAGGCAGGCATATGCCTGAATAATTTCATGCCTGTTAGATTTCAATCCTGCGGACTGCTAGGGTAGAACTAGTTTAAACCGGTTGCTAGAGGGGTTGGGGTCTAGGCTTATCCAGAGTAAGGAATGTGAACCGGCTAAGGAGAAAAGCCAGCGGCCGGCTGACTGACCAGATGAGACCAAGATTACTCCAGTGATCTTGAAATTGGACTGCCTCGCTGGCTGGCTGGTTGACCACTTGGCCATAGTCTTACAGAGGTGACTGGGCAAAGCAGAAAGACAGGTGAGGGATGTGAATGAGAGAGAGAAACAGGTAGACTGGGATCTCTCTTTCTCTCTCTCACTCACTCTCTCTCACTCTCTCTCTCTCTGCCACTCACTCATTCTCTCTCTCTAAGAGAGCAGCAACGGACGAGAGGTAGAAGAAGCGCGGCCGGTGTCAGAAAGAGACGCATATAATCCTTGTCATGGACACACACACACACACACACACACACACACACACACATACACACACACACACACACACCAGAAAGAGAGGTGGTATACGGGAATACAGTCTAGAGTTGCAGAGTTAGCTTATAGAGTATGGTAAGACATTTTGGCAGACGGACCACATTATTTGGCTAGAGGTAGACAATCGCCTCAGAGTCGTTTGAAGTGGCTGCGTATAGGCTATTTAACTCTTATAATTAAAGTATAGTTAGAATTGTGAGACATTGCTGAGATTGTGTTAGATAATTTCAAAGAGATGTGTTAATATTGTCAAATCTTTGCATTTGTAGTTATTTTGTACTAATATATAGAAACGTCTTATCAAATGTGGCCCCGCTCCTGCCGGGGTGCTTTCCCTATTTTGCCATCTGAACATCATGCAGGGCAGGGGCAAAACTTCCTAGGCTAGAACCTGGACTCACTAGCCATGAGTCCCCGCTTGATCATCGGCCTACTTGCATACATGTATGGACCTCTGCCTGCAGTCGACCCAAGATAGGTTAGACCCCGGAAATCTAGGTCAGGGTGGGAGTTCGTCACAGAATATAAAGAATCTATAAATAGGGAAACGATCCGATATAGTGTTTCCCCTTCTACGCACAACATTGAGTAGTAAAGTCAGCCCATATTCCATGTATACGGAACGTTGGAAAGGTGCTGATCTCCTTTTCCTAGGCCCTTGAGTCGGCAATGGACGCATCGCAAGATCCTGGACACGGGACCAGTGATATCGTAGGACTTGCCGTTTACTTCCCAGCTTACTGCTTGGTGACAGAGGCATGTGTTCGCAAACAACTTGCCCAAGGGTCGTCGTTACACGAAGTCGAACTCGCAACCGCATGCTATGCGAGCAAGCGCATTATCAATAGGTCATCGTGTAGCACGCTTGAGTATTTGTGAAAATAACAATTTTTATAATAAACGTAGTTATTCTGATTTTCTAAGTAAGAAATATTATGGTAATTATACAGATATTTGATTTGTGAAAATAATAACTGTAATTCTAGTTTACTGATTTTTTTTAAATGTAAAAATAATAGTATAATTATACTTCTTTTTCTTTAGCACATGTTTTGTGTGAATAAACAGGAAACTTGCTCGTCAAAAAGTATTGGTGAAAGTATTGGTATTGGTGTTGCAATACTTTGAAGAAAAAGTATTGGTATTGGTATCGCAATACTTTTTTCCAGTATTGTTAACAGTCCTGCTGAGCGCTCGTGAATCAGCTAGTGCCCTGCGCTTAAGTGCTAAGTAGACCTGGAAATTTTGAGACTACGACAACGATTTTCGCAGTTATCTTTTCTCATGTCAGTAATCTCAGTATTATTTACAATTTTAGGTCTACTCTTGCCAATTATACCACTGCATTAAACACTTATTACCGTAACCGTTACTTTGACTGTAGGTTAACCGCAACTTTTACCGCAACCGTTACTTTTACCGTAACCGTTACTTTTGCAGTAACTTACTTTTATCGCTACCGTTACTTTTGCCGTAACCGTTAATTTCACCGTGCCCGTTACTTTTACATGCACCGTAACCGTTACATGAATCGTTACCGGTGAATGGTTACTGCTCCACAGAGGTCACGTGTGTATCATCGTCAACGTGGCGTGCTTGTGAAGTCTAACGGAGAGAGAGTACCGACAGATGCAGGCTCTGTACGACGAGTTTGCAGCTACGAAGGGACTCCGAATCCTCGCCTTTCCATCCAACCAGTTCATGAATCAGGTTGACATAATCACATAATTATAAGTATATATTTAGCATGGCACACCGAAGCAATAACAAAGCGCACAAAAGCATAGCAAAATACATAGCCCAACATGACATAATACAATCACTTATTCAGCGCATTGGGTATAGAGTTGTCTCTCTGCTCTGGCGATGTCAACGTGACCTTGCACTAACCTACCTGATAGACCTTTGTGAACCGCTATTGAAGGCCAGGTTATGTCTTTTCCATAAATCCTGTAGTGGTAGGCCCACGTACATTTAATGGTCACTCGAAAACTTAGGCTACCTTTTGTCCTGGCTGGAGTTGAGAGCGCATTTGAGTAGTTACATTGAAAGGGCACTATATCAATGTATGAATGAATTAAGTTGTCCTAGTGTTTCCTTTCGTTCTTCAATAATTTATACCCCATGTGCTCGAGTCGCCTTGACAAGTGATCATTCAAGGAACCTTTACCAACGCATGGTCTCCTCTACTCCTCCGTCTGTAAAAATATTGTTTGACCACACCTTTAGATTTTCGTCTATAGCTGATGTAGGCCTACTTAACCTATAACCACGGTGATAGCTCTCGTTCACACGTCCTCCAGTTGTTCGATATGTCATAAAATATTATTAAATCAGCGGTTCATATGCCTACATCTATTCAATTTGCCTATAGTCAGTGATTTGCCCGGTTTTTTCCTGTCAGGAGCCAGGATCCAACGCTGAGATAAAAGAATTCACGAAACGGAAGTTTGGAGTGAGCTTTGATCTATTTTCCAAGTGTGACGTCAACGGATCAACCGCACATCCTCTTTGGAAATACCTCAAGATGAAGATGAATGTTGAGTAAGTGGAAATACTTGATACACGCATACATTGTACACGTGTGCGTCAGGTCGTGCGACTCCGTAATAGGCCTTGATATCCTGGAGTCCTCTGTCAGGTTTACTTCTTTATAAACCATGTGAAGCAGATAATGATATGCACTTACAGCATATTATATTTGCTGCACATTACTATTTATTATTATTATTATCATTATTGTTATTATTATTATTATTATTGTTTTTATTATTATTATTTTTTTTATTATTTCAAAAAATATTTTTGCCCTGAGGTACTTTGTTCCCCCAGGGACTGAGAGATTATTATTAAAATAGTTGGTCAGGCTTCGTCTTCAGAGGTAAAAAAAAGTGCCATTAAAAGCAACCTAATTGTAACGCTGGATGCAGACAGACAAACAACCACTGAAAAAGAAAAGCAGTTTTGCGCGTGTTATTATTGTTATTATTATTTCCCATGGTATCATGTCAGATATAATGATATTATAGTTATTTTGACATTTAAAATTTATTATTGTTATTATTGTTATTTTCATAATTATTTAACGACTTCTATAGCACCAGTATATAAGTCATAAGGCACCAAATGGATGTAGTGCTCTAGCCTCTAGGAGACAGAAAATTAATGCATTGACCAGCGTATCATAATTCTATAAGCTTCTATTAGCTACAGTCTACACAAGCATCGTCTAAAAGTCACGCATTCATGCATGGCTTCAATGTTTCGGCTCTCTGTGTCACATTTTGCTCGACCGATTCTTAAAGAGATAACCTTTCCAGATTTATTTTGTATTATCTTCAGACGATTATTAAATGTAATCGTAAGACTAAAAATTTCATAAACGCTATTCGACAGCTAAATATTCGCGAACACTGCGTCGTGTCTGAGAGGTTGTGCAGAGGCATCAAAGCAAGATTTCAGCCCATTGGCCATAAGAACCGGAGAGGTTATAGAGGCTGGGAATATTGTAAGGAGTTGCAGGACACTTTCCTAAACGAATTGACTGCATTGCGTATGCCTTTGCCCATGCAATAGATTTCGTTGAGCACGAGAAAGTTTGAAAGTCGCAGAGAAGGCTCGTATACTGTGAGGAACATGTTAATAAAAAATATTTGATTCTTAATGATTCTTGTGACTATAATGTTTAACCAGGGGCGTCAACCCCCCCCCCCCCTAAGTCATCGGAGCAACTTCCCCTAAACTCCGCTTCCCTCCCCACCTAATTTTTGAGGGAGTCCGGGAACATAACCTCCAGAAAAGGTCTTTGGAATTGCAGCTACATACATGTAGGCGAGCTGTGGCACCTAACGAATAAAAGAATCGGCTCTGACCCACCAGACTTTCTGCTTACCTGCATTGTTTTTTATTTTATTTTCATGTATGTCTAGTCTCTCTACTTTCTCTTGGACGGCAATAATCTTCAATCATCACAATGGCATGTCGTGATAAGCAATAGCGTACCTTGGACATTCGTTTATTTAGAGATCTTCAATACAATCTGACAAAAACGCGGAAATGCTAACACGAGTGACAGTGATCAGTAAAGTTCTGGATTTACATCAAACTAAAGTAAATGTTTTTATATAATGATTTGGGGATAGATTGAGAGCTGTCTTTGGGTGGGAGAACGTGGCTGTGTGTTGTACTGTAGGTCATAATTGGTGAATGCAATAGGAAGGAGTGGAGGTAGGAGATGGTGAAGAACATGCTTGGGGTTATGTAAAATGGAGAAGAGGAAGTTTTATGCTGTCAGAAAATTCAGCACCCATTTTTTCTTTCTCCTTCATTCAAAACATATCCAAAGCCGCTGCCATTGCCAAACTGCTATGTTATATGCCTCCCTGTCCCTGTGGGGTCTAACCCTAACCTCCGGGAAAGAACGCCTGGAAGAACTCACAAAAAAGAGCCAACAGCCTAGGAGGTTACATGGAACAATCCTTCTCAACAGTTATTAATCTGGCCAGCGTAGCACATGCCAAACACTTTTTCTCAATTTTACACAGCCTCAAACAGTCATGTTCTTCACCAAATCATTCCCCACTCCGTCCTCCATTCACCAATTAAGACCTAGAGCACAACCATTTTCTCCCACCCACAGACCACTTTAAGTTAATCCCCGGATCATTATAATAATTTTTCATGCTTTATTATAAATTCTAGCTACTTTATTATTCTACTGTCACTCATGTTAGCATTTTTGTAACATTGTTTTCTTTCTAAATAAACGAATATCATCACGAATATAATATCAGCAAATTACTAAAAATGGGTGACGGCACAACTTGGCAGTAAGCCTACTGTTGTGTTGCTTCTTTTCAAGTAAACAAGCTGTAAACATTTTTGAGGAACAGACGGACCAAATATAAGCCCTACTCTATGATGAATCGCAGAATGAACCAAGTTAATGGCGCACACACAGTGACGGTATCAGGCAATCTCCCCCAGGCAATTTTCATAGGAAATTTTTCCTCGTAATTTCCTTCCTGAAAATTTTTCCATAAAATTCAACTATTTCACGGTACGAATGACTTCAATCGATTTTTTTGGAACCGAACGATCCGTGCAGATGCTCAGTTATTCTCAACATTGGTTAATGGACTTGACTTTCACAAAGTTGTTCTTTCAACACAGTTCACCATCCATATCGAAAATTATGGAGCAATCTTTCCGTGTTTGTTATTATATGCTTCTCCTCCATTATTTCGCAGAAAAAAAGAGACTCACTTCACAAGCTAAACCCACCGTCGGTCACCATGGATGTTGAAACAGCTGCTATGAATGCAATTGAAGAACTGTCTGGAGAAGTTGGAATCCATGGATGTCTCTATCTTCTTGCGCAAATCGTCTGATGCTTTGTGCTTCTTTGTGGAAATATTTTAACATTGCGGGCGGCAAAATTGCGGGGAATTCTTAGTTTTTTGGGGGTGTATTCCATGCAGGGGCAATTTCCAGTGGAGAGTTTTCGGGAAAGGGGAATTCCGGGGGAAATTTCCTAGACTCCACAGTGACGTTGTTGAATTTAACATTGCAAATAATAAACGAGTAAAATGATATAATATATGAAAAAAATCTTCCCCTAAATCCTCAAATTTGCTTCCCCCTATTTCTGAGATGGAGCATTTGCTCCAAGGCTTACATGATGTAGACGCCTCTGTGTTTAACGTATTATCTTTAGCAGCTTTCTCAAGCAAATCTAAGCTACTCTTACAAACTAGATGAGTAGCTGAGCAAAAATGATCATATGTGATATAATAAATCAATGAAACGATGGACAAAGCATGACAAAACTTTACATTTTTGTTGTACAATTTAAGCTATATAAAATGGAACTTCACGAAGTTTCTTATCGACACCAACGGATTTCCAGTTGAAGTATATGCACCGAATGTCACTCCAATGGTGAGTGTTGTAGTTAATGTCCCAAAATCATTCTACCGCGTAAATTTGGTTTACTCACTCAGTCTGATAGGCTATTCAATCTGATCCAGTGGTAAAAACACATACGGACAGGAGCGAATTGTATGTATTGTCGAAGTCTATAGTTATTACTTCTAGTTTAGAGACAGCGAATTTTATGCCAATAGTGGAAGATGTTTAGGAGCAGTTTCGATTTTGTACATTGTATCAATTTGTATGTCCATAGCGTAAGAGGTTGTGAACAGAACTTTTGAACCAGTGGGAGAGATCTTGGGAACTGAAAGCTAATGTATTTATAGAGATTATATCTTCAATTGGGAGACCGTCTCAGACAGGTAAAATCGCCAGCAAACATCAATGTTGTTGAATGTGTAGATCTAGCTAGCTATTCGGGTCCAGTGATGGGAAGACCTATAGAAATGAGATAAATGTGCGGAGATATTAATTGTTTGTTTTTGCTTTTGTAGGAGATGCGTCAACATCTTCAGATGTACTTTTAGCCACCATAGTTTCCGTCATTTGATTGACTTTCAGAGGACTTTTAATTAGTAATCCGTCATCCGTGCAATATTTCCTTGAGCGATTGGCTCTTTCTACCCAGTGCACATTGCTCTCTTCGCAGGCATGATGATGACTTCGCTCTAAAACCGGTTTCGGTGGAGTGGGTCGGAAGCAAAACGTCGTACAACCGTCTGTGAAAGAGAATTGATCCACTGGCTGCAGAAGGGGCTTTTCCACCAAGGAAATATCTACCGCGGTCATACTAATCATATTTGAACATAGGCCTAATTTATTACATTGTTACTTATTATTTATATTTTTGCCTTCATTGAGATATTTAATGTACAAAAGACTTCTTCGTCTGGCTGTACTAGTTGCAGTTTAACGACACTTTGTGGTAACAAAGACCATTAGCGTCGCCCTCCTTCTTTATCCAGGCTTGGGACTGGCATTGGCAGAATACAGCCGGTGGCGGAGTTAGGTTGCCTAACATTGGGCGCTATTTTTATGCCCCCAATAGGTCCCCTCTTCCAGAGGTAGGCCTATCGGATCTCCAAATGTCAACAATAAGCGATGCTATGACCAAATAATCGTTTTGTGTTATTCAGGTAAGAATAAAATGTGTGAAACAAGGCGCTTAATAATGGTTGATCATTGTAGAATAAACACATTTACATGTAGATGTGTCTACTTTTTTAGTTTGTTGATCTCATAGTTCACATCCAAGTTGCCGGATCCGAGATCAGGCATAATCTGGCTAAATTTAACCACTGGTCTACTATGCAAATTGATTGAGTTAACAAAAACCATCGCTGCGCTAAGCTTCCAATTTTTAGTATTTTTCCCTTATTAGCTTCTTCCCATCCAACGACCCCATAATTATATATCACGTTCCCATCAACCGACAGCCATCGGCCTACTAAGGGGCCGTTCACATATTATATAAAGCAAAAATCTCAATTTTTGACCCACCCTTACCCCTAATAACGTTATATAACGGCAGCTTTGACCCCCACCCCTATATCATATAACAAATATGCTACCTACCCTCTACCCCCAGTCAATAAGCATATTAAAAGACATACAATCGGCATACTGTATTGCACAATTTGAAACTTTTATAACAATATAATGTTAGTTAGCACTTTAATAGTGACTAGATTACGTTAGTCAGTACTGTCATTTAGTTACTAGACTATGCAAATTAGCACATTAATCGTTTAATACTAGAAATGCAAGATGCGTTAATAAAGCTAGCTAGTACAGCATGAAGACAGCATACCTATAAAAGAGAGTTCAGACCATATTAAAATACTTTAAAATTTATAGAACGTAATTAGCTTAATAATCGGACTTTTAATGGCGCTAAATTCACTTGTATTAATTATGGCAACTAATTGGCAGTCTACGGTTGTCACCGTGTATCTACATGTAGGCCTACTAATACAGCATGATAATACATGGTAGTGACATAAATCCTATCTAAATACACCATTCTTGTTTCCCTCCTGTTTTGCACTAGAAATGAGGATTACAGTATCACACAGAATCGATTGGTTTAATATTGCATTATCAGGTATTTACCGATAGGTTCGCGGTACAACTCTACCTATTGAGTAGCGTATGATGCAGAGTGTATACTACAACTACAATTTGGAATTTAAGCAAACATATAAACTATTTACACATACTACAGAAAATGAAATCAAACATCATGATAATACCTACCGAATTAATTATTTCAAGTGAATTAATTTAAAGTTAAGCCAGAATCAAAACAGATCACACAGAATTGAATTTAAGACCGTTTGAAGCTATGCGCAGCAAATGGTTAAAATTGTAAACCGCAAATTGTTAAAAGTGGATTTCTAAATAATAAGTAAGAACGTCAATTCAATTCGCCAGGTGGCAGCTGATGGTGCTGGTTTTGATTCACAACGTATTGTGAACTTCGATAAAACAATATGGTCCGTGGCTACATGTGATTTCCAATTAGCAGGCAAACAGACAAAATAGCATAAGTTGAAAAAAGTTTGTTATATAACAAAACCTTCAACCTACCCCCACCCTATACAATATAACGCTAACAAAACAGGAACCCACCCACCTACGCCTTGAGCGTTATATAATATGTGAACTGCCCTTAATAGTCCGAAGGGTAAATAAACTATCACTGTTAATTGCCAGAAAAAAAGTGAAGACAAGCCAAATTTTATTTCTTCATGTGCGTTTTTGTGTGTATATAATGCAAAACTTCATATAAGCTTCAGAATGACTTTGCATCTTGTGATGAAGCAATTTAGCAGGGAACTAGGTCTATATTTTTGGCGGTAGCGCATTAATAAATCACCGTTTCATGAATTTCACTTTATTTGGAAGGTGATTGTTAGTCGGACAGATAAAAATTAAAATTACATTGTAGGTGTAGAAAAATCCTGCCAAGGCAGGTATGTGATAGAGTAAATGTTTATTTAGCTACAGTTATAGCTATACTTGATTCGTTTTGGAAAACTCGGTGTTAGTATTCTTGCAAGTTGTTCATAGATGAGCGATAATATATGAGTTTGGTTGGTCAAGGATTTATCACAATGCACAAAGCAACATATGCAGGTTTTTTTGTGTATTTGTTACATTTCACAGGTTATTTCGTTTCTCATTATTTCTTTCACGGTAAAAGTGTAATTTTAGCGGTTTGTTTTACCTCGTCTGCTTGCGGTGTATTTTATCGTATTAAATTATTTCCTTCATTATATTATGTATTTTGTAAGTAGAAACTGGATTGATGATAATAATTATGCTTTAGATGGAAGCTAAATCGCTAAAAGGAATTTTGAAAGCGTGTTTTAGAGTATTTAATTAATAATAATGTTGATAAGAAATTTCACTAGATTTCATCGCGTCGTCATTTTGTCATAAATCGAACTTCCAATTATGCATGATATTTTCACCGATCCAGCTTCCATTCATGCATATTTCTCTTCGTCGATCCAGCTTCCATTTAAGCATATTCATCATCAATTCAGCTTCCATTTAGGTATATTTCTGTTCATCAGTCGGGATTTTGCGCCCGTTCACGGCCTTGTTTACATCGAATCCATCTCCATCGTAACGACATTCTCGCAGCAATCAAGCATGATATTTTGCATCGATCCAGCTTCCATTTAAGCATAATTTCTTTCATGAATCCAGGTTCTACTTGCACATTATACTTTTTCATCGATCCCGTCTCCATTTAAGCTACAGTTACTTGCCAAGCGGTTCCCTCAGTTTAGTTTCTCTACAAATGTCCGCAATCTGGGCGCCACTCTGGACAGTACTCTATCCTTCTCTGCACAGTGCACATATCTTTAATCTCTCTCTGTCCAGCTTCCATGATTCGCGGCGACTACGCGCCATCCGACGATCTGCGTCTTCGACCATTTTTTAGACCATGGCTCACGCCTTCATCTGCTCCCGCATTGACTACTGTAACTCATCACTCATCGGCCTACCAAAACTCCGCCTCAATCCGCTCCAGTCTGTACTCAATGCAGCTGCTCGTTTGATCGCCCGTCTTCCACGTTTCTCGCATATTTCTACTTTCATGACTCAACATCTTCATTGGCTTTCCTTGACTGATAGGATTAATTTCAAAGTTCTCTTACTTACATTCAAAGCGTTGTTGGGTCAAGCTCCACTCTATCTATGTGAACTTATCAGGAAACCTATCTTAGCTACCACCGGACGTCCTCTCCGTTCTTTAGACCGTCACGATCTTCTAGTACCGCAGTCTAGAACTGCCACAGCTCAACATCGTGCCTATGCCTCTGTTGGCCCGTCGCTACGGAACAGCCTTCCTGCTGTGACTAGTACTGCAATCTTATCTAGTAGCACAACTGTTTCTTCTCGTTCTCTCAAGACTTTTCTTTTCTCTAGGGATTTTTCGCACTGTGAACGCCTCTGATTAGGTTGTACGATGAGAGGCGCTTTATAAATCCGTAAATAGAATAGAATAGAATAGTTGGACATCTATTCACGTCAAATAATAAAATACACTAGAAGCACCATGGTATAATAAAATACGCTAAAATACACTTTTATCTGTCACCTACAAAAAGCGAAACAGAGAAGAGTGCAGCAACTTATGGATTAATATCCATTCTGCCCTACTTTGCTGAATTTTACGAGAAAGTAATGCACGAAAGGCTGACGGCTTACATAGAAACAAATCCATATAATATTACATTCCCAATTCGGATTCCTAAAAGGAAGATCACCTACTATGGCACTTATTTATATGTATGACAAATTCTCTAATGCTTTCGATGAAAATAATTACTCTAATGGCATATTCTTTGATCTAAGTAAAGCATTTGATACCGTCAATCATAGCATACTGTTAAATAAGCTATCTTATTACGGAATAAGATGTCTTCAATTAGCCTGGTTCAAAAGTTATCTGGGAGGGCGTACTCAGTGTGCTTCCTGTAATGGTGCTGTACCGGGCCTTAGAGAACTTAAATATGGGATACCATAGGGCTCAAACCTAGGACCACTCCTTTTTTATTGTATATAAATGATTTGCCCAACGTAGCTCCTTCAATGTCCTTCCTATTGTCTGCTGATGATACCAACGTATTCTATTCACACCCCTCTTACGAGACCTTGTTCCAAATTGTAAATGACCAACTAAGACTAATATCGGATTGGTTTTCGGCAAATAAGTTATCACTTAACCTAGAGAAGACAGCCTACATCCTCTTTATATCACATAGGAAACTTACTCCAACTCTAAACTTGCATAATTTAATGATAAGCGATACCTTTATCACCCAGGATAGATCTACTAAATTTCTTGGAATAGTCGTTGACCAGCATTTAACTTGGAAGGACCACATAAACAGCATCTCTGCAAAGGTTGCAAAAAAAGTTGGGGTACTAAGAAGAACATGTTCATTACTCCCACCTCCTAAATCTCCGGGTTTACCGTTGTCAAATGGTAGTTCAAGGAGGTCCGAGTCCAGTTTTCAGAGGACCAGAATAGATGTTGCGGTGTGTGCTGTTTAGGTCAAGAAGAATTAGAAGGTGGAGGATCAAGTTTGTCGGGAAAGAGTTCATGGAAGTGACGCGACTTTAGTTACCAGATCGCTGATCACGGCCGTGGAAGGCTCAATGAGTAATGGGTTGAGGATCATGATGTTGATGATTGTGGGTGATTGGCAGTGATGGTTGAGGAACCAAAAAGTACAGAACTCAGGAGGCAGAACATTTAAGAGGCGTGGTCCAGGTTGTGGTTATAGCTCGGTGGAAAAAACTTGAGACAAGTGTTGGTCGGCGATTTGGTGACAGATCTGCACATGTAGTGAGTTTTGGATAAGTTTTATCCGTTTGTGTTGTGTGGATTAAAGGCTGTGATGATGATAGGTTCTCTGCCTGAAGGCAGGTCCATTGGCTTTACGACAGGAGAATGGGGTGGTTTCCCATTGTCTTCCTTACAGACGATTATGGGTGAGCAACGTGTCCAGGGTTACTAGGCAGTGATTTGAGGTGGGTCCTAACCGGCCACCCTTTGGTTGCGAGGCACAGAACATTCCGCTACGCCACCGCGTCCCATAGAAGCTGTGTGTGAAATCTTGAGGGAATTGGCTTTGAGTAGACAATTGAGGCAGCATGGTGGAGGCATGATACTTTCGTCAATCTGTGTAATACTATCTTGTAGTTCTGAACCAATTCTTGTGAAGAGGCATTGTCGTTAGCAAATCGGAGAGTATTCACCAGCCCACCATTTAGTTAAAATGCTGCCTTGGTGTTGTAAGGCTGAGTGACATTACTGCTTCCGATTTTAGGTTAAATAGGTCTGGGGAAAAGATACATACTTGTCATACTCCAGTTTGTGTTTGAAAGCATGCTGTGTTCTTTTAATCTAATTTTATTACACTTGATGATTTTCTATAAATTCCTTTGATCAGTTGCTCTGTCATTCATGCATTTGACATTGCTTTCCACATTCCATTATGCCACATGCTGTCGTATGCTTGTTCAATTGTAATGTCGGTAAAATTGATATTCACTTTCTGGTTGTGTTCTATATTTTCTTCAAGTATCTGTCTCATTGTAAACAGTTGTGAACAGTTGATCAATTTGTCTTCTTCCTATCCTGAACCCGGCTTGTTCGTCTCAAAGTGCTCGTTCAAAATACTACTTCTTTTCTGTTTTGCATAATTTTGGTGATAACAAACTTTCCATGGAACGCCACATTATTATGTCTGCCCCATTGTGATGGCTGGCTTGTACTGTGTACTGCTGGTTTTCCTGACTGGTGTTTTTTGTAAGATGTTCTTAGTAGGGAATAGCCTATGCACAGTAACAGGATCACAGTGTAAGATTTCAAGCAAATATACACTAGAGATATGCGCAAGGCGTGAGAGTCGGGCTGAGCCTATACATGTAGCCTAAACATTCAAGATCGTTTATAGGTCGAAAAACGCTGCTTCGGGTAGCCCATATAAGTGAGTTGCAGTAGTCTGGGCGGGAACAGATAAGCTCGTGAATAATAGTGATAAAGACAGAGCCATAGACCAATGTCCAAAATACCTCCGAGTGCTCTTAGACTACTGTGGCCAATCATGCACCAGCGATGTTTCAGATGCTTTCAAAAAGGATATCTTCTGCGGCCGAAAGTTCGGCCGTTATACTGACAAAAATTTACTGTTACGGCCGAACACGTACAAAAGTTAGCTGTCGAAGACCTCTGCGCATAAATGTATACAACCTTCGGCGCATTGTTAGATTAGTGTCGTGCTTAGACACAATGCGGTGGACGTTCAGCCGCAGAAGTTATTTTTCCGTGCGTTGAGAGGCCAAAGTTTCGACCGTAGATGCTCCACGCCTGAAAAATTATCAAACTCGCTACGTGTGCTGTTTTCCTGAATTTTTTATATACACTGTGGATTTAAAGAAAATAAATTGACCGATGGTCTATTTCAATAGCATGCAATTGTAATAATAAACGAGCTGTAAGACATCACCCCATGTTTGAAATTTCATTTAGTTGGTTACGTTTGTGTGACGTCACAATCAGTTTTATTTAGTTGGTGTCGTTTGTGTGACGTCACAATTGGTTTCATTTAGTTTGTGACGACACCGTTGATTTGAAAGCTCTGCTCGCTTCCTGATTTTTGTCGTCGATTGCTGGCTTCCGCCATCGCGCCATCGTTATTCTCGTACGATTCGCTCAACAAACGATCGGAATTTCTTGAGGTACATTGACGTAAACCAGTGGTGCAAGACGTGCACGCGGAGGTCTTTTCTCTCTTCGACGCCATGTCAACAAAACGACCATCAAATGAATCCGTTTCAGACGAGCAACCCAGAGGATCAGATGGCAAGTTGATGCCTGGAGGCTGCAGCGGGAAAGGCCAGGATAGATGTTATTGAAAAGAGCCTTTGTTATGGTTGCTGCTCTAGGCTGGCAGAATTGGTTCCCTGTCTAGAATTCACATGGGGTGTGGATCGTCCCACTGCGCTGGTTACTTGTATTACTACCCTGGCTTTTCTCCGGTTACAAAAGATTGTCTGACAGAAATATTTCTTGCTCTATTCATTCATTCATTCATTCATTCATTCATTCATTCATTTATTCATTCATTCTATATGAAAATCCAAATAGCGCCCCTTCAAGGCTACTACTCAGTACTCAGGAGCGCTCCAATCAATAACTTATGTGCAAACAAAAGAGTCGAGATCGCCATGTCTTTGTTTGACTCTGTTATAGTCTCAAAATAGCTTAGGACCTACAATCATTGCTATGTCTTGTCCTTATATTCAACCCCATAGATGATGATGATGATGATGATGATGATGATGATGACGATGAATTATATTCTTCTTGGCCATCATTGCATTCATTTCTCTTGTAGCAGCTTCACAGCAAGAAGACGATGCTAAGCGTGAAAAACTTGACTTTCCGAGTGAGACAGTGGTAAGATGCCTGACATTAAAATGCAAGTCGCAAATATCTGCTGACTATAGATTCTGAGCATTAGCTGAATTGGTTGGTTTGGAGTCAAACAGCTTTGTTGGTCTTATGATTATTTTCATTTTATAAAGGCAGCAATTTCTATCTGAGTGAGGGTTTTTAGGGCGAGTGCTTGTTAGTATTTATATTCAAGGGTAGAAATTTACCTCGAGATTTCTTCTTCAGCTGCGACCGCCAATCAACTCAGTTGCAAGGATTGCACTGTCGATAGGTAGATCAGGCGGTAGGGAGAGGACTATAGCCACCTACCCTAATATGGTGAGGCTAAAAAATGAAGTCACGAACACTTCAAACCCGTGGCTATTCTTCTTCTTCTTCTTCTTTTACTTGTACTTCTTCGTCTGCTACATCTTCCTCGTGTTCAACTTCCTCTTTGTTCTTCGGTGTTTCTCTTTGTTCTTCTTTGATCATCTTTATTCATCATTGTTCTTCTTTGTTCTTTGCTTTTCTTTGTTGCTGTCCTTTTTCTTGTTTAGCGATTGCGCGATGTTATCTTAAATGCTTAACCGTTGTATATTATTCTCGACCTAGTGAAGGTTGCATCCGTCATGTGGTAACACACTCACTGATCCAATCGTCTGAGCCATGATTGTGTAGCGACTTTTCACTATTTTCTTAGCATTGGTGACTTGCATTTAGCTGGTCTTAACTAGTAAATACTTGGACTAATATATGAACTGATGAAAGAGGAATTATTTATTCTACTAATTGTTATTACCAAGGAAATCGACAAATATAAGCATTGACTAGTGGCTACTTCGCTATGTTGTAAACTTTGGGCAATTTGACCATTAAGATAAAATGACCGTGCCCTGACATTTCTGATTTTGTCTCGTGCTTTCTAATAACAAGTTGATAGCGTTTGAATAGAGTTGGGTTTTTATTCGCTTAATTCATTTAGCTGGAAGACTTACCGGTCGAGCTACTTCACCATATCCTCAGTGAAGTCGTAATCCAAGAAGTGAGTGATGCGAAGCTGGCCAAAATCGCTTGGAAAAACAAAGCTGATGCTGTGATAAACAGACTTAGTACCGTTTGTCCGCGCTGGAAAGACATCTTAACGACCAACTTCTTCCGAAATGAAGTTCACGGAATTCTTGAAGGCACCGGTTAGTTCGTAAAATTAAGTTGCTTATTCTATATTCTATTAACACGCTATGACCCCAGACCTGAAATTGAAAGTACGAAATTTCGTGGGTAAGGAATTATTAAACGAACCTCCAGACAGCCTAAGCTCAATCAAGTATAGTATACAACGGTTGTATGAAGTGGTCGTAGTAGTTACAGTTTAACGATCAAAGTGTGATGACGAGGATTATCAGCGTCATCCTCCTCCTTTATCTAGGCTTAGGACTGGCACTATTAGTGTGCGAACAGTGGCAGAGTTTATGAAGTACAATGTAGTAGTAGCTTCAGTTTAACGACACCGTGATAAGAAAGATCCTTAGCGGCAGTTGCAGTCTAACGACACTGTGTGGCAACAAAGACCATTAGCGTCGCCCTCCTCCTTAATCCAGGCTTGTGACTGGCACTGGCAGAGTACAACCAGTGTTCGAGAAAGATCCTTAGCGTCGTCCTCCTCCTTTATTCAGGTTTGGAATTGGCACTGCTAGAGTCCAAGCAGTGGAGACGTTAGTTTATGAAGTGAGTTTATGAAGTGTTACCGACGACTTCATTTTTCACGGCCTCGTTTGATCGACAAGCCGAAACTCTTGCTGCCTGCTCTACTTTCCTATCGTGGTGAACAGTAAATGTTCTCTCGTTGGTTAAAGTATTAGCTTAGATTGATTAGATTGAGACTCCGTTCGTATGAAACTGCTCGAGTGCGAAATTCTCACGGTGACAGGCTTTCATGTAATCCGAACATTTCAATACTTATCATGAATTTGTTTTCTCTACTGAACCCTAATTGAAAACTCTCATACTGAAATGACCGCTATAATCGACATAATTTAGTCAATTCATATTCACGCTGAGTGTCATGTTATGTTAGAACATTATTCGTGTTTACACGGCGACCATATTGTGTGCAATTTTATTCAAGCAAGTCTCATTTGGTTGTATACCCTATGCTGATGTTCATTGAACCTCATCTGGAACAATTCCAGTTATTCATTTCTACTTTATGCCTCGTAAATTATACGCGGAAAACTCCAGCACACGCGGCATCCCCTAGTTTATTGTTCAACTGTCATATATATATATATATATATATATATATATATATATGTCAATTGCCTTTTTAGTTTCAAGTTGTCTTGTACACTAAGCGTCAAGTAAATTGTCATTGATCGCAATTACATGCAGGTGGAGCTTTAATGGAAAGTAGGCAGCGATTGTCAAGTACCTCTCCCGCATGAGAAATAAGCGTGAATGAAAACATAGAAAACGTGTGCATGTAAATTTATTTCAATTCCCGCATGTACCTACTACTAAGGCGTGCATGCATGTATTTGATAGCTGTGCAACGTCTTTTCAGGCATCGTGCTTAACGCAGATAAATATTTTTGCGCAATTCATATAGCTCAGGAGCCGAGTCGTTTGGAAATTTTGCAGCAGTCTACCCTCAAGCAGTCCTTCTTAGATTTGATTACATTGAAAGACGAAATGTTTGTTCTCCGGGAAAGAACCGAATGGTATCACTGGTTTTCCATATATGTCTATCGCCACAACAATATCGAAGAACCTACAGACGTCATCCCGCTACCAGTTGGAAATCCGTTGAGATTAGCTTCTTGTAGCGTCTCAAATTGCGTGTATTTGCTGAACAAAGAGAAGTGGTATCAGGTCTCAGTGCTGCGCATTACGAGAGGTGATAACAACCAGTCGAATAATGTCCACCAGTTTTCCATTTCGCCAATACTTCCTGGTCTGTGGCTGCCAAACCCTACTCTATCCGTAGCTACGAATGGTAGTATTATCCTATCGCAGCATCGGGGGGCGGATCGCGCCATCGTAACCATGTACGATGTGAATGGGTCCTTACAACGTGAAATTACTGTCTCATCGGAGATTTCTAGCATCAAACGAATCATTCCAAAATCAAATGGAAACCTTGTTTTGGTCTCACACGAGAAACGCCAATCGGAGGCAAAATTAACGGAGATCGACCTGAATGGCAATATTCTACGCCAATATCTGCCTTCAAATGGCTATGAGAAAATCCATGTCAGTCAGGCAGACATTCATGGACGAATATTGGTCATCGAGAAACAATACAACAGCAGCGACGGAAACTATTCCAATAGAATCGTGCTTCTGGATTCTGAATTAAATCTCCTGAAATTTACTGGTCCTTCTCTGTATACATATTATCCGTATTTTCCATTTATATTGAGCTACAACAGCGAAAGAAATGAGACAGTGAGCGTGCTTGGGTTTCGTTCTTACCCTTTTCTTGATCTGTTTTTCATGCGTTTCACGGACGAATAAAACACTCACGATAGTAGCCTATAATCACGATGCGGACGATTCGTGATTAAATAACTTTTAATTTTTATATCGGTTCAAGGAACCTTTTGAATTTCCTGTTCTCTGCGAATTCGTATACACAATTTATGTAGACTAACTTAAAACAGTGTTTTCCAAAGTTCTTTCACGTGTCTAATATTTTAATAAACGGTGTTTTTGACTTCATTGATATAATTATGTAAAAGAGTTAGGTGCAGTTTGATGAAGGCTCGATAGTCCAGCAATATCAATTGCAGTCGTTACCTACAGTTTCACAGCGATATAAGAAAGGTTAAGTCCAAGGTTCCAGAATATTATAAACGAGTTTTGTCAGAGGAAGATTGAATTTCCCTGTTCTTGTTTCAAGTTGATTTTACGTTAAAGTTTCCTTGTACATTAATTGTAGATCAGCTTATCATATTTCACCCAATCGATTCATTGAAAAAACGAGCATTGTCGAAGCCATTGGGTTTCTATATAAAACGCGTGCGTTAACAGTTATTTGTTTCAATTCCTACCTAATACGAAGACGTGCATGCATGTATCTAAATTGATAATTTTGCCATGACACTTGAGGAAACATGCTTAACGCAGACATTATGTTTTGCGCAATTTCTACAGCTCAGGAGCCGAGTCGTGTGGAAGTTTTACGACACTCTTTTCCCGAGATGTCCCTCTTAGATATGACTACACTGAAGGATGAAATGTTTGTGCTTCGGGCAATTACCGAACGGTATGGCGGGTTTTCCATTTATGTTTATCGCCACAACAATATCGAAGAACCTACAGACGTCATCCCGCTACCAGTTGGAAATCCGTTGAGATTAGCTTCTTGTAGCGTCTCAAATTGCGTGTATTTGCTGAACAAAGAGAAGTGGTATCAGGTCTCAGTGCTGCGCATTACGAGAGGTGATAACAACCAGTCGAATAATGTCCACCAGTTTTCCATTTCGCCAATACTTCCTGGTCTGTGGCTGCCAAACCCTACTCTATCCGTAGCTACGAATGGTAGTATTATCCTATCGCAGCATCGGGGGGCGGATCGCGCCATCGTAACCATGTACGATGTGAATGGGTCCTTACAACGTGAAATTACTGTCTCATCGGAGATTTCTAGCATCAAACGAATCATTCCAAAATCAAATGGAAACCTTGTTTTGGTCTCACACGAGAAACGCCAATCGGAGGCAAAATTAACGGAGATCGACCTGAATGGCAATATTCTACGCCAATATCTGCCTTCAAATGGCTATGAGAAAATCCATGTCAGTCAGGCAGACATTCATGGACGAATATTGGTCATCGAGAAACAATACAACAGCAGCGACGGAAACTATTCCAATAGATTCTAGATTCTGAATTCAATCTCCTGGATTTCACTGGTTGTTACAAGTATGGAGGCATACGGCAGTTTCCCTTTATATTGAGCTACAACAGCGATAGGAATGAGATTGTGAGCATGTATGGGCTTCGTTCCTTAAATGGGATCATTCTGTCCATCTTTCGCTTCGAGGACAAATAAAACACCCGCGAAATTTTAATTACGATGTGGACGATCTGCAATTACATACTTTGGACGTTTTATATCGGTTTTTGGAACCTTTTTCAGTTTTGGTTCTCTGAAAATTCGTTTGCACACTTTATGTCACTTAAAACGGTTTTTTCAAATTCGTTGCGTGCGTCTATTTTAATAAATGGTTTATTGTTCTTACCTTCATGGATACCTGTAAAAGAGCTAGGGAGGGCAGTTCGATGAAAGTTCAACAACCCAACAATATCGATTGCAGTCTTCAGTGTGTAGGCTTACAGCACGATAATAAAGGTTCAGCACAGGTTTCCAGATTTTTATTAACGAGTTGTGTCAGAGGAGAGATTGTACTTTCGTGTTCTTGTTTCAAGTTGATTTTAAGTTCAAACTTCCTTGTACATTACGCTTAAAGTTGCCTGGCTTCTTATATCCTCCAATCTGAATTCTAAAAGCGGGGACCTTAGGTGGTGTAGCGCCCATTCAAAACTTGGGGTTGGGCTGTGTTGAAGAATCTCACCCGATCAATTGATTGAAAAACAAGCGGAGTCGAAGCCATTGGGTTGCTAAATAAAAACGCGTACACATTAACATTTATTTATTTCAATTCCTACCTAGTACGAAGGCGTGCATGCGTGTACTTAATTTTATAGTTTTGCGACGACATTTTTAGGAAACACGCTTAACGCAGACATTATATTTTGCGCAATTTATATGGTGCAGGTGCCGAGTCGTGTGGACATTTTACAACACTCTTCTCTCAAGATTTCCATCTTAGATTTGACTAGATTGAAAGACGAAATGTTTGCGCTACAAGAAAGAACCGAACGGTATGACGGGGTTTCCATTTATGTCTTTAACTTCAAAGATATCAAAGAACCAACAGACGTCATCCCGCTACCTGTGGAAAATTCGTTGAGACTATATATATAGCTGCTTGCAACGTAACGTCTCAAATTGCGTGTATTTGTTGAACAGAGAGAAATGGTCTAAGGTTTCAGTGCTGTGCATTACTAGAGATGATAAAAACCAGTTGACTAATGACCACCAGGTTACCATTTCGTCCATGCTTTCCGATCTGTGGCTGCCAAATCATATTGTATCTGTAGCTGCCAATGGTAGCATAATCCTATCGCAGCAACGGAGGGCGGATTGCGCCGCTATCTATAAGCATATACGATGCAAATGGTTCCTTGCAAGGGTGAACTCTTTGTCTCCTCGGAGATTTCTTGCATCATGCGAATCATTCCAAAGTCAAATGGGAACCTCGTTTTCCTCTCACATGATTCTATAATTAGGTACTAGCTGGGGTACCCGGCATTGCCCGAGTTGAGACAGGTTTTTGCCGCTGGAGAGCAGGAAGACGGCGGCCGCAGGTTCACCAACCCCTCTACTGGGTGTCCCAGGTGTTCAAATGCATAAACGGACAGACACACACACACACATACACAGGGTCTAGATATACATGTATCTTCAACTTATCCTCCTCTTCCTATTCTTTAGTGTTCATAAGATTCCTTACTAACCTTCCTCCCTTTTTCTTCTGATTCCTGGCAGCATCTCTTCCCACCACTTCATAACGTTTCATTCTTCTTTCCTCAATCTAATCCCTCCTCCTCAGCTCTAATTCCTCTCCTCTTTCTCCGTCTTCTCTTATTTCTATTCACTTCCTTTTGTTCTCACTCACCTTTCCCCAACTTTTTCCACTTCCTCCTACTTCTCATCTTATCCTGACCGCTTCCTCCTCCCACCCGTCCTTCTTTTCAAACTCCTCTTCCTCTTCTCCACTTCAGCATGCACTCATCGTCACACTTCTCTTTTCTCCTACTCCGTAATCCTTCCCTACTCCATCCTCCTCCTCCTTTCTTCCTCAACAATCCTGCGTTCCCGTTCCTAACCCTCTTCATCATCCTGACCCCTCTTCTTCCCCTAATATCCCGAAGCCTCTGCATTCCCACGAACTCGGCCTATTATAATTATATTAGCAAATTAAAAGTGCAATTTTAGCGTACTGCAGATTGTGTAAATGGTTACAATATTCATATTTACAAAACACAAAATAATAATCATATTACCGGTTATTATTTTTGTTGCATAAGTTAAAGTAACCAAAAATATCAAAACTGTATCGTTTATACTACATGTAAGTAAAATAACGCTAAACTACAGACTTATTATTTTAAATCGTTAGCATTTAAGCCTTAATCGTAATCGTGATCTCCAAACTTTTAAATGGCCACTGAGTAGTTGTTAAGGAAGGTATCGTCTTGGTCCAAGATTGACAGGTGGAATATCAGGTAAACTCTTTACCTGATATTCCACCTGTCAATCTTGGGTAAGAGTTCGTGAAAAGATGAGACTTGAGCTTAGAATGGAAAGCCAGAGGTGATGCATAGGGGAGCTATAGGGACAGATGATGTTGGATGGCCTAATAAATAGTGTGAACAAATCTCTGAGTTTTCAAAATTCAGATTAATAATTGCTATACCAAATTTGTGTATATTATATTGAGGCCATGGCATATTCCACTTTAAGTACATGAAGGATGTTATTCCACTTGAGTTGGAATCTATCAGTATGATATTATTGATATTATAAGAAGACGACGTCTGGTTAAGCGTAACATTTTAGATGTCATTTTGTCATGAATATTAGGCCTATGTCGCCCCTTACACGACTTAGTGATCACTACCAGTGGAGCCCGGGGCGCCAAAATCAACAGCTTAACGACCTGTTTATAATGTGGATATTTTGGGGACGCCAAAATTAAATCCTATTAACTTAGTTCGGATATATTAGTTTGCATCAAAATCAAAACAATATTACTAGTTTAATCCTCATTTTGGAGCCCCCTTAAACTTGCGCCTAACATTATAGATGTTATTTTGTCATGAGCGTTATATCGCCCCTTATGGGCCCTTACTGATCACGGATTAGTGGGGCATGGGGCGCCAAGACTGACAACCTGTTTGTAATGAGGATATTTGGTGGGTGCCAAATTCAAACCTTACTAACTTGGTTCGGACAAATTTGTATCCTTCAAAATAAAAAAAGTAATAATTATAATCCTCATTTTGGCGCCCCCTCAAAGTGGCGCGCGGGGACACATGTCCCACCTGCCCCGCCCTAGCTACGCCTCTGGTTGTCACTTTATTTTATTGTCGTTTTTTCGATGAAACAAAGAAAGAAAGCCAGAAAACAGACACTGAACAATTATGTATAAATTAGCATAAAGACTACGAACCTTATTCATGTTAACCATATTGTATTCTGTATGCATATAACGTAGTCTGACGCATATCATCCTTGTTATGGATGCGTCGTAAAATAAATTTACATCAGTCAGTCAGTCGTTTTTTAGTGGAACGTAAAATTGCTTTTTTCCTCGCCAGTTTACCTCGTTTTTCAATACTAAAAGAAGAAGAACGCAAAACATAGAATCACCCTAAAACGACTTTGGTATAACAGATCGGAGTCCAGAAAATCAGTTGATGCTATCCTGCATAACTTGCCAGCACTGGTCCTTGCCTTACAAAGGATTGTTGATGGTGAAATTGAAAAAACTGTACCGCTAAACAGATTGCAGAGACAACCGGAATTCTTGCTACAATTGAGACTTATGAATTTTTAGTTCTTTTAATATTTTGGAAAGAAATTCTGCATGAGGTTTTCATGTTATTCATATATTTACAGAAAAATAGTATTGATCTGTTAACAACTAGTCCTTTGATTCAGCCGTTTGAAAATGACATGAGAAGCTAGCGAAATAAAGTCGAATCAGAATTTGAACAGACCGAGTAAAAAGCTTCTGAGCTGGCTGAGAAATGTGATATTTCTACCAAATATAAGTAACGGAAAGCACGTGAACGTGGATGATAGAATATCTGATGCTCGGAAAAATTTATTGTTGAAACGTTTTTAGTGTCAATGGATTATGTCGTAAGTACCACAAATAAAAGATTTTAGCATTTTGAAGACGTGTCTAGTTGTTTAGATCCAAAACGTTTTGGCGATGAGGACAATTAAAAAAATTTGGAACATTAGCAGTGACATACTCAGATGTGATTGTAAGTGGAACTGAACATTCACTATCATTTAGAGACAAGTAGACCTGCAAAGAAATAATTTGTATCAGCAAGGAAAGTTCAAGTGGAGAGAAAACTCTAGAAATGACCTTGGCGGATGAAAAATTCGGTAGAATTGCAGATCTCAGTTGCGCTGAGACTAACAGGACGTAGGCGTTGATGTACCATACATCCAGTGGCGCCGGCAGATTTGAAAGTGGGAGGGGGCAAAAAAATTGTCCCCAAAACCTACGCTTCAAGCGAGCATTCTTATTTACCCTCCTCGTTCTTATAAATGCTCTCACCTCATTTATAGAGCACTGTGTCCCTATGCAGGGGAACGTGTCCTTGACTCATCGTAAATGATGACATACCTAGAATTGTTTGCGTCAAATATTTGTACTGTTAAGTCTGCTTCAAGCATTGAAGGACCTGGCAAGGCCATACGCTACATGCTGCGGATTAGATACGGTAACCACTGTGCGGTATGACTGGGCTAAACAAGCATCACCTAATACTGTTAAAGCTGTTCTGTGTCATAAATAATAAAATTTCTTTAATATTGTTTAAATATTTAGCTTAGAGATGCATAGTGTAACAGCAAGTCTCGACAATGAAGGTATACTTATTCAGAATGTAGCCTATTATGTTCAGTTCAAGGAGTTGTGCTTATTAATATAGCATGTAACATGTTATCCAATGTACGTTTAATGAAACCAGATGTACACGTACAAAATTGTACGAATTTGAAGTAGTAATTAAATTATATTTAATTTGTCATCTAAATTTAAGTCAAACTTTCATAAAATGAGTTTAAAATTTAGTCTATTTAGAATATTTAAATGTCATGCAAAAACCAGACCTACAGTAAGAACCATGCAGAGACAGATAGCTGTACAAATATTTATAAATTTCCATGAAAACGAAGATCGAGATTGAGATAAAACGCGCGAAGCTCAAAATCTTCCTGTGCGCCCAGCTCTTTTTCTGAGTGCTCTCCTCATTCGCAGGTCACTGTGCCACTTTTGCAGGGGACGTATCCTAGAGTAAATTATGGCATACATGTAGCTAGAATTGTTGTTTGCGTCAAATATTTGTATTATTATATCAGCTTTAACCTTTCTAAGACCTGTCAACGCTATTGACTACGTCTACATGTTGCGGATAAGGTAATGTAACCGTTGTGTATACGGCATGACCGGGATAAAGATGCATAATTTGATATAATTTTTTAAGTTAAGGGACCGTTCACATATTATATAACGCATAAAATCCCAATTTTTTACCCACCCCCACCCCTAATATAACAGCAGCTGGGACCCCCACCCCTGTATTATATAACAGATATGCTACCCAACCCTACCCCTCCCCAGCCTAAAAGCACATTAAAAGACATACATTCGACATAATTGTATTGCACAATATGACACTTCTATAACAATACGATTTTAGTTAGCACTTTAATAGTAGTTATTTAACTGAAAATTGCCTTTATTCAATTCAAGAACTGCAGTAAAAATCATCATATGTCCAATTAGCTATGTAACAAAAGCTACCTTAAAATTGTGTACTCTCTGGTGCCAATGATGATTAGACGTATGGAGCTCCTCTGCATCTTAATAATCGCACTTTTAATGGCGCTAAATTCACTTGTATTAATTACGGTAACTAATTGGGTAGTCGACGATTGTCACCATGTATCTACAAATAAGCCTACTATAATACAGCATGATAATACATGGTAGTGACGTACAAACTATTTTAAAACACCACTTTAGTTTCCCTCCTGTTTTGCACTAGATATGAGCATTATAGTATCACACAGCATGGATTGGTTTAATATTGAACTATCAGGTATTTATCGATAAGTTCGCGGTACAACTCTACCTATTTAATAGCGTATGATGTATACAGAGTGCGTACTACAACTGCAATTGGGTATTTAAGCAAACATAAACTATTTACACATACTATAGAAAAAGAAATCAAACATCATGATAATACCTACCAAAATAACTATTTCAAGTGAATTAATTTTAATTTCAACCAGAATCAAAACACAGCTCACAGAATTGAATTTTAGAGCGTTTAGAGCTATGCACATGAAATTTTTAAACTGTAAACAGCAAAGTGTTAAAAGTGGATTAATAAAATAATAACTAAGAACGTCAAATCGATTCACCAGGTGGCAGCTAATGGTGCTAGTTTGGTTCACAACGTATCGTGAACTTCGATTAAACAATAAGGTCCGTAGTAAATGGAATTTCCAATTGGCAAGCAAACAGGCAAAATAGCATAAGCTGAAAAAAAAGTTTGTTATATAACAAAACCTTCAACCTACCCCCCTCCCACTCCTACACAATATAACGCTAACAAAACCGGAACCCACCCACCTACCTCTTGAGCGTTATATAATATGTGAACAGCCCCTAAGTGACTTTCACTTAGTTATACCAGAATTTCTCCAAATAAATTGTTGAAATAGTAAGCTTAGGAATGCGTAGTTTAACAAATAATATTGATTGCATTTTAATAAAGTACATATACATAGCAAGTATCCACGAATGTTTAGTTCAAATAGGCTCATCTTCAGTTGATGTGGCTAAGTCTGTTCTGACACATAGTGGATCGTAAGCCGCGTTGCCGAATTCTTCCATCCGAGTCCAGCATGCAGATCTGCCACTAGACGCATCGGCAGCTCTTTTAATCTTAAGCCTACAGAATGTGACGATATCTTGTTCGCCGCTAACTATCTCTATCCCCAAAATTTGATGTAGACTACTAACGATCGGTAAATTTATAAGGCCTTACCGATTAAAAATAATTAAATCATGCTAGTGACTATATTAGGCCTACACTCGAGTGTAAAGGCTTACAGCGGTCCATAACACAAGTCATAACTTTTTTGCGTACGTCCATGTGAATGAGTAAAATTGCATCCAGAATGACAACTTGAGTCTCTGAACCGTCTGATATCAGCTGACTAGCAAATTAGGATTTTTAAATGCCCGTGTAAATATGGTAATTTTGACGACATGTATACATACCCCTCGTGTCCTCGATTTTAGAAAGTGCAGAGGCAAGACATATGGTGCTGGCGCCTATGAATCCATCGATGAATATATAGATGCCTCAATAGCGAAACCTTATTTGAATATTTCAGTTGCTTAAGACTGTGAGGATAGTTTGTTTTCCAAATTGGAGTTTCTTTGCGTTGCGTGTTCGAGTCCTTTTTTCAAAGCTTACATGTACAATAATATGACGTGAGTTAAAACCGTACACTTATTAAGACAATCGGAGTAAATTGAATAATTTATTGAATAATTAATTTATATCTAATGTGCAGCCCGCTTTAAGAAATGCAATCATGGTTACAATTTAATGAGCAGACGTGGACACGCGAGTGTTGCTGTGCAGTCTGTGCTTGATTGCGTATTGGATACCGGGGTCTCCAGAACGAACTACTGGGAATTGTAGCGTATTGTAACATTGCAAGCGCTTTATGCAGCACATTTTATACTAAAATGGTTTCGTGAGTAACGTCCTTTTGCAATTATTATCAGTGTTGCATGCAAGACTTGATACTTCAAAACCAAGACGAGACCGAGACAGTGAAGTACCGATACCGAGACAGTGAAGTACCAAGACCGAGACCGAGACCGAGACACTAGGTTCAAGACATACGAGACAGTACGAGACAGTAAAAGACAAGTGATCCTATGTAAAAGGCTGTAAAATACTAATTTATCAGTTTTCGGCAATAAGTTTCATTTGTAATTTCAATTGAAACTTATAATGTATACAGTGCCAATTCCTGAGAACAATTTTTATATTGCCGGATTTTATCTTTTTCGATATCTCTTCGTCGGCCTATCTTCTGAATAGAATAAAGAAAGCCTTTTAGACACGTCTGGTATTTTCTAGACGATTTTAAACAAGGAAATTCGATACCAAATACCAAACGAAATTATAAATTTGCGCATATCTTTACTCATCCTGAATAACTCAAAGTTGTTCCGATCGTTTCGGTTATGGTGGTTGGTCAATGACAAACAGCACGCCATAGCTATTGTTTGTCAATAACTTCAAATTGCGTAAACGCAAACTTCATAATTTCAGGTTCTCTCTCAGAAATTTTTCCACTTTAAGAGAATTGATTTGATTTGAATGATTTCAGTATCATGTGACTCGCGCGTTCACCAGAATTACCGTTTTTCGTAGATTCCGGCTTTAGTTTCTATCTCAAGATTGCTTGTTCGTGACAGAACAAGACACATTTCAAGGCAGTTTTTAAAAATCCGAGACACTACCGCGAGACTGAGAGCGAGACAACAGACTTCCGAGACCGAGACACTAAAAACTATTTCGAGACGTCTCGAGATCGAGACACTGTCTAGAGACCATACAACTTTCGATAATTGTATCTCTGACAATAACTAAACTGCTTCGTGTACAGAGGTGTAACAAGCGGGGGCCCCCCCGTTTCAAAGCCCCCAGTTTTTGTGCTCAGTGCCCCACCCCATGTCTCCCCAAATCGGTTCTTTTTTATGTTTATCCAATGGCTTTTTAAGATTACCTTAGTGCCCCCCATTTTTCAAATTTCTGGGGGGACAAAGTTCAAAAAGTGAGAGGGGGCAAAAAAATGTTTCGCTCAATATTTGTAAAATGCCCCTCCTTTTCAAAACCTAGTTACATCTCTGTTCGTGTACAATATGGATCGACCGGGCGTGGGGAACTACGATGTATGCGGGGAAATTAAATTCATCGTTGTGCTGCAAACCTGGTTTGTTGGTCTCAGGCAACCGACCCATCATGCTCCTGCGGCCAACTTCAGACAGTGTCTCACATCATAAATGACTGCGTAATAGCTCGTTGTCCCGGTGGCCTGCCCGCACTGCATGTTGACCTGAGCTTGCGGTTAAATGGCTCGTTGTGCATAAAAGGTAGATAAAATAAATGAATTCATCGGTAAATGTCTACATCTTTGTAGAAATGGGAAGTTTGGGCGTCTGTTCTAGACGGATTGAGTATGTAGGACTCCGCTTGTCTCATTACAAAGCAGACTGTATATGTATAGTCTGGTAGCTGGTCAAGAAACCAAACAGCAAGGTCCGCCCGAAGCTTTTAGTGTTTTTTGTTTCGTCAGAGCATACATAATGAAAATCTGCGGGTGCCACTTTGTAACCCATGAGCAAATTTAATTATTCGAGATGGCGACCAAGATGGCTGAAAAATCATATATCGGCTTATCTTCGCGTATAGAACAGACAGGATAATCATCAGGGTGAGAGAATAATAATAATAATGAATTATCATGGTGCTGAAATATTCATATGTGGGCTCATGTTGGACAGGACTCGAACTACAAATTGGGAATAGGCCTATTATTATGTTAATCCGAATATTAATACTTTATGTTCATATTTACTTTCCGTTATATGCGTCCGTAAAGCAATCATCTAGAATGTGGGCTATTGTGTAACAGGACTCGATTTACTAATTGCACTCAGCTGGGCAACAGTAACTGCCATCTCTCTAGTTGATTTTATCATTGATTTAGTGCATGTAATTAGACAGAGGGTAGTCTAATAATTAGTGGAGATGTAATTCGTCATCTTCTATAGAAAGCCAGACAATCGCCAGTAAACGTTGACGATTACATGTTAGATCAATCAGCTCTGTTGTCAAGTGTTCTGCATAGAAATAAGGGCGAGATGAATGACAATTCAATTAGGGCGTGACAATGAGAAATTACGTGGACATGATATACATGTATGTCAGCGCACGGTCATCGGCCATGTTGGTCGATTGATCGAATGCTTTGTTATAAAAATATTCGATCACATTGCATCACATGATATCAAAAGGAAATACAGATCGGGTCTTCAATTATTCGTTAAGCTGGGATCTACGAGCATCAAGACTAGATAAGCTCTTTCTAATATAACAGAGCGCATCTGTGGTTTTTGTTTTTTTATTTACATCTTCTATAGCGCCTATGCTCTTGATCGGACGCCCAAAAGCCAAGCCACAATCAGGTCAACAGTTGGTCCGGTATGTGAAACAGAAATAGCCAGTGATGGACACTTTTGACTACTGTAGTTCAAATAGCCAACTTCACGTGAGGCTGGCCAACTGTCAATAAAATTTATACCAGCAAACATATTTTTATATTAATTGCCAAACATGATATAGATAAGTGAATTGTTCTTAATAATATAAATCGTTCAAATATATACATTATTCCCATGCTCCAAAAATAATGGCATATCAAATTGAATTGGAAAGGTCATACATTTTTATTAAAAAGGGTCCGCTACAATTACTGTCAATAATAACGAGTCGCTTAATTAGTAGTAAGCCTACGAGAACTCCAAGTCAATGATAACACAAAACTAGTCAAAGTATAATTCAGCACACGCTTTGAATCTGGTTTTAAATATAGTTCCTTGTTGTCGATAAGGATGTCTTCCAACTCAATTCTTGACGAAAACGACTACATTCTTCACGACCTAGAAGACGAAAGCACAATGGGGCGGCTCCCTCCTGCTCCATTAGAGAAAGATCACTTCGCTATCTGTTCCGCAGTCAATCCTTCACTTTCTAACCTACCTCAATTTCAAATCAACGATGAAATACCGGCTTTCAGGATATCGTCGAATTCCCTGACGCTGAGCGATTCCTTCGATCAACAGTTGGATCATGGATCCTTCGAGAGAATCAGTGTGGCACATTCATCGCGACTGGTCATCAATGACGACCCATCCGTTTCCTTCACGAGGGCATACGTGTTGGCGTGCTTCGTCTTCTGGCTGTGCGGCTTCATAGCTGGAAGCTTAGCCTACATCGAAGCAGGTTGGGTTCTTCATTTGTAGAGCGATGCTCAGAAATTAGTAGAGCGAGGTTATTACTTTTACGAGCATTTCTGTTGCCGTGACCACAGGTTCCAACTCCCTACCTCTCAACCTATCTCCTTCTCTCCGTCCACTCTCGCACTTTCTCTCCCTTGGTCTCCCCCTCTCTCTTTCTTACTGTATCTGTTCCCTTGGATCAGTTGATTGTCTCATTTCGTCCTAGGCTTAAGATTTACCTATATTTTCAAACTGCATAGAGTCACCAAAGTGAGATTAGCAAGTAGTTAATAAGAAATTTACTTAATTAATTACTAAGTAATAAAAGGTTTTGTTCTGGCCAAATTTGTCACCAGGTGGCGTTAGTAGCGCTGGCCTTGAAAATTTGATACGCATTAGCGGCAATACGCATGTTCTGCACATGATGTTCATTAAAAAAATATTGAAAGATGTAACATAATGAAATTTTTAATTGCAGTATATTTCCAATGTATACACCACTAAGACCAGAACGTAATATGCTCAAATTATAACAATTAATAGCAAAACTCTACTGACTATCACGTTATAGCAGAAGGTCTACAGCTAAAAGTGGTCCTGGACATATTTATTTGCAAGCATCGGTAGATAAAGTTCATCAAATTCTTCTCACTCAACCGATAGAACTCCTAATGCTGAGAGTCGATCCTGTCCCATTGTGGTTCGGAGATGAACCTCTATAACTTAAGTTTGCTAAACGTCCTTTCAATCTTTATAGTTGTCAAGTCCAATGTGAGCAGCAAACGATATAACGTATATACTTGTGGCAAGTTGTGGGAAAGCTTTATCTTAGCCGTTTGAACATATCCAGTCAACCACATCTGCAAGATTGACGAAAAAGGTTCCACTGAGAACACATTTGCTGGCAAGTAGCTAAATCGTCGCCTTAGAACATGTTACTAGATCTGATATCTTCTTCAAGCTTTCCTCATTAGAATCACTCAGCAGATGATTTGGATAAAGAGCCGAGTATGCAACCAATAGTGGCTCAGTTTCATCATTGAAACGGTCGTCGACGCTTCTCATCATTTTTTCAGAAACAGCGTTATATAAATTATGTCGTACCTATATGTATATCGATCAGCAACAGTGGCATGAAAGTGTTGTGTACCAGGAACGTCATCAATGCGCCTACTGATGCATGAACGACGATTTGACCTCACTGTTGAAACGTCAATTTGGTGCTCAGCCAACAAGCTTCAAAGCCAGCATTTGAATGGCTGTTGCGTAGCTGAACTCGAAGTGCATTAATCAGAGACAGTACTTTTAATATATCGATATCTTCCGATGAAAGGCGATCAGATAACACACCTGTGGTTTTGTTGAAATATTTTTTGGTTATTTTTAATCCTTTTTTGGGACACAAATGCGTATTTTGCATCCATGTAGCGCCGCCACTAGGTGGCATCAATGTAATGCAATTGTAGCCATAATTAAAACCTTTAATATAGCTATACCAACATGATACGGCGACGTTCTTCGTAATGTATGTATGTATGTATGTATGTCATGCATATATGTATGTATATATGTACGTATGTATGTGCTTATGTGCATACATACATACCTACATACATACATTGTATGTATGTATGTATGTATGTATGTATGTATGCATGTATGTATGTGTCTATGTGTGTATGTGTTTGACATACATACATTGTATATATGCATTTATTTATGTATGTGTGTATGTATGTATGTATGCATGTATGTATATATGCATGCATATATCTGTGAACTTTATTGTTTCAGTGAAAGGTGAAGGGTCAGCCTACGATGGTGATTTGGAATTGGCAAAACGACGGAGAAAAATTTCATACCACGCATCAATAGCAGGCTTAGCAATAGGACTTATTGCCATCGTCACAACTGCTCTCATGTTGTCAATCCTTTACTCGATGAAGCATTGAGGACTTTGCACAAGTAACCGCAACCACACCGTTCGATCTCTATCCAGGCATTTGTGTTTAGTTTTTCCGTGAACAATTCAGTGACTAGTTAGAGGTTATAAATTAATTAACTAATTAATTAAACGAACTGCATTAATCTGGACGTTAGCTTTATGGTGTAACAGCCGCGACACTGCGTAGTCAAACAGAGGTTTGAATGAGGTTAGCGTTTAGCAGCAGAATCTGCACTTACGTAATTGTATGAGTACGACAGTATACGTACACATCCCTACGATGGTATGAACCACGTGCCTATGCCCATGCGTGCTTACTGATAGGAGTGGCCTACTATCCATGCGTCTCACAGTCACACACAGCCTACACCTATTCCTCAATACTGGCAAGACGCACTCTCTTGTGTTCAGTCGTTAGGAATCAATATTCGAGGGCGTGACAGGAGAAGCATTACATTTTATGTAGAACTCATAACTCCGACACTGCTCGTACTTCGAAAGTGTAAGTCTCAAGCCTCGATAAAGAAGGAGGGCGACGTTAATGATCTATTTTATCACACAGTGTCGCAAAAATGAAGCTACTGTAGGCCTACAAACTACAGACCCAATTTCGCATATTGAACGCTTTGCTGTAGGCCTATATTCCCTATCCTTGTTTTTCTTTGTATAATCAGTGTTACATTTTTAAGATGAATCATAGCCAAGCTGACGTGTTTTCGGAATATTGCTGTTTCCTGAATGTGTGAACGTTTGGTCGGTGCTCCTGTTTTACAATAATTGTATACCGTTGTAACCAAGAAAACACTTTTACTCAACAGTTGTGAGAGTCTTATTAGTTTCTAAACAAAGAAACCAACAACGCCTACTGCATACATACGGACATTATGTATACATACATGCATACATGCACACTTGCACATATGAAACAGTGCAACTAAAAAGTAACAAACCAAGCAATTGAGCCAACCTTGCTACATGTAGCTCGATACTTAAATACTGATAGAACCGATGCAGAATGATCTAGAAGGACATAAATACACATAAAGAAACAGACAGACGCACATAGAGACAGGCATAAAAAGTTAGATGCATAGCCTACATGAAGTTGACAGACACACAGACAAGAACGCAGGTCTACAAAGACGCGGAGAATCAAGACAGACAGAGAGCCAAAAAGAGAAACGTGCGTATTCAACCCGAAACAATCCGACATGTGCAAACGTAGACTGACCAGCCGATAAAAATTCCGGGCAATCAATGGCCTCTAAACAATTTTGAGAAAGCGAGTGCGGGTACGCTCCGAGCCCCAGAGAAATCGCCGGTCCCCTGAGCATTTGCCCCCAACCCCTTCGGTGGGCCTGAGAAAGACGAACACAATGACACCGACAAAACAACATATTGTCAAACTGAAAAAAAGAAAGAAATACCATAAAAATAATTCCAACACAAAAGGCACAGCATAATAAAAGGCACACAAACCGTAAGAAGAGCGAAAGAATTGAGGCCTTTGACTGCAGCCTGCCTGTCAGAACGTTAGACCGACATAGGTTCTCTCAGCTAGTTCCATAAACAGGTGAATCATTCATACACGGTCTAGTTATTCTATTCTTTGAAGTTCCATGCTCCGCTTACCTCTGGTTAAGTCAGGTAAATTCAAGTTTCATCAGAGCGAGTAGAAGTTTCTTAAAATCAAAATAGAGCAGAAAATTTAATTTGCGTTCATTTAATAAAAGGTAGGTGATCATTGTTGATTTAAATATCCGCTTATTTGACCAAATGCTTGTATACATACTGAATAAACCTAACGATCAAGTAGGCCCTACACAGGAAGGTTGATTTCGTGGGATATTCATGAACAGATAGGTCTACATGTAAAGCATGCAACAAGGAAGTGATACTCTATTTGACTTTTGTCGATTTTGTGATGAAAAAATGACATTTCATCATCATAGTAAATATAAGCTACAAGTTCATTCCTAAGGCCTACACAGATTTATATGGCGCATTGGCGCCCCATCAAGGTTCCTGCTGAGGAGCGCTCCCGAACCCAGTACGGCTGAAAAGAGTTCGCGTGGATCCTGAGAAACAAGCACAAAGCCAACGGGGGGCCCGTTCCAGAGTGAGGGGCCAAGAATTAAGGCACGATTTGTTCATTAGTCGTGCATGAGGGCAAATGGGACAACGAGTAGGGTTTCTATTATATTTTGTGGATCCTCTCTACTTATGGTGTGGCATGGTGGCCGATTGGTTAGAGTGGTCAGCCAGTATCGCCCAGTGTGCGCTAAGAATGCTGGTTCGACCCTCGTCCGAGGCGTGAGTCACTGTGTATGGACCTTGACGCGTTGGTCATTCACGCACAATTGCTATGCAGTACAACTGCAATTGCGCCGACAAGGAACGTGCACTTCTGAGAAAAAATGTTGGAAGAAGGGCGATATCAAATTTCAGAATAAATATTGATCCGTTGAGAAATTGAGATCCTTCAGCACCGTTTCCACTTTGAATTAATGTCACGCCTTAAAACATCCAAGTAGAAAATTACATAACTGCCATGCGCGGATGTGTAGATCCATGCTTGTAGCACTACTCTGCTCTTTTCCAGAGAATTTTAAAACTGTTTCTAAAAAGATAATGAACTAAACGGATTGAGATGGAACACAAAAAAGGAACAAATAAATAAAGGTTTCGATATGTTCTTAAATTAACTAAAAAACTGAATATGTCATGCAAGAAAAAACAAATTGTAACTAATTTATTAGGTTCAATTCGACTGGTCGTGTCTTTAAAATTGCATTTCAACTTTCGATCCAGTCTAGCATCCTGCCAAAGGCCATTACCAGCATCCGTGTTATACGGCATTCATCATCATCGATAGGGTCACAATGTCTTCCAATCCAATTCTCGATGATGACATCCTGCTCATTCCAGCAGCCGAGGAAGTTGCCGTCAAGGACACTCCAGACCCCTCTTCCATCTCGCATGGGACCGTCCTTCCTCGCTGGACGGAGAACCCAAATCGCCTTCCCATTGCCATGCCACCAGGAGTGAGACCCATACATACTCAGAGGATGGAGATACAGGGTGCGGATCGGCGCACGGTGATCCAGATGTCGGGAGGGCAGCGGAGAGAACTTTCTCCGACGTCGGCCGATCCTCCTGTGTCCTTCACAGGTGCCTATGTGTTGTCATGTGTCGTCTACTGGTGCTTCTGCCTGGCAATTGGAGGCATCGCCTACGTCATTGCTGGTTAGTAGCCTACCTAATGCACGAATTGCGACCTAATCCATATTTGATCATAATCCTAATTATGACAAATCTATGCAAGTAGTTCGCTCGGTCCTCTACCTCATGTTTACATAACTGTCTCTCTGTGTCACTGTCTCTCTGTGTCACTGTCTCTCTGTGTCACTGTCTCCCTGTGTCACTGTCTCTCTCTCTCTCTCTCTCTCTCTCTCTCTCTCTCTCTCTCCCCTACTGGATTTTTAATAATAGGGATCGAATAATAATAATGATAATAATAATAATAATAATATGCAGGGTGCGTATATATAAGCTGGGCCGCAGTATGACACAGGCAACGGGAGACCCTCGCGAAACAACTCATCTTTTTCAACGTCTATCTATTTGTACACAACGTTTTAATGCAGTGGCATTCAGGGGCTCTTTTGTTCCGCCCGATGGGGACGAAAACCTATAATAATAATAATAATAATAATAATAATAATAATAATAATAATAATAATAATAATAATAATAATAATAACAACAATAATAATAATAATAATAATAATAATAATAATAATAATATTGTTCTTCAGCGTGGGAACGCAGTCTGCCTCTTCGGGACATTGCCAACACTCCATTAGCTCATCATGGGCGATAACAGCATAATGTGAAACATATATAATAACAACAACAA
Organism: Bimastos eiseni; assembly: GCA_959347315.1. NCBI lineage: Eukaryota > Metazoa > Annelida > Clitellata > Crassiclitellata > Lumbricidae > Bimastos > Bimastos eiseni. The sequence continues at coordinate 40,249,778 of OY365810.1, forward strand.
TAATAATAATAATAATAATAATAATAATAATAATAATAATAATAATAACAATAATAATAATCCACTCATAATTGCAATACCCGTATTGTTCGCTATAGTTATATTTTCCAATTATTGTATGCAGCCATCGGAGAGAACCACGCCTACGAGGGAAATATTGCAAAGGCCAAGAAATGGCGCTGGTCATCATACGCGATTTCTGTGAGCGGAGTTGTTCTTGGAATTATCCTTCTCATCATCATATTCGCCGCTATCCTTCCCACTTATGTTTTCAATAAGAGGTACTAACTCAGCAGAAGTTGCAGGATTTAAAGTTACAAAGGAAGATATAAGCCTAAACATATGGTCTACCGAACACAGGCTCAACGTTGCAACAAAGAAATACGTACATGTATCTCAGCTCTTTTAAAGAAGAAGCTAGGAAAATAATTAGGCTGTAAAACATTACGAGAATTTATAGTAGTTTCTAGACTTGACACATAAATTTGCTCTTCAAGATACTTGGGGAGGAAATATTGTAGGAAGTTAAGGCTAGTGATAGAACTTGGAAGTGGATTATCTCTGGGATTTTTTAAAATTTATTTGAGGATGTGTTGGTATTGTGGTTTTGAGCGTTCTGACGACAGTTCGGCTTTGATATGTGTCCATCCATTTTTGGACCACGCCCTCTGTTGCACCGCGTATATTTTGTGGACCCTCCCCATGCGTACGCAGACCAACATGCTACCATGATACATATCTCAGCTCTAACCCTCTTACAACGGTTAATAGCTAAATTAAGACTTCTATTATGTAGACATTGATTTTACCATAGACTATTTTTGCTAAGCATCATATTTCACTGCTTAAATCTGCATTTTAATAAGTGCGTTGCTATATAAAGTCGATTGAGCATTGCAGAGACAATTTCCACGTAAAAATTTGTCAGCACCTGCAGCTCCTCCACGCCATATCAATAATGATTCACACCCGTACGCAAAATCGCCGAAATTCGAAACCCCTCCTCCCTCTGCGTACGTTAACATGTAGATGACATAGGCCTAAATGGGCCATAAGACGCAGACACTTTATTTTGGGTGAATGTTTATTCGATGCTGAAGCAGAGGGGGTTACAGTAATCAAGCCTTGAGTAGGCAATGGAAGCAGCCATGGTGAACGTCGACCATGGGGCTGATGTGGTGGCGGTCACGAGTGTAAGCCTACAGGTGCCAGAAGAGGTTGTAGATGCGGTTAGAGAAGGCAAGATGTGGGTCATCATCAATATCAAGATTTAAGAAGGTCTACATATGTGCTATACAATAGTAACGTATGGCTAAGTTTGGCCTATAGAGCACATCACCACAGGCTAGATGGCGTATTCACAGCTTCTTCTTAAAATCTTAGGCATGATTATAATTATGTCCCAGTAGCAAAAACATATAAGAGTGTGAATAACATAGCGAAGTAAAACAAAGCCTTCTTACACAATATAATATTAGCCTAACATAAAGAAACTGTTGGAGAAAAAAGTTTTACAGAGTACTTCAGAATGAGTTAAGCTCTACGGCGCATTTTCGTTGTGAGTTCTAGGCTGCGACATTGTTCACATGTGTTTGACTATTATATCACTCGTTCGTATGAAAAAAACAATTAAAATCTTTAGAAATAAAGACGTGCATAAAAGTTTGTTCATCTTTAATTCTTCAACAAATTTCTTTGACGAAAAAGTTTACCAGTTAAAGTTTGTACATGTAATTTGACAATATTCTAAATCAGTTACAAGTCTAAAAATCATTTTAAATTAAATTTTTCATCAACAGAAACATATGTAGTCCAATCCAAATCTCAAATACTGCTAGAGCACTACTCTTACAGTAAAGCACATGACACACATAACTCCTAAATTCAAGTCATAAATTTAGTCAAAAAAATTAGTTTATACTTATTCTAATCAGTGATAACATACAATCTCACAAGACCAAAAGCGTAAATATTAGTTATATTGCAAGAGTTTTTAGAACATTGGCTGAAAAATATATTTAATCTTAGCAGATGGCAGATGATAAGAAAGCACTTAACTATGGACAAAGAAAAGGATGTGACCAATTATTCAAATTTAAAATAAACGGTCGGATGACTATTGTTTACAAATATCATCAAAAGTTGCTTTTACAATTTCGCAACATTTATGAAACCAACAGAGGGGAATTGTTCTTCATGTAGCTGTCAGTTCAATATTTCTACAAGCTTAAGGATATAAACAGAAACTTAAATAAACTTATAGCTAATTACACCGTACAAGCAAAATAAAGTTCCTTTCATTATATGGTGGCAAGTAGCAAAATCATTAAAACAGACAACACCAACGCATGCCCAAAAATAATATCACATATTGCAGAAAAATACACAATAAAAACCAGACCCTTTCAAGAAAAAGATAAAACAGAACTGTACCAAAGCAAAAAATTTTTTAACACCACCTAAAGATACATCACATTAACAGAGTTATACATTGGTGTTAGACAAAGTCTAGTCTGCAAGAGCCAGATTGTTTGGTTCGTTTTGATGCCATGCCAGAATTCAGGGAAGTGATTGCATGGTACTATGGTAAAAATTTTGGTAGCGGTGGAGGCAGCACAGGGGTAGCACAATAGCATAGGATAGAACTTTGAGGAGTCTGGCCTTTGGCTAAGTCATCAACACCAGGTTTTACCCACACAGTAACTTGTGCAAATTTGAATACAAAATAATATAATAAATAAATATCATAGCAAAATATATACAATAATATAAAAAGTTAAAAAGAAGTTCATCAACTACCGTAGAAATCTCTGAACAAGGATGAACCAATAAGTGGAGGTTATGTCGACTTCGTTTAATCTTCTGTGGATGATTTAGTACTTGCTCGCCTTTTTGATGAAGCCTTTCTCAATCATGTCATAGGTCATGTCTATTATAGTCTTATTAACATCAATGGGAGTAATTCCAAGGGCATTTCTCATCTGTAAAATTAAAACAAACAACCATTTGCCAGATACCCACTATACACTGTTTAATAGTATGCTACCAGTCTGTCTTTATATCAATCGAGAATCTTGCACTAGAGCACGACCTGCTCTTTAAAAAAAATGCCAACGTGACAATTGTTACTAATACCAAATATGTATATTTACTAGTACTAGCACTATGCAACCAGAGGGTTAGTAATTTACCATTTAAACCAAAATTAATGACGAATTTGCTATGTTTCATATCAAAATTGTATCATCAGCATAATCTCATAATTAATCTACTGCAAAAAGTTCCAGCCAACTAAAATATTGACAATGAAGCACCATTGTATTAATTGCAATATAAAAGCATGTTAGGACGCATGAGGAAAATGTACATACACGAGTGTTGTCCATGTGTTGCTCTTTGTTGTACAGTGGCATGATGAGCTTGATTGACTTGTCAAACTGACTGGTCACCCAGAGTAAGAAGTATGGACAGTTTGAAGTCGGAATATTGTAGCCTGAACAAAACAAGCAAATGCTAAACCGGAGTTCACTTTAAAGAATGCTTTCTGCTTTCATATTTGTGTGCATGATACATACATAAACCAAAGTTACAATCAGATAGGTTTTAAGTCAAAGACATCTAATCGAACAAGCCTGAGAATTTTGAAATGACACTCTATGTGCAGCAATGAAACCGCCTATACACACATATATTTATAAAAAAATTTGTACACAAGTATTTATAAAAAACACAGTATGAGTACTCTACAGGATAATGGAATTTCCTTTGTAATGTTAGCGTAAATGAGATTTAAAATGATCGAATACATGTGTAATGAAAATACTGTATTAATAACATAAGAGGAAATACCCATAGGTTTAAATTCCTTCTCTAAGAGAATAGCCATGTCTCGCATCCAAATGCTCGAATCGCTGCAAATAATGTGTCGATGTCCTGTAAAACAAAATCAAGCTGGAATAATGACAAAATAAAGCAATATATTGCAGTGACCCCAAAGAAAAAAATGATAAAATCAATACTTGGCACTGAAAGATGACGAAGCCAATTTTATAGCAATAAAAAGCTATTAAAAATAATAGCAAAAACCTTGACAACCTAATACCAATCCATTACTGTGATTATTTCCAAGCCATGTGTTGCTGTTAGGACAGTTGACGTGAATTTCAATTTCCAAGGCAAGCACAGCAGAACAAAAAAGAAACCTGAGAATTTAGAGAACTGACTATGAGGGAAATTACGACAAATGAATACTATTACAAATCTAGCTATTACAGCAGACTCAGAAAAATCAAAGGATACACAAAAAGAAAAAGAAACAAATGTGTCTGGTTGAGTTTCTATCTAACACTATTGCATTGTTGCTTTGCTGATACTCAGTTTATTATTTATATTAAATACATAAATGCTACATAAACAACAACCAAAAGTTACATGAAACGTGATGTTGAAAGTCATTGGAAAAATAGGGTAACAATAGAAAATCCAAGAATGAAATGTTATACCGACTGCTTCCTTAACTCTCATCGCTCTCAGATGAGCAAGTGCAACGTCTCGAACGTCGGCGACGCTGAAGTTGAGTCGAGGAACGAGTGGAACATCACGTTCCATCAGCTTTTTAATGATCTAAACAGTTTTGAAATTTGTTGATTTTCCCAGAACATATGCACCATTTCACACATACATACAAACAGTATGTGAGAATGCATATGCCAATAAGTACTTGCATTGTCACCTTATCAATCGATAAGTACCTCGACAGCATTACTTACGCATGCAAGTGTGTAACTAGACATTACATTACAACAATAGGATCACTGCCATAAACTGGTAGAAGAACCAACAGATATAGAAATGTGTGGTGTACTAAAGAAAATCCATTAATGATCTAAGAGTGTAACAACATTCATTCATAAATTTATATAGCACCCTTTCAAGGTAACTACTCAAAAGCGCTTCCAACTCCAGCTCGGGCAAACAGGTAAGTCTTCACATGAACAGTAACTATATACAATTGTTTCAATTGTGTGAGCTGGTACCTTGGAACTCTATTTTGCATTTGTTCATTCTGTCTCTTGTCTCATTCCAGAGTCAATTTAAGACAGATCTATTTCAATTGACTTATTCACCTACAATGACCATCTAACTATTCCAGAGGACAATATTTACAGGTTTTCCATCATGGTTTCACATTATTCATGCCAGTCAGACTATGAAGCTGTGTATTATATTTACGTTTCACTTCGTACTATAGTATAACTCTTGGTATTTGCACTCAACAGTTGCCATTGTAAAACATCATAGAAATAGCTTAGTAATACCACTGATAATACTATGGGTTGTCCATAAAAACCATCTGCAATTAGGGGTCATGCATTTGCTTGTCATCCAAATGTGGAAACTGCAGCCAAGGAGAGAGGGAGTACAGACCAGTGTGGATGCCTGCACCAAAATCTGATAGTTTTTTTTCCAGTACAACCTGTGTCATAAACACCAAATGGCACAGTCCATAAAAACTGATCCATCATTATTATTGTTCCATTGCAGATAATAAACCATTTCATCAGCTCAATTATCTTCTCACGAGGGACTGTGGAATGGCAAGGGTCCAAAGTAGGTAATTTATGTAGACATCGTTTATGGACAATCCTCACATAGATTATATAACAACTACAACTGGTAAGTGGCCACAATGTGGCTTTATTCTGGTGCACCATCTATTGATGCCTTGCATATTAGGCACAGATGCAATAGAAGCTGTTAATTACAACTAGCTTTGGCCTAAAGCATAATCAGAACTCACGAGCCTACTGGTTCCATCACCAGCGCCCAAAATGGGACCAAGAACGAAGGCAGGATTGATGACAGCCAACTCAAAACGTTCGCCATCTGAATGATAAAATAAGACACAGCATTATTTCTAATGCTAACAGCTGAAATATTGAATCCATAAAAGAATCGTGAGAACCAAAATATTACTCAATAGTAACAAAAACAATTGATAAACAACATACTTGAGAGCTGCTCAAGAGGCAATACATGAAGTTTCTTGACAAACATATATCTTGGAACTACTTAAAATAGTGCAGACTAACAACCAGCTTATTCAAAGCAAAGTGCTGCTATGTCTCCCTTAACTATTAACTTAATGGTGCATCAGTTAGCATGCTACACAAAAAGAACTGTAATAATGCACTCATACGACCCTGTTAATGATCAATTTGCATGCTGCATATGAAAGCATGTATTTCCACAACCCCTCAATAAATAGTCCTTACTGTAGTCGTGATGAAGGTGATTTTCATTTATTAGTAATACAAGATTGGCACACCACAACCTAGTAACAAGATTAACAATTGATCATTCAAAGTCAAATATGGATATCTTGGTCCAAAATAGTCATATTATATCAACTCATTTTTGGACTTGATGAAGAGGACAATCCAATTGGATACGCGTAACCAGAGCACGTGGGACAAAGTTTTTATCATCTTTGGTGGTTAAGAGTAAGTCATGAGGTCTAGGACGATGGTATAAAATAATGTCCTTAAAGTTTATAAAAATGAACAGCTACTTCTAAGCCATACAGTTCATTTATCTTATGAAAGTCATAGCTGGAATGATGGTGCATGCCCAGCAAAACTTAAGTGTAGTTAAGTTCCACCTGTCAGCTGTTCCACGTAGTTCCACGCAGCTCGTTCTGCTAGCGTCTTGCTCTTTAGGTAGGCATCCTTGCAAACTTCCGTATTGGTCCAGTCATTCTCTGTGTAGACTTTTCCAGGAACCTCTTTGCAATAAAGTTCTCCTGTAACAAGTAATCACTAGGAATGGTAAGGTGTAACACGTATCGGAAATCAATCCCTATGCATGGACAAGCATAGAAAGCAATTCATTAGCATGGCAAGTCAATTGCCAGGAATTGTAAGGCTATGATTTGGCAATGGATTTTGAATATAGTATGTCAATCAATTGATATAGTGCAATAATTGCTATATTTTATGCAAGCTAATCGATAGGATGGTATATTATTCAAACAGAGATACCCTAAATCATGCATACAGACTAAATTACAGAGAGATGGATGTAGAGTACAATAATACAATACAACTGTAATTTGATATTGCCCTTCTTAAAATTACAATTGCTTGGAATAGCCTCCCATTGGATATTTGACTCTTGCCTAGGAAATCTCTACTATCTTAGGTCGAGGTTGGACTGGGAGCGCCTAGATTTCTTGAAGAGGCGCTATATCAAGTTTCAATGATTGATTGATTGAATTAGCTCACAAGCACACACTCAGCTATGCACCATTCTTCTAAACAAGGAAAAAGCTTATTTATGTTCCCAATGCCATTAATTCAACACATCATACTGCCTTACATGACATACCAAAATTTCACAGCACTTAGTTCTAAATAGTGATTTTTCCAGCACTAGCTCTTTTCGACTGTGGCCTGGTCCATGAATGGTACCGCAAAACCAAATCCACTTCGTGTTAACAAGTCCCCACTGTATACAGAAAACAGAGATAGAAAGCTAACCAAAGATGGCGGCCACAGAGCTCGTGAGGACAACGCGCTTGACGCGGTTCGCACTGCAGGCCTTGAGAACAGCAAGTGTTCCATCAACAGCCGGCCGAATGATTTCATCCTCAGTCCTAGGGGCTGCTGCGGGGAATGGACTGGCCACGTGATGGACATAGGTACAACCACGTACCGCTCTGTAGAAAACGTTCACCAAAAAAAAAGCCTAAAGACAGGTACAGCTTCACACAAAAGTTGCCCATACATCACACATCAAAGTACTGTTGGTTCGATTCACCATCCCGGAAATATTTTCAATGAAAACCAAGTCATTCATCAGTTTAGAGCAATTATCAAGCTATTGATATTTAGAATGTGCTCTACATGTTAACTGATGCAGACATGCACAAACACACTGATCTCATCATTTCAACTGAATAGCAGGACACAATTTCAAAAATTTAATCTAGAAAATTACTGATCTTCTGTCAATTGACCTGGCAATGCTTTTCGTGCACCATCAAATGATCCATTGTGCAGTTGAACCAGAGGCGGAGATCTCTGTTAAGAGGTGGGAGGGCACCCAATGAGAGGGGTAAGAAATATGGGGGGGGGGGGGGACAACCGTATAACGTGTCGTTTATCTGTAAAAGGTGGTGGACTTGTCTCTTCGATCCCACCGGGATCGCCGCCCCTGAGTTGAACCCATAAGTTACAATCTATGGTATTCTAATCTAGAGCTGATATTACAAATTTTAATTAGTAATATTTATTGTGACAGTATTTGATGCAAAAGGCATCAACCGATGATTCACACAAACAAATAATGTTCATGTGCTCAAAAGTAATGACAAGACAATACAAGCCATATCGGAACAATACCCATATACACAGTCAGGTGTTCAGTTGAGAATGAAAAGCAAGACACAGAGCAGAACAACATGGACAGACACAGGGAAGGAGACAGAGACAGACTTACATGAACTACGTAAATACTAGGCCAAGCAACTGAAAAGATCATCATCCACCAAGAATAGTACTTGGATTTTGGTATGACCCGAGAAAGATAATCGGGTCACCTCTTCGAATAATAATAATCGGGTCACCTCTTCGAATAATAATAATCAGGTGACCTCTTCGAATAATGATCAGTCTGTGGAATGAGGACTGATTTTAAATACAGGAATTGTGACTGGCCAGAGTTCAGAGTTTTATAAATGACTATGAGCCACCATATGAAACAAGTTATACGCTAAACAAAAAGCCAATGCAAAGCTTTAAGCACAGAGCTTCATAATTTGACATATTATTACTTATTGCTCTCTAACCATAGAGTTCTGAACTCTGCCTGACTTATCGATGCCAGTAAGAAGTGAGTTACAGTAGTCTAGGTGACTTGAAACCAATGTGTTTCAGAGAAATCATTACAGACATGGGCAAATAACTCCAAACTCTGTGTATGCCGCGAATGAACATAAACGAAGACTTACAAATACTATTTACATTTACAGCACTTTAGCTACGAGCAGCGTCTGCCAGCTCAACAAATGAGTCGCTCAGTCTCAAAGCGTAAATCTCACAAAGATTTTTGCTAATGACAATTTTTAAGTTGCTGAGTAGTGCCTAATAGCAGACATTAATGGGTTAAGGAGGAGTTTATTGGATAACATCCAAAGCTGCACCTCATTAAAGGCAGTGGTAGTGCCAGTCCTTTGCCCGGATAAAACAGGAGGGCAAAGCTAGATATCATTTTTAACGACACAGTGTAATTGAGAATCAATTAGCCAAACCAAACTGCCAGTTGTCATATCACCACCAACCAATAACTCTTGCATTACACGAAAGAAACTAACTACAGAACATCAGCCATACCTCATCCATGAATCCGCATCATTAAGGTCTGCCTCAACCAATTCAAGCGGATGCTTAGCGGTCGGACAAAGATCCCGCAGAGGTTTCATCTTCTCCTCGTTCTTCAGACTTCTCACTGTTCCCCTCACCCTGTAGCCCTTGCTCATCAGAAGTTGGACTAAGTGGCCGGCAATATAACCTGATGCTCCAGTCACCAAGACAACTGTTCAAAAATGACATTAATAGTATCCTCAACAAAAATCTACTAAACCACAAGTTTGGTTACAGATGAAAGTCACTAAAATGCTGAAATTATACATACAACAGATTCCAATGTCCAGGAGCCTCGCCTATGCGGGTACCACCAGCTGGAATAGCCTCCCCATTTCTCTTTGGGAAAAGCTGGTCTCTCCTACTCCTGTCGCCTGTCGCAAGCATCTTAAGACTTTCCTGTTCATCTCCACCTAGCTTTGTGTTGAGTCGTGAGACGCTCTGATTACGAGTGGCGCTATATAAGTTTTCAATTGCAATTACAATGTTCATTTCTTCAAACAGTGTTTTTCAACGACATGGCAGTGCCAACAATGTCTGGAAAAACTGCACAACTCAAAAGAAGTGCTAGATACTAAAATTAATAATATTAAATAACATCACATGACTAGTATTAATCATTATTTAAAACCTTTGAGAACTGCGTAGTTTTGCAGTATCAAAGATGGCACAGTAACGTCTTCGAGAGCTCACAACTCACGCTTGTTGAGGCGTAATTCAGAGCAAAATAAGTACATTTTAAAAGGCATACTTGCTTTGCCATCCATTGAACTCTATGACAGGCTCAGGTGCATAGATGCCCAAATCTCCATCACTTTCTGCACCTTAAATTACAGGCTAGGACGGACGATGGACAATAAGATTGAGTTCCCCTAATTAGCCGCAGCACATGATATATGGGACAGTCGACAGAATACTTAAAAGTCGTAGTACTTTCAAAACGTAATTCGTACCCGCGTCATCTACAGTGCCATCCATGTCTGCCATCTTTAAAGTAAATCCACTCGGCAATAACTGGGGTCAAACACGCCGCAAAATTTAAACCAACAGCTGTAAAAGATATACGCTTAATAATGTTTTACGACACTCTATTTGCGGTTCAAAACGAATGGTTCGAAAATCAAAACACAGTGTCCTAAAATAGGTCAAGTAAATAGAACGCCAAACTAACGCGAGATTTCGCGAGACAAATAAAATAGGAACCCACGAGCTAACAATGAATGGAACTCGCCAGTCGTCAGTCATTAGACATCCTGTAATTATCTAATAACTTCTTAAAGCAACTACGTAATTTCTAGAGTGTCAGACAATGCCAGGGCGCTAATGAATGTGCCAGTTAAATTCCAAGGCGAAACTCGATAAATGACTCGGAAAAGACGTACAAATAGCATGCGGAAGATAGTTATCCAAGAAAAGATGATATTTGAGTCAAGAAATCTGTAGACTAGGAACAGATCTCTTGTCAGAAGAATATTTGTCGGAGGAGATTTCCAGGGCAGGCAATATAAAAGACGCACCTGCCGAAAATTGTTCATGATTTTCTGTCGAATCAGATTGAGAGAGTCAGCAGTAATAGGCGAATATACAATAGATCCAGAGGTTTTCCGAGTCATTCGAAATTGATAAGCTATTATAAAGTTGATTGAAGTGTAGTACACCTATAATACTTTAGCCTATTAGAGTAACGAGGATGCCGAACATATATATGTTAGTTAAAATTAGTTTGCTGATGCTTAACGATTCACACTAGACCTATAGGCTATAGCCTAGGCCTAGGTCTACAATCTGGTGTCATTTTAATGTGTACTTGACGTTGAATAATAAATCATCTTTAATTAAATTAACTTAAGTCTAACGAATTGAACTAATGCCCTATTGTGAACTAGAAAATGGCCCATCAAGACACGTGTTGTATGTATTGAATTGATTACAAATTAAGTAGGCCTAACGAGGGAAGATAATTCCGTGATAATCAATCAGTTGGGTTTATGAACCGACTATAGGGCCTAATTAAGGATATGTAGACACAAGTCGAATGCTAAAAAGAATTTACTACTTTGAACTCACGTTTAATTCAGAAACGCCTTTTCTTATATTTATTATTATAGTCAGCATAAGCTCATTAGTATTCAAGCGTAGCTGTGGCGCCATCTCAACACGTGTAGGCCATCTCAGCAATAAAGCTATTTGAATGTTTAGGCTGCCTCAACATTTGACAATCTCGATCGTCGACGTTTAGGCCACTCTCAAAATTAAATCCATTCCGGCATTAAGGCTGTCTTAACGTTTGACCTATCTCAACAAACAGGCCATGTCAACATAAAGCATATCTTGAGGCAATCTTACAGTTTAAGCTCGACATCTGCATCTACATTTGTTTTGAAGAATCAGCCAAAGAGATCCAACTTGCATTTTCGTCAGGGTATTTACACATATCTCAATAACAAGGCTATCTTAAACAGACGCCTGATCCAAACATTGTTAACAGCTGCGACGTTAAGGCAATATGTCGCCTTCATCATCACGATCACTATCGTCATCTTTGGTTTGTAGCTTCCCCGTTTGAATGGAGAAGGCGTGGCCTGTCTTTAACCAGGTGGCGATGTGCTCACAGTTGTTCTCCAACAGATTGTAACCATCGGCAACCGATCTACTTACTCTCCGTCGACCTACTTTCCCCGTTGCCCTGGCAACGACCTCGTTTCGACTGAAACACCTTTCAGGGTAGACGTAGTCGATCCTATGCCAGTAAAAAAGTATGTAAGTAACTAAAGATTGGAGAAAGTAAGAAAGTGGGAAGAAAGAAGAGATGGGGAGGGTAGGAGGGAAGGAAGGCAGGAAGACAAGAAAGAGGGCAGGAAGGAGAGAAGGAAGGAAGAAAGTAAGGCAAGAAAGGAGAAAGGAGAAAAGGACAGAAGGTGAGAATGATGGAAGGCAAGCAGGAAGAAAGGTGAAAAGAAAGAAAGGAGGGAAGGATCGAAGGAAGGAATTATGTCACAAGGAAGGAAACTGAACAGGAATGTTGGAGGAAGGAGGGACAAAGGAAGGTAACTAAGTGGGCCAAAGAAAGGTATGAAGTTCGGAGGAGAGGTAAGGATGGAATTAGGGTGACTAAAGCGATTCCTAGTAATGGCAGAATAAAGAATAAGACTGATTAGAAGAATAGAAAGAGGGTAACTGAAAGGACGGACGGAGAGAATTTCAAAGAAGGAAATAATCTTCGTTTGTCAGAGATAAATGCTACACATTATAGAAATGAGCAAAATAGGCGAAATGTCCGCTGAAGAATGGAAAGTAACAAAATGCTAATAATATTTAGCAACATTTAAAAATTCTATTTGGTAAACGATTCGGGAGAAATCTAGCCAAGATCATTTATATTGAACCAATCAACCTGTGTAGTGTTCCGTTTTTAAGGAACCTCTCGAGGTCCACTTCGTCCTGTCTGATCCTGACCTCGTTTTCCAACCACGCAGCTATTCCCTCGCGGACCGTTCCAGGCGGAGGATTGAGGTGCACGACCTTGACCTTGGACTGGTCGTCGGCCGAGACCTCCGTGACGATGGCATGGTGGTAGGTGCCAAGGCCAATCTCCGTTGAGTGGAGGATCTGGTCGCCTGGCTGCAGCACACCGATCGTTTCAATCCGGGTTTTTGACGAGTAAAATTTCATTGTCTAAGTCAAGTGAAGTAATGAATATAATTTAATGTAGATATATTTCTCAACCCTGCTCATCTTCCATGAATTCATCGGGAAATAGTCACCAACAGAGGAAGACAGACAGAGAAAGACAGACAGAGAAAGACAGAATGAGAGAGACAGACAGACGGAGAGACAGACAGAGACAGACAGACACACAGACAAGACAGTACTATCTCAGGATTTAGATCTCTTAAAATTAGTCAGCAACGAACTAGCCTATTACACGAAGAGCGTGATAAGCTCTCACCAATACATGTTAGAATGCGGGTGTTCAGAACAGGGTATGAATTAATAAAGACAGTAATCGGTATCTGCTTACGTTGCATCCTTGAGGAAAAAGGTTCATTTACACTCGCAGGCACCACGGGGATCAGATAGGCCTAAGTAATTAACACTAGTTGATGTAGGCCTTTAATTAAATAATAAACCATGTGCATGGGTCATAAGCATTTTAATTGAGTACGAACTCTTATCCATTCATCGAGAGGCACATCGTCAGTGATGATTGAACGACTGGTTGAAGCGCCATCGTCCGACACCTGTTAGAATAACACCAGGCCATGTGTTTAGGATGTAGACCTACGTGTAGATAGAGCATGCAGTCTACACCGGTGCTGGCCAACAAAACAGACATCGTGGGCCACCGAAGAAATTATTCCTGAAACCGAGGACCGCTACAACAAACTCAATGGCAACGATCGACTTAAGTTTCTTGAAAAGAATGAACCATATAAACATGAGGCAATGTATTAACACTTGCTTCACGTGTTGTTGGAACTCAATTTTACGATCACATTGCCAAATTATCAGAAAAGTTGGCTCAATCTACGAACGACTATGTAGACAAGCATGTGACTTTCTCAGTACCCTTTAGGCGGATTTTCGTAACCAGACAACACTTGTGTTAGAGTTCTGTATATAACGTATACGGTATTTTTGATTGATAAAATCGAAGCCAGGTCGCAGTTTTCAACCGTCTGACGCAATTTCTAGGTCAGGTTAGTTCTTTCAGTAGGACCAGGGTCAATTTCAGCCGGAACGAACCAGAACACCGTTCCGGCACCTCCTGGAGTATCGGAAAGGCGTTCCAGCCCCTCAGCCAATAAATTAGGGGGAGCGCCGTTCCCGGCAGCGTTTGCACATACGAAAGATGACATTGTTAAAGTAATTATGAACAATTGTGGGATGTTTTCAGTGGCCCCGACACCTTACGTCTGGACGGGGCACGTGCGCCTGCACTTAATACAACTTACGGTAAGAGGGGGGCACATGTTTTCATTATCGGATAAATTACATGAGCATTTTAATAATGTTATGGTTTTCTAGTCAATTGATATAAAATGGCTCAGAGACACCAGTTGGCATTCTGGATGCACTTTTACTCATTCACATCTACGTAAGCAAACAAGTTATTTGGTCTACGTGTATTTTAAGCCGTTATAGCCCAAGGCTTCTGCACTCAATGTGCAATAGTTGATAGCATAATTTAATCATTGTTATCAATTATGAGTCTAGTGCTTTTGATTGGAAAGGCCTTGCTACGAGCGCAATCACTAGTAACCTACATCAAATCTTAGAGGTAGAGAAGAACTCAGCCATGCCTGCAGGAAAGCACGTTCATCGCAGCGAATAAGATATCGCCACATTATTCAGGCCTAAGATTAAACAGCAGTCGATGGAAGATTTGTAGACTTGACTTAGATCACACGTTTCGGAAACACAGCTTAAGAATTTTAGGATCCACGATGTGTCAGAAAGAACGGAACCACATCAGCATACAAAATAGTAGCACAAGAGTTCATTGCGCAAATGAAACATTGTGCTAATTAACTCTTGTGCTAACATTTTAAATGTCAACTTAGCCGATCAACATACCCACGCGCACACCGCCCAATCAACCGATCAACATACCCACGCGCACACCGCCCAATCAACCGATCAACATACCCACGGGCACACCGCCCAATCAACCGATCAACATACCCACGCGCACACTGTCAAATCAACCGATCAACATACCCACGCGCACACTGTCAAATCAACCGATCAACATACCCACGCGCACACTGTCAAATCAACCGATCAACATACCCACGCGCACACTGTCAAATCAACCGATCAACATACCCACGCGCACACCGCCCATTAAACCAATCAGCAGACCGACGCATGTACTGGCCAAGCGACTCACGTACGCATGTGTAAAATGTATCAATTTAAAAGCGTTGTAAGGTACGAAGGATATTTCTTTGCGGTGCCAAGATAATGTCCTGGTCCAAAGCGTTTGGAGTAGCTAATTATCAACGAACATTTTCTTGTTCTGTTATGAACTATTCTAATCCTAGGCTTCTAAGATGTTCAAAGCTCTTCTTGTTGGGATTCAGTTGAAATAATTTGTTGCTTAAAACAGATAGCAATTATTGCCACACCAATTAGCATGGCACAGTGGCTGATCGGTTACATCGGTCAGCCCGTAACGTTCAGTGTGTGCTGAACGCGCGGGTTCGAGCCTCGTCCGGGGAGTCAGTCACTGTGTAGGGGCCTTGAGCAAGTCCTTCGCGCACCATTGCTCTGCAGTACAACTGCAATTGCGCCGTCGAGGCGTGTGTATGCACTTCTGAGCAAAAAGATGTTGGAAGAAGGGCAGTATGAAATTTCGGAAATGAATGAATTAATTATCGTTTAATGACTTTCGAAAACCGCCACTTACAAAAAAAGTAAAATGAGGATTTCAGAGACATTACTGCTTCTAACACAGTGACACTAGGCCTATAGGTCTACATCTAGAGAATATTATGGGTTAACATTGACATGCCGTTTGTCTATACTTGTCTGACCCTGGGGCAATTGACCTAGAGCCGAAACTGGGCATATTATATATGCCTATTAATAATGATCATGTCAATTTAATTTGACAAATCGCGTAGTTATTTCCAGCTTTATCATCTCGAAAGACGACAGAGTCGACACCACAATCGATCGGTTTCTTCCGGAGCGCCATAGACTATAGGTCTGGCCGTACTAGCTGTCCTCTTGGCTCGCTTGACCTCACTTCCTGGCACTGAAATGCACCTAAATAACCTATAGCGCCTTAAAGCATCAAGTGAAGCTTCTTTAGCCCGGTCGTAGGCTTACCGCATAAGCTTACATGTACAGAACGGTTATAGTATATGGCTTTGGCAGGTCTTTGAATTGAAGTCGATGTATGCCCAACTATGCAAATATTTGACAATTCTCGATATGTCATAATTGACTAGAACACGATCCCCTGCAAAGGGGACACAGACTAGTGTTCTGTAAATTGGCGGAGGAGGCACTCAGAAACAGAGGAAGTTAAAAATCTCGCAGTTTTCCTACAGTTTCATTCCCTCCTCTTTAAAAACGCAACCGACGCCACTGGATGTGTTGAATAACGACTGTTAAATGTTGGTCATGATTTATCTAGTTTAGCGAAATATAACATACGGTTGTTGTGGATTGTGTTCAATTTTTTCATCAGTTTTCGTGCAATTGGAGCCAAGTTCGATATACCCAACATTTTTGGTGCAATAATATCCACGTTCTATTATAGTATTGGACTACAAATATTACCCCAAATATTAACCCAACATAAGACGGTACATAACGCTTTCTCTACATATAATTAAGTTCGATAGGGTCACATTATGTTAAATGCGACAGTTTCGTTTTCTGTGCAATCAAGACTGTTAGTGCGAAATAGAGTCGTTTTGCATTATGTTTAATTTTATCAAACTATGTTTTTTATGAGCACAGGCCCTTGAAGATGCAAATTGCGATGCCGACAAGGGGAAGAGGCCGCGAATAATTTTAAAGGGGAAGAGGCCGCGAACAACTTGACGCGGGGTGGGTAGGAGAAACGCCTGCCCTACAGTTCCACCACCTCCGCAGTTACCTATTGATCACTGAGCTGTAGGACCTACATGCGGATCAAGGTTTGTGTTCAAGTTTAGAATTGAGTATACGTGAGGCTTCAAGAGAGAAACTGCGTAAGTAATCGTTTCATATTCAATCAAGATGATAGGTTTTACCTATACCTTGTCTCCAGACTCCTACGGGTTTGGCTCAGGGATGTGGCCTCGAGACCGCGATCTTTGTCTCGAAAAGATCTCGAGACCGGAAAATTGCGGTCTTGGTCCTGAATGCGTCAGTCTTGGTCTTGGACCATCGGTCTTGGTCTTCAAGGAACGGTCCTTTAGGATTAGTTTCCGTCTTAAATACACAAGTTACTATGGGCAGAAAAAATCCATTTACGACGAAGCCAGCCATTTAAATAATTGTTTTCACAATTTTTAAGGTTTTGGAACAATCTCATTACTATATGTGGTCGCGCTGGTCGGCCACGTGTAGACACTGTGAACCTACAGTTCCGAGATCCGAGGTACAATTATACGCCATTCAAACGGAACGTTAATATACTTATCTTAATTTTTTAATTTTTTAAGTCTTAATTTACATATCGTATACTGTAAGTAATTTACAGTGTGATATGCTGAGGCGGAAGCCAAGGGCTGAACCTGCAAAACTTCAGAGTGGCCAGTAAGACTGTTTTCTGGACAATTAATAAGATTAGTATTTTTCAGCAATATAATCAATGTTTCAAGCGCGTTATTCCATTTTAGCGTCTTGATAAATTGAATTGTTTATAAAAAAGTGTCAGTCTTGGTCTTCAACCATCGGTCTCGGACCACTCCGTCTCGGTCCTGAGTTGTTGGTCTCGTGCCCAGCACTGGTTTGGTTACATAATTGTTGGGTCCCACCAGCTGGAACAGCCTTCCCTTTTCTTTTCGGAAGGAACTGCTTGCTGTCTCTGCCCTGCTGCCTTTTGGAGGGCTTCAAGACTTTCCTTTCTTCTCTTTGGCTTTGTGTCCATCCGTGAGCGCCTCTGATTCGATTGGCACCATATAAATGGTCCATTACATTACATTGATCGGGAAGACAATGAAGAATCAAAGTATAATATAATAGCATACCCAAATCGCACGGAGGGCTGTTATAAGCACCGATTCATCGGACATCAGTCCTGCACACTTGTCGGCACCTACATTTATTTTGCACCACAGAAGTACATATTTCATGTGAATGGAAACCGCAACGACACTTTAGATTACGCAGGCATGCAATATAGCACCGAAGGTTCTGTCTAGAAGATTCGCTTCAGAAGTTTGCAAATATCCTAATATTTCTATTACACTCGTCTGTGCACATGCGCACAACGTGATTGGTTTCATTGAACATTTCCGATCAGTTTAACTTGAATTAAATCAATCAGTTGAGAAATCATGATTAACGCATGCGTAGTGTTACTCCACAATTTCATACTCTGTGGGCCTCACTCGAGTTCCACTATGGAGAAGCGGAACAGCTAACCTACTTCACTATTTTGAGCACTTACCTCCCAGCCTACACGTACACCTTCGCCAGAAGGCAACTGCTTGAAAACAAAAGAGTCAGATGAACATGCCCAAAACGGAGCTCATAGAAGAACAGCATTAAATAACCCTTACCATTCCAATTATTATATCAAACGCATCTGGCTCATGGTCCTCTACGGAGTCTACTCATCACTTGTCAGTCTATCCATTTCAAAAGAAAATCCCACTCTTCAAACATTCCTCCCATCATCCGTCCGTAAAATCCTATGCCTTCAAAGCTACGTTGTATATCGTCCTCAACTAAATCAGCGTTACCAGCCTCTTCGTCGTCTCTCTCGGTCCTCTAAGAACCGGATTCGAATATTCCATTGGCATTTGTGGATAACCCTCTCCACGCACACGACAAAGCGCTCGTCAATAAGACGATGCCCTATAGGCTTAGCTTTGGATTAAAGACCGTAGTTATAATACACGAGGGTGTGAAAAAAAGAGTATCGCGCAATCGATTATCATTGCAGCCCATAGTCTATAGACCTAGATATGAATATTGATATATAATTACCAGTTGTTCAAATCTAACCAATCGCATGTGCCTATATGCTATTAGGCTGCCTAGTTGCGTTTATTTCGCAGTCTAATCCTACAGCCTACATGTCTTAAGAAGTGTTTTCAACATTCAATCACTCAGTCTTTCGAATTTTCAGTGTTCAGAAATAGACAACACACATCACGCACCTTCCAATAACGAAAGCATAAAATAACTGCGAATAAGATATTGAACCTATAATATTATTTGCTTACAGGCCTACCTATTGATTTATGAAGGTTGTAAAATGTACGCTCCTCAGCCATGCGTACATAGGCCTACATGTAGGCCTAGCTGTACAGCTGGTCAACGAAAGCTGTGCAACAACGCTTCGCAGAAACTGTTTTAGGCCTACGCATGCGCAACTACAGCAGACGATAATTTTATTTGAACTACGCAGTTTCATAGCAAAAAGGAAAAGCGTTGACCTCCAAGATTAAAATTAACTGTTTTGATACGATAAAAACAACAACGCCGAGCGCCAAGAAGACTAGTGAACTGCAAAGGAGGTCGAAGTAGTGCCAGTAGTAGTTTAATGACTGTGTAATAACTAAAATCATTAGCGTCGACTTCTTCATCCAAGCTTTGGACTGGCACTGTCAAAGTGCATACAGTGACAGAGCAGTAAAATAAGAGTAAACTTATAGGGCACATATCAATTTATAACCGTGGAGTGGTAGAACTGTAGAATGGGCGTTATCCTGCCTCACCGTGTGTCATGTTCTTCACAGCCCTCCTGAAAACATTTTTGCGGCCTCTTCCCCCTTGTCACCATTACAATTTACAATTTTCTCTTTAAAGGGTATGTGCTCATAAAAAGTAACAATGTTTGATAAAATTAAACGTAATTAGCTAAACGACACTATTTGACATTAGATTTCACAGAAAACGAAACAGCGTTATAATATTCCTGTCGTCTTCTTCGAGCTAATATTTAAAGGCCTTTACTACAATAGAACGCGGATAAAATTGCTACAAACACTTTTGGGTATATTGAACTATGTTGCAACTGCAAAAAAAACTTGACAGTCGCATTTACCATGTGTAATCCTATCGAACTTAAACTTAAGATAAAAAAATTGCACACAATCCACAACAATCTTATTCACAGGCATGCACTAGACCAGATAAACAATACCAACCGTTGCAATCGTAATTCAACACAACACGTGGCGGCAACTGCGTTTTGGAAGTGGGTGAAAAGCAAAATAACTAATTGAAAAACCCGCGCGAAACGCTAATTTCTTTACCTTCCTCTATTTCCGAGTGCCGCCTCTCCCATGGCTGTTTCTGTAGAAGCATTTCATTGTGTGCGGATGGTTTGCGGAATTTAGTGCACGAATTTGACATTTCCCTTACAATATTGCGAGTGTGTTGCATTTGGATTTATCAATGTTAATATTATTATTCTGGTTATTTCTTCTTATTAATATTAATATTATGATAACAATATTTATTATTTGTATTATTACTGCTATTGCTGCTTCTATTGCAACTGTTATTGCTATTACGATTGCAGTCAATATTACAGTTGCGATTACAATGACTATAACCATTACAATTACTGTTGCTATTGTGTCAATATCAACGTTTAACCTTCAACTCAACGCTATTTTATCGTTTAACTGCCGTCACATCGAGGCCGTCTCAACATCAAGGATACGTCAAGATCAAGGTCATGTCAATATTAAGGCTATCTCAACGGTTAGGATAAAATTATCTCATCAGAATGAGAAAAAGAATGTCATAACGTTTTGGCAATATTTAAAGTCTTGAAGCCGACGCTATCCTCTTCCTCCTCCTCCTCCTCATCATCATCAGTGTCATCATCTTTGGTCTGTAGTCTTCCAGTCTGAATGGAGAAGGCGTGGCCTGTCTTTATCCAGGTGGCAATGTGCTCGCAGTTATTCTCCAGTAGATCGTAACCATCGGCCACCGATCTACTTACTCTCCGTCGACCTACTTTCTCCGTTGCCCTGGCAACGACCTCGTTTCGACTGAAACACCGTTCGGGGTAGACGTAGTCGATCCTATGATTATCAGTAAATAGGCAAACGTATGTGAGGAATGAAGGATTGGAAGAAGGGAGGATTGAGGGAGAGAAATAATGCATGAGAGAAGAAAGGAAGTAAGGAAAGAAGGAAAGAAAGGAGGCAGGAAAGAAGGAATGTGAGAGTGACGGTTGGAGGTAGAATTGAGTGATTGGAGAAATGAAAGAAATACTAAGAAAGTTTCAATAAAGAATTTGCTCCAGAGGATGGGCAAAAGGAATGGAAATGAAAGAAAGAGAGGCAGGAAAAATACAGTTACAGTCTTACAGAAAGCCAGAAGGAAAGAGCTCTAAGTAGAAATCAATCTTAATTATCCCGAGACAAACGCCATACAGATATGCTTGCAAAGCGGCAACATGACCGATACAGGTCCGCAGAAGAATAGGATGTAATAGCAATGTGCGAAAATTAAAAGGTCTGACTTGTAAACGATTCGATGGAAGTACAGAATCATTTATATTGCGCCAATCAACCTGTGTAGTGTTTCGTCCTTAAGGAACCTCTCGAGGTCCACTTCATCCTGTCTGATCCTGACCTCGTTTTCCAACCACGCAGCTATTCCCTCTCGGACCGTTCCAGGCGGGGGATTGAGGTGCACGACCTTGACCTTCGATTGGTCGTCGGCAGAGACTTCTGTGACGATGGCGTGGTGGTAGGTTCCAAGGCCAATCTCCGTTGAGTGGAGGATCTGGTCGCCTGGTTGTAAGACGTTGATCGACTCTATTCGGGTGTTTGACGAATAAAACTTCATCGTCTTTAAATAAAGCAAATCAATTACTGTGACGTGTTGCAATTTCGTCATGACGCATCTCATCATCATCATCATCGTCGTAGACGTCATCGACAATAGCGACACAATCACCATCATCATCATTGTTGACGATCTTGACCTCATCATTTTATTAGATCTAGCAATTCATTCTTTAATAAATAAACATTAAAACGACCTACGTGTACAAACAACAAACACGAATTATGGAACATTCCAAAGCATATATAAACAAACAAATATTTATACAAATGAACTAATTAATAAAATATTATTAGCAAATTAACAAATTAGCAAATAAAAAAATTAAAAAATATACAATTAAATGAATGTAAAAATAAATAAAGAAAACATCAACGGACGAATAAGAATACGTATGTAAGTTAGATTACAAACAAATACAATGTACGTGTGGCTGATTGGTTAAAGCGGTCAGCCAGTAACATTTAGTGTGCACTGAGTGAGTGGGTTCGACCCTCGTCCGAGGCTTCAGTAACAGTGTGTAGGGCTCTTGAGCAAGTCCTTCGCACACAATTGCTCGGCTGTACAGCTGCAATTGCGCCGTCGCGGCGTGTGTACTTCTGAGGAAAAATTTTTTGAAGAAAGGCGATATCAAATTTTATAATGAAGAAATTTCAGAAAAAAATACAGTCGAAAGAAAAGCATAATTATGTAGGCTACATAATAAACTAGGTATTCAAAATTTTTAATTGTGTACGAACTCTTATCCACTCATCGAGAGGTACATCATCGGTGATAATTGAACGACTGATTGTAGCGCCGTTGTCTGATTCCTGTTAGAATAACACCAGAACATCGGTCAATGATGTAGGTCGAGGCCGATTGTAATGTCACTAACGATTACAATCCTCTATTGCCTCTAGTCATTTAAGTAGGCCTATTTATAAAACGCTTCTAGTAGGGTGAACTGTTCAGAAGCGCTGCCAGTGCGCAAGGTCCGCGAGAAGAAGCAGGTTTTGAGAAAAGCAAAACAGGATGAGGGACTTCCAGATAGAATTTTCGAGCGAAAGCGTATTCCACAGAGCGGGATCAATTAAAGCAAAAAAACGAGAACATCTTTTCTCTCAATAATATTATCAATAGTTACATTAATATTATAGGACAAAATTATTTCTTCAGTTTTATTAATTTCATTAATCCAACAGGCCCGTCATTATAGGTCTACAGGCTACAGATCAATAAAATTCAGTATTTCAGCCAACTGCGCCTGTGAACTGTCATTATTGGCGAGCTACATGTAACTATGAAACGATAAGTCAAAAAAATAATTTACCTCATTATCGCGATGGGAATTTTCCTGGAAAATCTCCGGATTTTCAGACATCTGAACCGTGTATTGATCGAAAGCCCACTTTCCAGTACAACAATTAAACATTTATTTATGTCAGAAAAATTTCAGTGACGGTCAGACTCTAATAAGTTTCTTAATTAAAATAGCTGTAATTGCAACCACGATTACATTTGACACCGTGACGTCGACAGGATTTGAAAGTAGGAATGGCAAATCATGGTCGGTAGTCGGTAGTGGTGTTCAGGGGCAAGGCCCTTGGTGGGGTTCCCTATGAGCCCCGATACCATAACCTATGAATTATAGATCATAACCAATATCCACTAATCGACAGTTCATGCGATAACTCGAAAATTGACGTAATTATTTCTAAAGTCAAACTGTCTTGCAAGCCATTTGTAATAAGCTGATTGCAGTGATTTGTAACAGATAATCCGTATGTGCCCGCAGATGTATTTCTATTTCGTGGCGTAATTCAATAGATTTCATTTGTCTAGATCAGTTTCAATCTTCAGAAATAAACAATAGATCAACATAGCCTAAACATTCGGATTCGGATTCGAACAAGGAATTAACTCCGTTAAATCACGTTTGAACCTAAATGACTATTATGATGCCTATTGATGTCTTTCATGTAGTAAAATCCATATTAAAATTTACACAAGCATTGTATGAACAGCTGTAGAGGCGTTGGGTTCCATGCGTAGCCAACAGCTGGCCAACGAAGGCTACCATTGTAGGTGCGGTTGGTAGTTTCTGCTGGGTAATTATAATATAGAAACGACCACCGCTACCCTTCATCTTAGGATCTGGCACCGCCGAATAGTATGGACCAACTGCATTGGAACAGTTTATCGGAACATGGAGCTGAGGTAGTATATGTCTTGAGGGCTATGCTGCGTCAAAACGAAAATTATAAGAGACGCACTTCTTCTGATCCTGGCTTGAGACTGGCACCACCAGAATATTACGCTTGCGGCAGACAATACTGACGTATACGAACTTTGATCCAATTTATATATCACAGAGTAGAGCCAGCATAAAATGTATTACTATATTTGTCGTTTGTAGTAGCAGTACTGACTTAATTATAATTATTGTTATTATTACGATTATAATTATTAGCATGATTCGGTAGCGTTATAGGTAAGGAAGCGAAAGGGTGTACTACGTAATGCAAGATAATGAATGGAGGGCGAGATATGACAGGGTAAGGAATGAAAGCGCGATGAAAGAAAAGGCAGGGCAAGGAAGCACGAGAGAGATAAGGCATGGGGTAAGAGGAAATTGATTGCCCAGCTCAAAATAACACTGAAATGTAAATTGTTGATCGAGAAGATGCTTGTACCCCCGTGAGAGCAGAGAGTAATATGTAATGCATAGATTTTGAAGTGTCGCACTTAGTCGAACAGAGAGTTTAAAATTAATGCTGTTGTGCTACTTGTGTGTGCTTTAGTATGTCTGAGAATAGAAGTTCTTACTGTTCGACAGTTGACCTATTTCTTTTTGTAACAATCGTGGTAATTTTAGGTCAGTAAACTCGTCTCTTCACTTGCAAGCAAACAGACTAGATACGAATGCGGACGTAGGCCTATGTACATATATGACACGCCCAGGCTGATGCTTTTGTTATGCAGGCATTGATCAAAAAATGTAAGCCACATATCAGAAAAACATTTTGGAAATAGCATCGAAAGATGTTCGTCAGAGCATCATAGATATGGCTTACAGTTTGATCGAAAGAGGATTCGTCAAGAGGACAAGAAAATATCGTGGTGCTCTGATTGGCAGAAGATCACAATCGCCTCAATCAACTAATCAAACTCAACCAAACAAAAGGAGCCGCAAGCAAAGCGACTGATTTGCATTCAATTTTTTGACGACATGACCTAAGCATGCAATAATTATCTTAATCCGGACATATTTGGATTTGCATCTGTGCAGGCCATAATTATAAAATTGACTTGAAGAAAACTGAATTATAATTCCAAAAAACTTATGTAACAATACATGATATTATGAATGCAAAATAGATTTTCAACTACTCAATGGGTCGTCAAGGCACAGACTGTGAGATTGTTATGCATGCCACCTGTTTGCACTAAACATCAGCAACAGCAAATTTCCTTCCTTGCAATATTCGATATTGTGACCCAGTCTGGCTAGAGCCAAGCTATTATTATATCAGTATCTGCCACAGACACCCACGTAAACTGGTATCTGTCGCAGCTTTCAAGTTTGGGTCAAATGTTGTCTAGAATTGCAGGAGTAGTGAGCATCATGAGCAAATGATGAACAGTCTGAGCAATAGTGTTTCATTCTGACAATTAAGCTCTCTTTTGTTGCAGTCGCTACAGAGACAATTGTGATATTTATTGTTGCTATTATACATAATTTAATAAAGAAATTGGAAGATATGACTGAGGTTAAGTGTGATCCAAGGGAACACGAACGTAAGTATTACATGACATTTTTACGTGAACAAATGTGCTATATTTCCCGTCAAATAATCGAGTGAAGTTTAGAACAAAGAAAATGTGAATTATATGTAAATTAGTGTCTTAGTGCATAATTTGTATAGCGACCTTTATAGAATGCTAGAACAGGAACTTAGAGTGCTAAGAGGGATGGGAAGCAAAGTGAGACGAAAGAGGACGAGCAGGACAAAGAGGCGGATAAATTGAAGAAGGAGTAGTAAGATCAGAGAGAGAAATGTAGGAGAAGAAACTGGAGGATGAGAATTTAACGATGAAGATTATGAAGGGGATGAAAGATAGATAAAGTAAACTTAAGCGGTAAAAGTGGTTAAAGACGAGAAAAATGAGATAAAATTGAAAGGGAGTTCATAATATCGAAGAATTAGATTATCGGAATAAGGTCACAAAAGCGACATTGAGTGTAAACAGGATGAGAACTACTAAGTAAGTGAAGGACGAATGGAGGAAGATAATGGACGAAGATGGCGAGAAAGAAAAAGAGGAGAAAGAGGATGACGATGAGAAAAGCAGCATTGAATGTGACACACTTAGGCCAAGTAGAAAATCACGGTTAAACATTCATCAGAACACGTCACATTTTTACATCAAACAAAATCACGGTAGACTATTAGGCTTGAAAGCAAGAAATGGCATTTACAAATGCATATATTAACTAGCAGATATAACTCATGCCTACACGAGAAATAAATGTGTCATTGCAATTTATTAAGTTACTATGACTAAAAATACTTCTATAGCGCCGCCATATAATAACGCAGAGGGCATCAACCGACGGCGCACCGACACAAATCCAAAATCGGGTCAAATCCAGGTCAGTCAAAATTTGTTCAGAAGTGCTTCTATCACTCCGTCAATGCGTGTAGTGTAAAGTTATCAGAAGGTAGAATTCTGCTTTAATGGCACGCTCTGTGAATGAAATAGTAACGAATCACTTCATTGCGATGCTTAATACTAATTACAATTAATACGTATGCAATTTTAAACCGAATGAATACAAAATCTTAGATAGAAGGCCTGGGAGGCTATATTAGATTCCCGACGTCATAATAATAGGTCTATAGTCAAATTAACATAGGGCCTTCTCCATTCATCAATAAAGACATTGAGCACATAAGTATAATTATTATTCTCCCACGAAAAAACAGCTCTCAATTTATCCCGAGATCGTCATGTGGTGGACAGGCCACAAGGCTTGAATGAATGATTTATTTAAATAATCGGCTCGCCATAGCGTTATTTTACGTATATTTTTTTAACAGTGTTGCGTATAGGAAGGAAGACCGATCGGCGGTTTTTGATTGAATGCATAGCTTGCAGACGCATGAATTGGTTTGAGTATAGCCTGACATACGGTGCATTGCTATATATGTGGAGCAGTGGTTCGTACTGCTTCATACGTAGAGTGTTTCTCGTACCGCTCCAGGGATCGTTGAGTGTTGCCATATAAATACGACCTCTAGTGATAGCCGCTCTCGCGGTCAGGCCGGTGCTGCTTTTCGCTGATCTGGTGGGGTGGACCACTCTGCCGTCGATCGCTAGACGGACCGTGCCCTGATCATAGGAGTCAACAGGCTGACAGAGAAAGACCGATCGTGAGAAATGCTCACAGGTCTGGGTACCGTTCGAGAGTGCGTAGAGACCCGATTGACAGAAATAAATGAATGAAGGACAGTTCTGTACGAGAATGCGGGGAAGATGGTGGCCCCGTTGGTGGCCGTGAGTGATACAGACTGGGTGAGTCCAAGAAGGGACCGATATATATATAGAGAAAGGCCTCGGCGGCCGACAGAGAGATTGACTGGGAAAAATCCCCGACCGTGCAGACCATGGGAGTTCTGGTGGCCGAGAAATATGCTTGTTGGCTACCTAGATCGGTCATAGTTACTCCTCACGATTTCCAGCAGGTTGTCGGATACGTGACTCCGTCGGCGGCCGTGAGAAATAGAGATCGGGTAAAGCCCCGAGGAACGTTTATATCGAGAGAGGCCTCGGTGGCCGTGGATACAATATAACGGGTAAATCCACGAGGTGCGATTATAGAGACAGATTACGGCGACCGTTGAGACAATATACGGGAAGAGTTCCCCAGTGTACACGTTGGTTAAAAGACGGGGAGGGCGGCCCCGTGAAGCCGTTGGAAACAGACCGAGAGAGCTACCGGTGAAGCCGTTGACACATACTGGAAAACATGAATACGTTCAATAAATACGGGGAGGGTGACCCCATTGGTGCGTTCGATACAGGGAAAGTATATAACAGATGAAAGCAGGCCGAGAAATATACTTGTTGGTGACCTAGTTCGGCCATAGATACTCCTGCCAGTTTCCAGCAGGTTGTCAGAGACGTAAAACTTCGAGTGACCAAGATCGAGAAAATTCGGGTGGTCGCAATCGTAGAAGTTCTGGTGGCCGCAAGAGATACAAGCCGGGTAGATTCCCGGAGTAGCAACCGTACAGACCGAGCGAGATGCCGGTGGAGCGTTGGCACATACGGGGAAAGTTTCCCAGTGGATACGTTCGATAAAATACGGAGAAGGTGACCCCATTGGTGCATTCGACGAATACAAGAAACGGTCGTGACTGGTGCCGAAGACCTCAATATTTGCGGGTGTTTCCGCATATTCTTTTCCATGTACGGTTTCGTTAATATATAGACATGGCTACCTAGTTTGGTCATACTTACTCTTCTTGATGGTTTTATGGTCTTTCGATAAATACTCTTGTTTGTTACCTACGTTGGTCATAGTTACTCCTCCCGGTTTCCCGAAGTCTCAGAATATATTACGGTGTTGGCGGACAATTGTCAACGCAGAGGACGGTCAATCGTGTGCATGATAACTTATGCGTATGAGGCCGTTATGCCACGCAAGGAAATGGACCAAGAGGCCCGTGAAAGTCCGGATTGTCCCTTGTCGTCCGATACTCAAGTATGAAACAGATGAACGCAGACGTGAAAGTCTGGGCAGTCGGAAATGGACCAAGAGGCACGGGAAAGTCTGGTAGTCGGAAACCCAGGTTAAAGATGACAAGTAGACCAGTAGACAAAGAATTGATCGATGCGTAAATATTACTGTTGGCTACCCACGTTGGTCATAGATACTCCTCCCGTTTTCCCGAAGTGTATCTACTTGCGTGTCTGATCGAAGTCATCGATACGAGTACGTTTGGGTAATCGGGTACCCTGGTGAATACATGGTTGCTTGTCGTCACACACAGTTCCGAGAACTGACTGAAGTGCGAGGTCGGGCCCCCTCGTGCGTAGGTCGGATCGAAGATCTGTGTGCAGATAGCGAAGGTTATAGACAGAAGACCTCCACTATCAGAGTCCGTGATTACCATACCAGTGTCATTTTTATCGAAGCAGATTATATCACTGTTGGTGGGGGTAACTGCCAATACAGAGGACGGGAACTTACTCCGTCAATTTTGGGTGCATGATAAAATATACGTGTGCGCCCGTTATGCCATACACGGAAATAGACCGAGAGATACGTGTTGAGTAGAAGGCGTGATAGCTGTGTCTAGCATGATATGACGAAGAGCTGTGATACTGGTAGTGTCTAGGACGACAGACTTTAGAGAGTTGCGAACAGTAATGTCTAGGAGTACAAGACGTTGAATTTAGCTACCGATATGACTTAGGGACTTGTCTCAAGTATATAATTCTGAACCTCGCAACTTAAAAAAACGTTCGGTGTCCCTTATTGGCGATAGTTTCAGAGTCACAAGATGCTGAATGATACGACATCAGGTAGGCTAGTAGCTTGGAAGGTAGAGAAGGTGAGAAAGACTCCTACCGATATGATTACGAACCCTGTTTTGAGTACGGCCATCCTCAGAACGCTGCCCATCCGGCGACCGCGGAATAGACAGAGTCAGACCTCGTGACTAATTTGAACGGAGTTACCTTTCTTGGAGAAGAGGCCCATCCTTAATCTATACTGGTGAGAGCGATCTTCCTGGTAGATATAGAGAGCAACTATTTGGCATTGAGATCTGATAAGGAAGTGACTCGGGCGACTCCAGACGTGTCAGCAAGCTGGAGTCGACACCGTCCGTTAGCGCTAGGCAGGCGCTCGGGCGGCAGAACGCCACAGTCATACAAAATATTTGTTAGTTTGTTATTCAATTCAATCTACTTTTACCGTCCACTGTCATTCATGTTTTGTCAGATTGTTTTCTTTCTGAATAAATGAATATCTTATATATAACAAATGTCATAAATAAGTCATATATAATTCATATATATATATATATGTGTGTGTGTCACGGTTGCTGATTGGTTAGAGCGTTCGGCCTGTAACGCTGAGTGTGCTGGTTCGATCCTCGTCCGAGGAGTCGCTGCGTGAGCAAGTCCTTTGTCCACAATTGCTCTGCATTACAACTGCAGCTGCGCTGTCGAGGCGTGTGTGCACTTCTGAACTTAAGTTTAAGAAGGACAATATCAAATTTCAGTTGTATTGCATATATGAACATGACCAACTACCTTTTATTGACCCTAAAGTCACCATAGTTAACAGGTTCCTACAATAATGTTGGCACACCGAAACCTCACCAACCACCGTGAATTAAGCATACATGTAGTCAATATATTCAATATACTGTGTGCATGTGCACAGATGCTTCCAAGTAAAAATCTTATATTCCTTTGCGCAGAACAACATTTCATTGCGTGTCAAAGATGACCCTATTTCGCCACATAAAAGCTTCAGCCACCTGTCGGCTCACAAACTCATCTATCTCATTCGGTTCAATTGTTTTTGATCAGCAAGTTGTAAGCAGTACAGCGACAATAACGTCTAAAGTTTCACATTCAGCTGTTGCCAATTGAAGTATGCTATGCTCATGCGATATTTCACAAAACTCATTTATTAGGTTTGGTCTTGATTTTGTTTATTACGAACTTGTTCATAGCTGCCAGGCAGGCCTACACGACGCAGCTTCAGTAGGGTTTCCGAGAGGTTTCCGAGATTTACAATGTAGTTTCACATCGAAGCAATGAAATTAACTTGCTATAAATGGCTATCATAATTGAGATTGCAAAACTAAACTAATAACCCTCGCTGAGGGATCAGTATAAGTATGAAGGCATATAGCATACATGGCGAATAATAATAATAATAAATTAATAATAATAATAATAGATGTAATATTCAGATTTACAAATTACAAACGCATGTGATATGTTGTTGCGTGTAGTTGTCTTGGTAACTGGTGCTTCCGGTTTCATTGGGAGTCAGATCGTCGATTTATTGCTACGTAGCGAGTACAGAGTCCGAGGAACGGTGAGATGTCTGACGAACGAAATAAAGGTTCGACCACTTCTGAACCTCTGTCCGGATTCCAAATATCCTCTGGAGTTGATCGAAGCAGACCTATACAATCACGACTCCTGGGACCGGTTAGTTCTCAGAAATGGAGCTCAAAGAGCCTGAGGGTTTGCAGGCTTTATAGTGGAAGTAACGATTTTCAGGCTTTTTAACAGACCCACCAAAGCTTATGACTCTCTGTATTCAAGTTGGCCTAGTGTTAGATCAAATACCAGGCACAGCAAAAGAGCAACAGGATTAGTTCTCGAAATGATACAACACCTTTAAACTGGAAATACTTATGTCAAGAGATGCGATTAAAAATCTTTATTTCGTAGATTACAAATTTGTAAATGTGATTTGTTCAATAATAAAGCGTTACAGCTCTCTAAAATTAAACCTGACGACATTGCTAAAGCAAATTTCCTATAGCTGCGTATTGCAGTCTATCATAATTTATAAACACTGGTATTTTGCAAAAAATGGACCTAGTAAACGCAGTTAAAGAGTAGCCGTACACCTGGGCGTCAATCCCCCCTGAATGATGGAGGCAAACCTCCGATTCCAGTGTTAGGAAGGCAAGAGATTCCCCCCTAGACTAAAATATTATCCCCCTAATTGAAATTGGAGGTGTTTGCCTCCAGACCCCCTATGTGGACGCCTCTGGCCGTTCAGATCATTACATTTATCTTTCCATACTAAATTCTTCGGGCCACACCCGGCGCTAGTTCAGTCACGTTACAACTGCCATAATATATATTTAGTTACCAACTCTATTTCTTCAGCGGTTGAAGATCAATAGTTTCATGACGCTGTAACTATCATATAAAGGAGAGAGTAGGCCTACTCAATCGCTTTCCCTGTGTCTATTTCTGATGCTAACGTATTGATGGATTGTTCTGTAGCGCCGTACGTGGATGTCGATACGTATTGCATGTCGCATGTCCCTTCCCTGATGCAGCCCCTAAAGACCCGGATGAAATCATAAAACCTGCCGTCAATGGAACTCTGTCTGTTCTTCAAGCCAGTCATAAACATCGCGTCAAACGGGTCGTTCTCACCAGCTCTATAGTCGCCATCTTTGGTAAGAAAGTTCTGCACAGAGGCGTAATGAAAGAAACAGTCATAATTTTAAGCTAAAACATTCTCTTTAAGTTGAAGGCGGTTTATTCGGGTGTCATTATTCTGAAAGAGCGAATTGCAATAGTCAAGTTTAGCATGGACAATGAATAAGCCACCTTGAATGCATTCTTATTGCAGGTGATTATTCTACCAAGGATCCACCTGGAAAGGTTTTCACGGAGGAGGATTGGACTGACGTCGAGACCGCAAAGGATGCCTACATACGGGCAAAGACTCTCGCTGAGAGAGCTGCGTGGGACTTCCTCGCTCAACTTCCAGGTAAACTGAAGCATAACATGTGCGCACTAGACAATGTTGATGCCACCGTTGGGTAAATTATTTATCTATATAATAATTATTTATTATTTCTATTGTTATTATTATTGTCGTCGTCGTAGTCATCATCGTAATCTTCTTCTTCATTATAGTTATTACGCTGCAATTGTAAATCCGGAAGTACTGTACGAAACAAATGCGAATGAAGGACTTGCAAAACGTCTCTGCACAATTACCATCTCAGAGCAAATGTATGAACTTTGCATTAGAAGCGGAACATTGTAATCGCTGGTCCAGGATGCGATCAAGTTAGCTAAAGGGGTTGACTCAAAATGCTGGTTAACTTCAAAGGGAAAAACAATCTTATAACCAGGCTAAAGAAGAGCAACTCTTCCATTAGTGAGAGCTTTAACGATATGTAGCCACGAGTGATTTGCTACTACTTATATTAAATGTGTATTATAATAGTGTTTAAAATGGTTGTGTTTATGTGATATTACAGAGGGAGGACGTTTTGAAATGGCTGTTCTGAACCCAACCTGTGTATTTGGTCCTGTCTTGTGCGGAGAACCTGGAACGACAGCAAAAGTAAATTTATTTTATTATTTAATGTAAATATAAAATTTAATAAGAAACTAATTGTAACCTACCAGTTCTACACTCTGGCTAGAAGTCTTTGACGCGATCAAACGTGGCTTATAAGTAGCACACCGGGCAACTGAACCTTTTTCACTGAGCTATAAAATCTAATATAATGTTTTATATATAGAGCCGTTTTTATAATTGAGCCTCATCAATAGATGATAGCTTTAAGTATAGCCAATGTCAAGATATATTGACGGTAATATGATTGTTCCAGTTCTTAACCATCCATAGAGATATTCACTGCTGTTAACTGCATCTGACATGACATAATTTCTTCGACTCAATGAACGATTTGAAATCTTCTTTAGGTTGTGAAGAAAATTCTTGCGAGAGAAGTTCCTCTGGTTCCAAAATTCAACTTTGGAGTCATTGATGTGAGAGATGTGGCACTCGCCCACATGAGAGCCATGACACTTCCACAGGCAGCGGGTATGAGAAAAGTTCTTTACAAATCAGCAATCTAAGTTGAATGGAGCATTCGACTTAATTAATTCAGCGTATTGGTTACAAGCAGGTTATAGTCTATATACTTGCATAGACCTGCATATAATTCAAACCTTACCTTAGTATAAGTATAATGAATCGTTCATCTTTTCTTACCCCTCTCCTCACTATATTTCGTAACACCTTCCACCGTGATCATCTGACTGTCTGTCTTGCAAGACTTTTTGATGTGATTCTATATCAAAACCTTCCTTTGCCTCCCTTATTATCTTCTTCTAACTGGTCAATCGTGATTGAGGTGATCAATCAGACTATAGACAGTAAGGAAATGTTGACATTAGATGGCGCTTTTGCATTCACGCTACATTGTCTTCTTGCTTGCATTTATTTACGTAGAAAGATGTCTAAAACCCTAAATAATCGATTGATTTTGTCGTTTGATACACGCTTTTCATGATTTATGCGAAGCATAACCCAGAACCCTATCCAAACCTAAACGTTGAGAGTCTGAAACCTGAAGGGGTCACATAATTAAGCAATCATAAGTATTTCTTCATTATGCGTTATGAAGAACTGTTTTGTAAACAAAACCAACGGATCATGAGTTTAAAGAATTGTTTTGTTAATCTAGGGAGACGGACCATGGTGCATAGCGGCACAAATCTGTGGATGGAAGACATGGCCAAAATACTTGAACATGAATTCGACCCTCAAGGTATTCGACTTTTACCCAAGTTGAGCTGTAACATTAGATTATAATACACAGAGATCTGAGTTTCTGCAGAAGCTGAGTAGACCTACACTTGAAAATTCTTATCATCTTGCTTGACCTATTTCAATCTTGAAACTAATGAAGCCTTTGTCGCGAGCAACACACAACACATTAGACAAGTCAACAAGAAAGCCAAAGAACTTAGTTATATTGAGTCGTATTCTTGTCCAAATCAGGAGACATTCGCCTTAAAGAAGCCTTCGATTATTATATGTCATTATTGTTATTAATAAGCACTTTTATTGCGCCCGTGTATAATGCTGAGTGCATCAATCGATGGCGCATCAAATCCACACCGTGATCAGGTCAATTCCATGGGTCAGCCCATCAAGACAGAGCGACAGCCTGCGGACGGAGACAGAGAGACAGCCTATATGTGTCTGCTCGTGGCGCAAATACCTTAGCTAAGATTGCCTCAGCCAATTAGACGCAGTAAGTAACGTCTTTGCTACGGATTCATCAGATGAGCAAGGAATGGTCGGTGTGGGTGGACGATGCAAAGAGGTCTTTGTATTTCAGGGGCGGCGATTCCGGATAGGCCGAGGGGGACAAAACGAGAAAAGTCCAGAAAGGGAGAGTTATACGCTTGTCCACCAACATTTCTTACCCCTCTCATTAAGTGTCCCCTACCTCTCCATCGAGATCGCCCTTAGTCGCTCTTGTAATTTCTGAGACGCTATGCTGCTTTAGGTACACAAATGGAATTGAACAACGTTTCAAAGAAATAATGCTCCAATTCTTTAACAGGATACAATGTTCCAACGAAAATGTGTCCATACGTGTTGCTGAAGCTCATTGCGATTTCTGACAAAACAGTCAGAATGGCGGTGCCCCTATACGACAAGCTTCAGACATACGACGGCTCTAAAGTAAGTGCATAAACTTCAAACAGTCGAGATCAGAAATTCATTTGGTTTTAATTCTAGGCCTCGTAGCGCCATCTGTTGTCGATGCTAAAATACTTACCAGAATTTTGTATTATACACATGACATAACTGTTTCAATCTCGTTCGTGTATTTATACAGTTGCAAAGCATTTTGGAAATCACACCGAGAGATGTTCATCAGAGCATCAATGACATGGCTTACAGTCTGATCGAAAGAGGATTCGTCAAGAAGACAAGGAACTACTCCGGTCCCCCGAGTGACAACAACTCTCCCAATCCTCCGAGTGACAACAAATCTCCATCGCATTAATAACTTTACGACGAAAGCCATTCCCTACAAATAATCGTCTTCAACAACGATGCCCATTAATTCTCAAAGTGTTTAGACTGAAAATTAACCAAAATGAACAAGCGTTCTGAAAAATACAATAATTGTTCAGTTGAAATTGTCTAGTATCGAATCCGAATTATTTGCCATCTCTTGCACTAACCTAAACGACTACTTGACTTTGATAAAAATAATAATAATGTTCGTGTTTATTAATTCCAGCATATAATATGATGTAGTTGCAAGTGACATTAAATAATTCAGCTTCTATCATATTTAACTGTATGATTGCCATGCATGGCGCTCATCTGATCATGTTACAGTTGTCATCTAGGGAATAGACCCAGTGAACTGTTACAGGGTTGCGTGCTTGATTTTCCGCTATTTACGCCAGAAAGTTACCATTATACTCTTGATGATATTGCGTGAAAAACCTTTTATGCCTATATTTCTTCGTACTTATTTAGTCTTACTTGCTGCATTTTCATCCCCTGTAAACTCTCGTATTGCTGCATAGATGCTAAGTCAGCCTTAGTTTCATTGATAAAAGTTATTCTGAACTTCCTTGTTGAGATATTTGTTATTAATTGCGGTGGTACTGGTTTGTTTCTAGAGCCGTTTGCATAGCTGCTAGCTCACAATGCACGCTCACAATCAGTAAACAAGTTCTTTAAATTGATAGTTCTAAACGAATCTGGTTTTGGGTATTTCAATTTTCTCTCCGGTTTTTCCATCTTTATATGTTTAAATTGTTTAACTTTTTTATCTTTTAGCACAAGCTACAGAAATTCCGCTGTCTTCGAAAATTAAAATCTACATCGTTTCCTTCTCATGTATAATCGCTACCTATGGAACTACTCTGATGGAAAATACATTTGAACAATTATGATCTACAAGGGGGTCCCTATTTAGCGGGATTCGCATCCCTTCTGGGGCTCCCATTGTAGCCAATATAAATTTTCTTGTGCATACTGTGAGATGTACTCTATTTTGTTGTTGGTTACAATAAAAACACTTTTGACTTGATTACAGCGATGTATTGTTTCAGACAATCAATATAAGTTATACGTTAATAAATTAAAAAAATAACTGCGAATGTGTATTGGATGATCTATAATTGCTTCATAATGTCGTGATAGCAATACCGACGGTATCAGTGGATGTGGACATTTGACATGAATTGACCACATCGAACCCATCTTGTCTGAATATAATATCATGAAGTTATGGCTGAGTTTAGAGCACCACTGCGTAGTAATCTTGTATAACCGTAATCATAACCATGGCCACAGTTTTTCGTCATCGTTGTACAAAATTTGGAAAAGAATGATGATGATGATGAAACAGTATAAATCAGCAATTATTTAGTTACATACACTATTACTTCGATGTGAGAATTTCATCTTTATTATAATTACCGTCTAAAGTTAGCACAGAGATACGAGATACTATGATGCCATAGATCAATCACAGGTAACCCTTTTGGCCCTGTTTGTTGTTAGTGCCGCCTTCGACTCGGTCGATCACGAAATTCTGTTACTCCATCTTTCTACGTTCTTTGGCCTTGCTAGCAAACCTCTTGAATGGATCCGTTCCTTCTTATGTGACCGCACTTAGTGTGTTGTATCCGGGTCGACTAAGTCCCAATGGGTCCAGCACCATTTGGGCTACCCCAGGATTCTGTACTAGGTCCATTACTGTAGATCCTGTACACGTCTGAAATCGGACTTCTCTTGTCTTCCTGTGGTGTTTTGAATCAAATTTATGCAGACGACACCCAGGCTTACGCTCACTGTCTTGCGACAAATGCGGTCGGTGCTGCCCGCTCAATGCAGTTTGCTATAGACTCCCTTGGTGGCTGGATGTCGTCAAATCGGCTTCGGCTGAACCCATCCAATGCGCAATTCATCTGGCTTGGCACCAGACAGCAGCTGGTGAAAATTGATCTCTGTGCCCTCTCTGCTCAGTTTCCCTTCTTCACTTTCTCCGCCTCTGTTCGGGATTTAGGGGTCACTCTTGACGAAGAACTCACCTTTACTCAATATTTCAATAATGTCTCTCGTAGTTGCTTTTACCAGCTTCGCCAATTGCGAGTAATATCTCGTTCTCTTACCCTCAGCACCGCAGCTACTCTGTTTCATGCCTTTGTTACCAGTCGCCTTGACTATTGCTCCTCAATATATGCTGGGCTGCCCCAAGTTCGGATTGGGCGTTTGGAGCGGGTTTGCGTGCGGCTGCGCACGACTGATTGGTGGGATTCCCAGAACAGGTCAGGGTAGTGAGGTAAGTGGTGATAATGGCACATTTGTACCGTGGCCTCTTATATAGTCACTTATGACGTCATCCATTGTCTTCTGTGACCAGTACTTTGTATCTAGGTCATGACCCATGGACTCTGTGGGCTGGCCAAACCTAATTTCTTTTGTTTGAGGCCGTTCTAAACCTAGCCTATAGTAATTGCATGCCTAGATGACTGGAGTGGAAGCCAGTGCAGCACTCCTATTGAGTGAAGTCACCCTAGATTGTAGCACAACAGGCCTACACAACCCTAGAATGAAGGCAGCGCGTGCCCATTAGCAGTAGACGATGGGGTCTGTGCCATAACAGCAGGTAACCTCTGCACTGGGCATCTGTCGTCCTATCAGTAGCCATTGTATACATCACCTGTCAACGGCCTACCAATCATCCATTGTTCTTCCAGCGCTGTGCTTATCGTAATGAACGTTGCCCATCGTATAGTAGTGGAGTTGATAACTGTTCTGTTACGACCTTTGACATGGAGCTGACATATGAATGACAGGTGTATTATTTTTATGCTAAATACACGTGCTCTAACCCAAGAATGACGGCGGCGACCATATCGTTATGCAAGGGGGCTGTGCCAACCCTAAATTTCCATTCTTTTGAACTTATGATTAATAATTATAAAAATAATAATTATGAGAATAAAATGTCAAAATTTAATTATAAAAATAATTAAAGTAATAAAAATTAATAGAATTAATAAAGATCAATAATAATAATAATAATAATATAAAAAATAGTTTTTTTAAATACTCAAAATAATAATAAAATTATAACTGCAATAAAATTTAAAAAAACAATAAAAATAATAAAAATAATAAAAATTAATAATCATAATTATGATAATATTAATAAAATCTCTGAATATTTCAAAAATTTATATATTTAATGCAGCTTGAATATTTTGTATGTGGAGGGATTTTGTAGAATTGGAGCGAATGCAAGAAGCAATACATAATGGAAAACGACAAGTTTTAGGTGTGATAGTGGTTGAATATCTGTGAGCGATGCATAAATTTAGACATTTTCGTGTAAGTAGCCAAAAAACTTCAGGTTTAATACATTGAAACTGTACGGTTTAAGGAATTGTGTGCAGGAATTTGAGTTTGATGTAGGAGTTTAAGCAATTGTTGGAATGAATAGGATGTAGACATGTAGAACACAGAAATTTGATGCATTGAAGCTGTTGTGTATTGGAGTTTGGTGTTGGAGTTGAAGGAATCTTTAGATTAAAGTGTAAAAAGTATATGAAACAGAAATTTGGTGCATTGAAACGGTTGTGTATTGAAGTTTGGTGTTGAAGTTTAAGGAATTCTTGGATTGATGAGGATGTAAAAAGTGTGTGCAAGTGCAGAAAACAGAAGGTTGATGCATTTAAGCTGTTATATATTGGAGCTTGGTGTTGGAGTTTAAGGAACTCTTGGACTGCGTAAGGTGTTAAAAATGTATGAAAAGGTAGTTTGATGCATTGAAACTCTTGTATAATGGAGTTTGATTTCGAAGCTTAAGAATTTGCTGAGTTGAAGTAGGTATAAAAACATAGGTATAGACCTATGTATGGAATTGAAGTTTGAAGCATTTAAACTATTATGTATTGGAGTTTGGTATTGGAGTTGTA
This sequence comes from Bimastos eiseni, assembly GCA_959347315.1. Lineage (NCBI taxonomy): Eukaryota > Metazoa > Annelida > Clitellata > Crassiclitellata > Lumbricidae > Bimastos > Bimastos eiseni. The sequence continues at coordinate 40,289,212 of OY365810.1, forward strand.
GGAACTGGTAGATTAAGTAAGTGAGTAAGAAAACCAATGGTTGGAATGTAAGAAAAGCCGATGACTGGAATACGGCCAAACACATACTGATGATAAGTAAGTAAGTTAGTAAAAAAGCCGATAGGAACAGATGCATGCCTTTGATAAGTAAGAGAAAAGCCTGACGGGTGGAATATTCCAAACAAAGGCATTTAATGAACAAGTAAGAAAGCCGATGGCAAAAAATCCATTGGTAAGTACGTAAGAAACCCATTAGTTGGAATACATCGAGCAAATACATTTGATAAGCAAGTAAGTAAGTTGATGGAAAAGTCGTTCGTTAGGGTATGAGAAACAAATACATTTGGTAAATACTCGTCAGGTATCCGAGTACATGCGGGATGTCCTACATTGGTTGCCTCTGCCCCAGCGCATCTCATTTAGGATATCTGCCTTAGTTTGGCGCTGCCTTGGAGGTACTGCACCTGCTTATTTGCAGGAGCCATGTCGCCCTATCACTGCCAGTAGTGGTCGACGACCACTTCGCTCTGCATTTCATGGCGACCTGATCGTCCCTTATGCACGCACTTCCATAATGCAGAATCGGGCTTTCTCGGTCGTGGAACCTACAATCTGGAATGGACTTCCCATAGAGCTCCGTCTCCTGCCTAAGAACTCCTCATCTTCATTTTACGCCTCTCTTAAAACTGTCCTTTTCAGCCGAGGATTAGGCCGCTGAGTAGATATCTTGAAGGGGCGCTATATCAAGTATTTTTGATTGATTTTGATCGATTGAGGAAATCAATAATGGAAAACCCTTATGGGACCGTTGCTAGCGCAACGCTAGCAAGGTCACCCAATTACGGATATTAAATTCATAGTGCACATGGTGGATGACGACTTAGGCAAAACAATAGAAGGTGATAAAGTTTCAAGACTGAACAAATTAATTTATCATGGTGAAACAGACTGAACAACTACTTAACAAATAGACACTTCATCATGTATTATAGTGGGTCAAAAGGTGCTTACGAAGTCGATATTTAAACGCTTCGTATTTTTTGGCATAGGCCTATATTTCGTTTCTCTAGTGGTATGAGACCGTCATATGCAATTTTGAATTCACGTGTGTCTGTACGAGAAAAGATAAGCCGATATTCATTAGCATCTTGAAAATACGGATTAGCTAATTACAGTGGCTTAATGTAGGCTAGTTTGGATAAGCAGCTGGTAGCAATTTATTCGTATAGGCCTATCTATATTCAAATTCGTTAGCATGGAATAGTGTAATTTGGGGTAGTTGCATTATGGGAAGACAAGATGCATTAGCCGAGAAGGTTTTACTAAATGATTTTAAATGCTCGATTTTGAAGTAGGCCTACAGCTAATCTAGTCAGCATTGCGTTTTGCTTGCCGCCAAAATTGCGTTGCAGAAAATTAAGTAGAGATAGACTAGTATCAAGTAGGCGATGAGTGATATAAGCCCAAATATCTTTAGCTACTTTTGAGGAGATTTATTGAAAATGCTGGTTCCAAATAAGAAATTGGTCGACATAAGCCCCTAGAAATGTCCATAGATTTGATTGCAGAGATGGGTTTATCAGCAAGTCTCAACTCCACTTCAATAGAGGGGATTTATTTTTGATGTGAGGCAAAGAGATGTAGGCCTAACTAGTTTCTTTGCAAGGAGAGTAAAGGCTATTCCAAGAAACCAATCATTGACTGAAACAAACTCTCGAGGTAGGGATAATATTAGTTGCTCATAGGAAGGGCTAGATGCAAGAATGCTAGTATCGTCGGCAAACAATAATAGAAACCTAAGAGTAGGCGAGACATTGGACAAGTCATCAATGAATACTTAGCAAGAAGAGGCGTGGTCCCAAGTTAGAACCGTGCGTGACCCAGTATTTTATAAATATTATCGATGAAACTTTACACTGCAAGAAGCAAATTGAGATCTGTCGGATAGGTAACTGGTAGTAATACACAAGTAGGTGCTAGATCGCGTTCTTCGCTCTGCGGCCAGGCTTATTGGACATATTGGCTTACCTAAATATTCATCGGTTTCAGCTTATATGCGCGATGTCCTTCACCTGTAACCGGTTCAGCAGTGAATTACTTTCCGCATTGCGACACTAGTTTGGCGGTGTCTCTCTGATTGTGCGCCATCCTACTTGACTGAACTGTGTCGTCCGGTGTCTGAACTCCTTTCGCGTAGAGCTCTGCGCTCTTCTGCTAAAGGAGAGCTTGTGGTGTTTAGGGTCTGCTCGTCGCTAATGCTGCGTCGAGTTTTCTCAGTGGTTGGTCAGTCCACCTGGAATGGGCTCCCGGTTGTCCTCCGTCTTCCCCCTTGCAATGACCTACCTGCCTTTTGTAAGCTGCTAAAGTCATTTTTTGGCCGTTGTTGGGCTGGGAGCACCTCTGAGCAGCTTTCCTTGAAAAGGAGGTATACAAATCATCAAATGAATTAATGAATGAATATGTAAATCACAGCAAATGAATTAGTGAATGTGGGTCCCGCAATGCTGTCCTTCGTGTACAGCTGTTCTGTGATATAATTGCATCAGCGCCATCTGTGCGTGTGTACACTTCTTAACTTTCTAAGTGGAGCAACATAAAAATGCATTTGTATTACGTTATACTTAGTATGAGGCCATAACTATTTGCTTCTTCGTTTCTTGTCTGACAGCATTTGATTAAGAACCTGATTGGGCGAGTGCACCAAACGTCAATAACGTCTGCGTTAGAACAGATTGTCTTCCTTTCAATTTTAGATACTGTGAACCAGTCTGTCTAAATTACCGCTATAATTATATTAGTATACGTGTATAATTATATGAAACAGACACCCACGCACGTTGGTAGGCTACATGTCGCAGCTTTTCAGCTTGGGTCAAATTTGGGATTCAATTAAATGAGTGCAGAGAATCATGGAAATAATTGGCAACCAGTCTGAGCAATAGTGTTTCCTTCTTGACATAGCAGCTCTCGTATGTTTAAGTCGCTTTGCAGTCGGTTTTGAACAGAGACAATTCTTTTAAAAACTGTTGCTATTGTATATTACTGGCAAATTAGAAGACATGACTGAGTTTCTTCGTAATCCAAAGGACCCTGAAAGTAAGTATTATATGATATTCTAATATAATATACTTTCCATCAAATAGTCGAATAAAGTTGAATTAAAAGATTATTAGATCTGGCTTACACATTGACATAATTTGACCAATTTACGTTGAACTGCATCCAATCAAATCAAGTACTTATATAACATGCATCCATCTGCATGAATCAGGCTCTCCATTATCTTTGTGATCTCATTAGTTGTCATCTTTCCACTGATTCTCGTCGTCCTCTCCGTTCTTCAGACTTGGTAGGCCTATCTCGGACTGTTCAATACCGCGCTTATGCGTATGCTGGCCCCTTGCTTTGGAACTATTGTATCGACCCCCGATTCATTCCTTGATTTTAACTGGGAGTGCTTCTTATTCTGCCCGTATTCTTTAGGCTTTCTAAGTTTTCTTTTCCAGCGGGAATTCTCGCATTGGAAGCACCACTGATTATGTTGCGCTATAGAAATATGCGAATACAATACAGATGCCTGCATATAACGTAAAGATTTTGCGTTTTGTTGTGTATAGTTGTCTTGGTAACCGGTGCTTCCGGTTTCATTGGGAGTCACATCGTCAAGCTGTTGCTTTATAACGGATACAGAGTCCGAGGAACGGTGCGAAGTCTAAAGAACGAGACAAAGGTTCGACCACTTTTGAACCTAGACCCGGATTCCAAGTATCCTCTGGAATTGGTTGAGGCAGATCTCAACGATCATGACTCCTGGGATAGGTTAGTTCTCAGAAGTGGAACCTAGCATCCATGTTTTCTACTTCGCTTTACTTTGAAACAAATAAATAAAACCGATGCTCTTTAACAGATTAATTAAGACTTGTGTTCCGTTTGCTTTAACCTGGTCAATTAATTCGACCACTTCCGTTTTCAAGGGGAAATTGATGCCTAGGTGGGGCCTATAGCAGAAAGCTGTGGCAGTCATAGGTCAACTTGTGTCTAGAGATACAATATCATAGCGTAAATTAAATAAAATTCACAGAGTTCAGTCATGAAAGTTCTACAACTCCTGTGGTATTTTCAGTTTGATGACACCGCGTGATGACAGTGATCACTAGCATCGCCCTCCTTTTTGTGCAGGCTTGAGACTGGTACTGACGGAGTTCAAGCAGTGGTGCAACTAACAAATGTCACAATAGAATGCTCTTAAATTATGAAAGCTTTCTGAAAAACCAAGCCTAACGACAAACATGATTAACGTAATTTACATCGATCATTGTAGGCCATATGTCAGTTTTTCATACCAACACTGACATTTTTGCACGGACCTAATAATCGCATGAGAAAATTAGCGCAATTTAGCC
>OY365810.1:40293814-40301314 GCA_959347315.1 Bimastos eiseni
CAGGTAAATTGACGCATAATATAGGCGCATTTACATGTAGCTTAGGAAATTATTTGCAGCCTACTGTCTTCGGGGTTTTGACCTATGACATCTTGGTTTATTGCGCCCCATCGATGCCGCCCCGTGCATTTGACGCTGATTCAATAGAATGGAGGGTGCAACATTGCTATACTAAACTAAATCGCCTGCAATTTACATTACCATGATGTGATTCACAGTTAGACATTTTATCTATAAAGTAATTTTCTCGTTATTGAAATATTAGCCACTTTCACACTGTTTTGACTTATATTTACGCATGGCTCTAGATCACATTGTATGGCTTAAGTAAGTATGAGCGGTTTAATTCTTATTAATAGTGACACGTGGGCAAAAGAGAACTGGTCATTAAGATGCTGCAATGGCAACGGTGTTTATAAAATCTCGCATATCAACAGTTACGTACATGTAAACTTATGACAAGAATCTCAGAAATAGAACCAATACTAATATTTTTGCGAGGATTGTCATACTTTCCAAATGCGGTTGATTTGCTACTGTTTCTGTTTGGTATGCATTATGGTTGTGTTCAACTCCATGGGATGTTTTTTGTGTAATATCGCAGAGCGTGAACGTTTCGAACTGGCCGTCCTGAATCCTGCCGCTGCATTTGGTCCTGTTTTGTGCGGCGAACTTGGAACGACAGCAAAAGTAAATCAGACACTTATTATACAAGTTCTGCACTATCTGTACACGTCTAATCGAATATAGCAAGTTCTATAGCGCCGTAATTATATTGAACGGTACGTTAGCTTCAAATCTGATCATTGTCGAGAATCAATGCCCGTTATAGAAGCAAAATGGACGAACGATAGATCTACATGTAGGTTACCTGAGTCAGGGATCAAGGTGGGTGAGAAAACTAAAATAACTCTCTGATAATTTCCGGAATTTTAAATAGCATTATTGCTGCTGCTGTCTATTATTTTTAAATTATTCCCACTAACGACAATAATTGGTCATCAGCTCCTTAACATCATTTCGATTATCGTGTAAAATTATATCCTTAGTCGGTTTCAATTCCCCGATTCTTGTATTGTTTTCACTAGCGATGTTTTCAATAACGCGTTCGTTGACAAAACCCTTAGAATATAATACTGCATGAACTTAATAATCAATATTGACAATATAATTGACCTAAATGTTGTGAAGCTAGCGTTGTCTCAAAATTCGCTTATTCTGAAGCCTGAAGTTCTTCAATTTAATAGCTTAAAAGTGGAGAGAAAAGTAAAATATTCATCGATAAGCTACACGCTGACGATTCAAACTCATTGAGCGCCCGAGAAATACGTTGTACATTCCGACTTACGATGGCTTTGAAGTAATTGAATTTAGTATTGGAAAGTCAAGCATCTCGCATGAAATAATTTCTTGAACTTGATGGATGAATCGAATTTGTTGTAGCTCGTAATGAGACTGCTGACGAGAGACATTCCTCTGGTTCCAAAATTCAACTTAGCATCCCTTGATGTGAGAGATGTGGCACTCGCTCACTTGCGAGCCATGACACTTCCACAAGCAGCGGGTATGAGAGAAGTTCTTCACAACTCAGCAATCTAAGTTGTTTGGTGCATTCGATATAATAAGTTCTACGTAGGTCACTACTTGTACAAAAGTACAAAGTACCTGAATAAATAGCCCACATACGCATCACCTGATCGTAAGAAATCTTCTTTTCCAGCTTGTCTCCAGGGATCAATAAACAGCATTTAGAAGTATTTTGATAACGCAAAACAAAATGCTTTTCAAAAGTATCTTGAGTAATATTTCAAGATATTATAAAAATAAAAAACAGCATTTTGAAAATACTTGTGAAATTAGCTTTTCAAGATACTTTTGGGAAATTAACATTTTTTAGACTTGTTTTATTGCTAGTCGCTAATGTGTGCATTTAAGCGAATTAGTTTCCTTGAATGCGATGTATATTGAAGTATTGATCAATTATTAATTGTACTTTGTAACGGCAAGGTCACTGGTGTCTAACGCTCAAGATATCAACCGATGAAACTTCTTTGGATTAGGAAACCCATAGTTTGATTTGTCATTAAAAAACTGCCACTACGTTTGCTTCCAACAACTTAGAGATCAATTTGAATGAACACTGGTTCTGCAATTCCCCTTAAAACCATTCAAAAGCAATGCTGATAAAGTTATGTTTTTCATTGCTTGAGCATAAGTGGATATAATTATTGATAGGATACCTGAGAGAACCAATCGAGAATTTATTGTTCAAAATGCAATCTAGCAAAGCAATATTATTGCCTATCGATGTAACATTTACAATATACAATGTATAGGCCTATGTTATGACTCCCAGTTACATATTTAAAGTCTGGTCTAACATGTTGACCGTTTTGGAATAGGCCTACCTAGGCTATTGTTTGCTAATTGCTGGACTAACAAATTGTAAGACAATTTTGAACAGCGTATGAAGTGTTTTATGGGCAAATTCGCTACGTTAAAATTCCACAAAATTCCAAAGAGCATACTTGTTTCAAATTATGTTCATAATTTTAATAAATGATTGAAAAATCGCCTGTTAACAATTTCGTTTTAATAACATGTCTGCACATAGGATAATCGTATCCGAATAAGCAAGTTAAGTTTGTCGTTTTCAATGTGAATTGTCTTGCTATACCGCTGCTTAGGCATATTGCATTTCAAGAAAAGTAAGTAAAAAAGTAAGTATGTACTTTATTGAATCGCTTGCAAACGCACTGCGGGCACATCATGATATGAACGTTCAAAACAATGTACACTCTCAAAATAAACACATCAAGCAATTACACAGCAATTAGACATCATCAAGGTAGTTAGAGTAAAATAATGTACACTAATAAAATAATCATAACAAACAAATATACAACAGACATCTCATGAGTAACTAGAGTAAATAGAAGTCAAACAATACTAGGCCCAGTTACACTCACAATAGGAATAGATTCAATTGTATAGCATTCGGGTGATAAAACCACATCGAGTTAGTGCGTCAGCGCGCGGGATCTCACGATTGTGCGATCGAGGACGGAGTGAATAGGTAAAAATCGTTAAAGGTGGCAAAAGACAACTTAGAACATGGCAAGGAATGTGTAGCACAGAATAGAAAAAAGAGGAATCTGCACGACCACAGGGGTCATCTAAAGTCATCTGGTCAAAAAGCAGAAATTTAAACCGTATCAGTTTCCTTACAATTGCGTTAAGACGCATTCTCTGGCCAGCATTAACAAAGCCTGCCCATTCAGAGGAAACATAGAGGAGGCGGGAAAGCGAGGTGGCTCGAAATACATCATATAAGCGCGTTCCCAACAGACCATGAGCAACAAGGATGCGTAGTGCATATGTGGGTCAAAACTTAGTCTATCAGTAATGGTTACCCCAAATATAACGGATGATACCACCCTTTCCACACCTGGGATAGGAGGTGTGAGATTTGGTAACTTAGATCGCGGGCGCCTAAAAATCATCTCTTTGGACTTATTACCATTGAGCTTGAGATTGCAAGTAAGTGCCCATGTAGCTACATTTTCAAGTTCAGAGCCTGTAGTTTATGTAGCAGAAGCGAAAATCAGAATGTAGCTGTCGTCTGCGTATTTAAGCAATCTATTGCTGCGATGCACAAGTTTCAGGCCAAAATTAGTCACCACAAGGTTAGGCGGTCCAAGCCCAAATCCCTGTATGATACTAGCATTTATTTTACATAAGGAAGATACTTGGCCATGGAATTTAGTACAATGATGACGGTTTTGCAAGAGTGATAAGATCCAATTATACAGAAAATCGGGTAATGGCAAAAGAGCAAGTTGCTCAGATAGGTAAGGGTGGCCCGACCAGCAGGACCGTCGATCACTTTAGGGTCTTTTTCTTCCTAGATGGTAATTCCTTATACATGTTGATTATCAATTTACTCATACATGTATTACTCATCAGTTTCTTTGGGATTAATAAAATCATATTGATTTGAGTAGAGAATTGAATTAAGTGTTTTTGAATTATACATGCTACTGTAAATATGTGTATGTCATGGTAGGATGAAACCAAATAAATAGATTGTCGGCCACTTAACACACATTTTGCATCAATAATTGGAAGCATATCCCAGTACCCTGTCCGTATAAGCAATTTGGTGAGCCTGAAATTTGACACATTATCAAGCACGCCACCGTATTTCGTGAGTATGAGATTTTTCTTTTAAAAAATTGATCACGAGTTCAAATAATTGGTTTGCTAATATAGGAAGACGGACAATGGTGCTTAGCGGCACAAATTTGTGGATTGAAGACATGGCCAAAATACTGGAGCAAGAATTCGATCCTCAAGGTATTCGGATTTTACCCAGTTTAAACTGTAACAATTTTATCATGCACAGTGTTCTAACTTAACGCAGAAGCTGACTGGGCATAAGTCGTTTTGACAATAAGGCTATTTAAATCCGCTTCTTAATTGATCCACGTTCTTATTTCCTTTTTGTCTTGCTCTTTAGTCTGTTTAAATCTTGAAATTTTATGAAGCCCATGTCACTAAGAACACGCGCGCGCACACACACACAATGTTTCAAAGCAGCCAACACTTTAAACCAGAGAGCTCAGCGATATTCAAGTTTTCAACGGATCTTCGTCGTATTCTTGTCCAAATCTGGAGGCATTCTCCTTGAAGCAGCTTTCGTTGATGCGAATGTTTTCTCGTGGCACAAATACTAAAACATCAGATAGATTGCTCTAGCTGAACAAAGTGGATGTGTACCGCATTTGCTACTGAGTCATAGATTAATCACCACGATATAGAGGGATCATTAATCACTCAAGCTGTTAATGAGGCGGGATGCTGTTCTGATACACAGTTTGAATTGACCAACTATCCATAAATGATGCTGCAATACGTTCACAGGATACAATGTCCCGACGACAGTTTGTCCATACATATTGCTCAAGCTCATGGCGATTACAGACAACAGTGTCAGAATGATGGTTCCCCTTCACGACAAGCTTCAGATATACGACAACTCAAAAGTAAGTCCATAAATTACAAAACAGTCGTTGTTCTGCTTTTAATTCTAAGTCTCGTGGCGTCACCTGTTGTCGGTTTGTCGGTTACAAAGAGCGCACGAGAATCCTGCTTATCATTAGATACACTGTCACATAGCATAACACTACACAGAGTAGCATGATATGAAGTACAGAAGGCTATGGCAAGTAAGCTAGAGCCACAAATTTCAGAACAGGCCATCGTGCGGTACGGTGGCCGGTTGGTTAGAGCGGTCGGCCCTTAACGCTCGTCCGAGGCGTCACTGCGTAGCGACTTGAGCAAGTCCTTCACATACAATTGCTCTGCAGTACAACTGCAATTGCGCCGTCGAGGCGTGTGCACTTCTAAACAAAAAATGTTGGAAGGCGATATCAAATTTCAGAATAAACTAACATGATATTGCTCAACAAAGCATAGCATTAGATTAGCAGGTGTAGTGTTCGTGAAGATAATTATGTGATTCGTAGTTCATTGCAAAACTATAGGATTGGATAATATCGTTAGTGTTTAGCAGCTTGCGTGATAGTCTCGCTCGTATATTTATAATATAGATGAAAAGCATCTTGGAAATCACACCGAGAGATGTTCATCAGAGCATCATTGACATGGCTTACAGTCTGATCGAAAGAGGATTCGTCAAGAAGACAAGGAACTACTCCGGTCCTCCGAGTGACAACAACTCTCCATCGCAATCGTAACTTACAAACGAAAACCACTCCGAAGTAATACTTGAATTTGACAACGATGCCCATGTAAATCTGTTTTTTTTGTTGGGTAGCCATAGACTAAGATAAACATTTGTTATAAAGAAACACGATAACAGTTGGCCTTTTGAAAAGCCTATAGTAATGAATCCGATTTATCTGTCCTTTATCGCATCTTATATTATTTTATTCAACCGAATTATTTCGATAATATCCTGTCCAAAGTCCTTTCATACCTGTGCATTGAATATCTCATGTGTAAACTATCACTGGTCTACTACAGTATGCATGTAAGACTCCACGACTTTATCGTGAAACTAATATTCTATGTCCGGCTAAACAGTGCGTCCAACCTGGGCACTCTACAGGATAGAATAGCCGAGGCAATCGATCGCAAGGAATTCTCAATAGGTGTCTTCATCAATATTTTCAAAAGCCTTTGAAACAGTTGTTCACAACCTACTTCTTCCTAAATCACGAAATCTGGGCATTCATTGGGTGGCGTTAGAATGGTTTAAGTGCTACCTGAATAACCGCTGTCAGCTTGTATATATTGCAACTCCTAACTTTGTAAAATTTGGGGTTCCCAAAGCTCAATAAACATGCATGCGAATACATACATTTACACTTTCATAAATACATGCACACATGTTAGGACCGCTCCGTTTCCTGTTATTTATCAATGATCTTCCCCGTTCTTTCCTGCATTTTCTTCTCTTGCAGATGATACGAACCTATTACAATATGGGCCAACGATCTTCCTCCAATTGCAGATCGATCTTCTGTCGAATAAATACGCGTAAATTCACAATTAAATATACAGGTCCATCAGCTTGGAATGCAATACCTACTGTATCATTCTACGTTGAATCGGTAATCTTCTCCAATTTTAAGCCATATTTAGAATATACTTTTTAATCACTTTACAATTGGTCACATTACCTTGGCTTAGTTAACTACTTAAGTTATATTATAATTGCTTGCACTTCCTACCGTATCCCTTCAATCTACTGCCTCTACACTAATAAGAAAGAGTGTCCACTACAGCCGGAACCTATGCGGTCCCTTAGGGGATTTCCCCAGTTGCCTCTCACTTCAACTCAATACTTAATCCGCCATCTATTGCCCATTAAACACTGCTTGTTATAAATGTTCTATTATTTCATTTCAATTATTCTGGTTTTGGTTCTGTTTGCAAATATTGTGGTTGGAGACAATTAAATGATATTGATTGATTTATGCATAAGTTCCATGTCAGCGTTGATATTTTATTAATTTAACAATATCTTGCTTTTAAATTTCTTATTGGATATTGTTGTATTACCTGCGACAAAAGTGATTTACTTCTAGAACTGTTTGTGTAGCTGCAGCCTTCAATGAGTAAATAGGCGTCCGAGGATTGTAAGAGGAACTGTATCTTTGTATTTCCATGTTCTGCTTCTTTCTGTCTTTCGGTATCTAACAAAACTATGGGATGAATCGCGAATATAGGCCTAGTTCGCGTTAATGACATCTCGTCTACTCCTTTATGTGATTGCTATGCAATTGCTTACATGCCAAAGACATTCGAATTCAATTACAGCAGTTTTCAAGCGCAGGCTATTCCTATTAGTCATATAATACAGTACAATACAACTGTTATTTGATTTCACCCTTCTTACACTTAAGTTCAGAAATGCACACACGGCTCGACAGCGCAATTGCAGTTGTATTGCAGAGCAATTGTGTGTGAAGG